>OV815993.1:32048789-32213114 GCA_929113495.1 Andrena minutula
AAAGAAGAGCGGTAACTCTAATGAACCGAGCAGACGAAGGCGGGGAAGTGCAAAAGGAAACGAGAAGAAGGGGAAGACCATCGTTGGCAGAACAGCTGGGAAGAAGAAGAGCGGATAGTGAAGGCTCGATACTGGACTCATTCAAGAGGAAACGGGAGGACGAGGAGGAGCAGGAGAGGTTAAGGGCCGAAAAGGAAATAGAGGAAGAATTCTTAAAAGCGAGGAAAGTAGGGAGGTCGCCTCCGACGAAGAAAACCGAGGTAGTAACACGAACTATAGAAACGCCAGACAGTCAGAAGACAAAGCAGGAAAAAGAAATGGATGTAAAATTAGACAAATTGATGGAAGCTGTGCTGGCAGTTAAGAAAGACATGGAAGAGATGAACAGAGAGCTGAGGCAGGGAATGCAGGAGCTGAGGGATGAGTGGAAGAGTAGGGATGAGATGTGGGAAAAGGAAAGGAAGGAAATGAGAGGAAGGATAGAAGTACTGGAAGCCAAGAAGGATCAGGCAGAGGGGCTCACAGAAAGACTGGAGGGGCTAGAAAGAAAGGAAGAGGCTAGAGAGAAAAGAGAGAGAAGAAATAATATTTCTCTAAGGGGAGAGGATTTACCGCGTAAAGAGACGCCGAAGGAGACGGTGGAATATGTGTTAAGGCACGAATTACAGGTAGAAGCAGAAATCGAGGAAGCCTATTGGGTAGGAAAGGGAGAGAAAAGAGGGCTACTGATAGCGAAGTTAAAAAGCTGGCAACAGAAAAGAGCAGTAATGCTAAAGAAGAGTACATTGAAAGAGAAGAGGCTGTTTAGTTGATATTCACTTAGATTCAATTGGATTTTCATAAGATTTTTAGTAGGAGGAGCTGAAATTGAAGAAATTTTGCTGAAATTAAATTAAATTTTTTTAAATTTTTTTATGATTTTTAGTTACAGATGCAGAATTTGAGTAAATTTAGTTGATATTCACATCGATTCCTTTGGATTTTCATAAGATTTTTAGTAGGAGCTGAAATTGAAGAAATGTTGGTAAAATTAAATTAAATCTTTATGAATTTTTTTATGATTTTTAGTTACAGATGCAGAATTTGAGTAAATTTAGTTGATATTCACATCGATTCCTTTGGATTTTCATAAGATTTTTAGTAGGAGCTGAAATTGAAGAAATGTTGGTAAAATTAAATTAAATCTTTATGAATTTTTTTATGATTTTTAGTTACAGATGCAGAATTTGAGTAAATTTAGTTGATATTCACTTCGATTCCTTTGGATTTTCATAAGATTTTAAGTAGGAGGAGCTGAAATTGAAGAAATTTTGCTAAAATTAAATTAAATTTCTTTGTATTTTTTTATGATTTTTAGATACAGATGCAGAATTTGAGAAAATATAGTTGAAATTCACTTCGATTCTTTTGGATTTTCTTAAGATGTTTAGTAGGAGGAGCTGAAATTGAAAAAATTTTGCTGATATTAAATTAAATTTTTTTAAATTTTTTTATGATTTTTAGTTACAGATGCAGAATTTGAGTAAATTTAGTTGATATTCACTTCGATTCCTTTGGATTTTCATAAGATTTTTAGTAGGAGGAGCTGAAATTGAAGAAATGTTGGTAAAATTAAATTAAATCTTTTTGCATTTTTTTATGTTTTTTAGTGAAAGGTGCAGAATTTGAGTAAATTTACTTGATATTCACTTTGATTCCTCTGGATTTTCATAAGATTTTTAGTAGGAGGAGCTGAAATTGAAGAAATGTTGGTAAAATTAAATTAAATCTTTTTGAATTTTTTTATGATTTTTAGTTACAGATACAGAATATGAGTAAATTTAGTTGATATTCACTTAGATTCAATTGGATTTTCATAAGATTTTTAGTAGGAGGAGCTGAAATTGAAGAAATGTTGGTAAAATTAAATTAAATCTTTTTGCATTTTTTTATGTTTTTTAGTGAAAGGTGCAGAATTTGAGTAAATTTACTTGATATTCACTTTGATTCCTTTGGATTTTCTTAAGATTTTTAGTAGGAGGAGCTGAAATTGAAGAAATGTTGGTAAAATTAAATTAAATCTTTTTGAATTTTTTTATGATTTTTAGTTACAGATACAGAATATGAGTAAATTTAGTTGATATTCACTTAGATTCAATTGGATTTTCATAAGATTTTTAGTAGGAGGAGCTGAAATTGAAGAAATGTTGGTAAAATTAAATTAAATCTTTTTGAATTTTTTTATGTTTTTTAGTGAAAGGTGCAGAATTTGAGTAAATTTACTTGATATTCATTTCGATTCCTTTGGATTTTCATAAGATTTTTAGTAGAAGGAGCTGAAATTGAAGAAATTTTGGTGAAATTAAATTAAATTTCTTTGTATTTTTTTATGATTTTTAGTTACAGATGCAGAATTTGAGAAAATATAGTTGATATTCTCTTCGATTCTTTTGGACTTTCTTAAGATTTTTAGTAAGAGGAGCTGAAATTGAAAAAATTTTGGTGAAATTAAATTAAATCTTTTTGAATTTTTTTTATGATTTTTAGTTACAGATACAGAATATGAGTAAATTTAGTTGATATTCACTTAGATTCAATTGGATTTTCATAAGATTTTTAGTAGGAGGAGCTGAAATTGAAGAATAGTTGGTAAAATTAAATTAAATCTTTTTGAATTTTTTTATGTTTTCTAGTGAAAGGTGCAGAATTTGAGTAAATTTACTTGATATTCACTTCGATTCCTTTGGATTTTCATAAGATTTTTAGTAGGAGGAGCTGAAATTGAAGAAATGTTGGTAAAATTAAATTAAACTTTTTTGCATTTTTTTATGTTTTTTAGTGAAAGGTGCAGAATTTGAGTAAATTTACTTGATATTCACTTCGATTCCTTTGGATTTTCATAAGATTTTTAGTAGGAGGAGCTGAAATTGATGAAATGTTAGTAAAATTAAATTAAATCTTTTTGCATTTTTTTATGTTTTTTAGTGAAAGGTGCAGAATTTGAGAAAATATAGTTGATATTCTCTTCGATTCTTTTGGACTTTCTTAAGATTTTTAGTAAGAGGAGCTGAAATTGAAAAAATTTTGGTGAAATTAAATTAAATCTTTTTGAATTTTTTTTATGATTTTTAGTTACAGATACAGAATATGAGTAAATTTAGTTGATATTCACTTAGATTCAATTGGATTTTCATAAGATTTTTAGTAGGAGGAGCTGAAATTGAAGAATAGTTGGTAAAATTAAATTAAATCTTTTTGAATTTTTTTATGTTTTCTAGTGAAAGGTGCAGAATTTGAGTAAATTTACTTGATATTCACTTCGATTCCTTTGGATTTTCATAAGATTTTTAGTAGGAGGAGCTGAAATTGAAGAAATGTTGGTAAAATTAAATTAAATCTTTTTGCATTTTTTTATGTTTTTTAGTGAAAGGTGCAGAATTTGAGTAAATTTACTTGATATTCACTTCGATTCCTTTGGATTTTCATAAGATTTTTAGTAGGAGGAGCTGAAATTGAAGAAATGTTAGTAAAATTAAATTAAATCTTTTTGCATTTTTTTATGTTTTTTAGTGAAAGGTGCAGAATTTGAGTAAATTTACTTGATATTCACTTTGATTCCTTTGGATTTTCTTAAGATTTTTAGTAGGAGGAGCTGAAATTGAAGAAATGTTGGTAAAATTAAATTAAATCTTTTTGAATTTTTTTATGATTTTTAGTTACAGATACAGAATATGAGTAAATTTAGTTGATATTCACTTAGATTCAATTGGATTTTCATAAGATTTTTAGTAGGAGGAGCTGAAATTGAAGAAATGTTGGTAAAATTAAATTAAATCTTTTTGAATTTTTTTATGTTTTTTAGTGAAAGGTGCAGAATTTGAGTAAATTTACTTGATATTCATTTCGATTCCTTTGGATTTTCATAAGATTTTTAGTAGAAGGAGCTGAAATTGAAGAAATTTTGGTGAAATTAAATTAAATTTCTTTGTATTTTTTTATGATTTTTAGTTACAGATGCAGAATTTGAGAAAATATAGTTGATATTCTCTTCGATTCTTTTGGACTTTCTTAAGATTTTTAGTAAGAGGAGCTGAAATTGAAAAAATTTTGGTGAAATTAAATTAAATCTTTTTGAATTTTTTTAATATTTTTAGTTAAAGATACAGAATATGAGTAAATTTAGTTGATATTCACTTCGATTCCTTTTGAGTTTCATAAGATTTTTAGTAGAACGAGCTGAAATTGAAGAAATGTTGGTAAAATTAAATTAAATCTTTTTGAATTTTTTTATGATTTTTAGTTACAGATACAGAATTTGAGTAAATTCAGTTGATATTCACATAGATTCTATTGGATTTTCATAAGATTTTTAGTAGGAGGAGCTGAAATTGAAGAAATTTTGGTGAAATTAAATTAAATCTTTTTGAATTTTTTTAATATTTTTAGTTACAGATACAGAATATGAGTAAATTTAGTTGATATTCACTTCGATTCCTTTTGAGTTTCATAAGATTTTTAGTAGAACGAGCTGAAATTGAAGAAATGTTGGTAAAATTAAATTAAATCTTTTTGAATTTTTTTATGATTTTTAGTTACAGATACAGAATATGAGTAAATTTAGTTGATATTCACTTACATTCAATTGGATTTTCATAAGATTTTTAGTAGGAGGAGCTGAAATTGAAGAAATGTTGGTAAAATTAAATTAAATCTTTTTGCATTTTTTTTTTATGTTTTTTAGTGAAAGGTGGGGGGAACCACGTGACGTGCGCGAGAGAATAACGTGTGTACGTAGGCAGGCGAAAGAAATAGTCGAAAGGTGTGGAAAAAGTGCGCAGAAAATTACGAGGTTGGTTGGAAAACGAGGGGAGTAGACAAGGTTCCGGTGGACAGTATAATCGACAGATAATAAAGAGTCTAAGGGATAGATAAACGGTGAAGAAGAGAAGGTGTGAAACGAGTGCACGAAGTATAAGATACGTGGCAAGGATAAGTGACATCTACGCGAGTGGAAGAAGCAAGAAGACAAAGCGGAGACAGCAGTAGGTAAAGAAGAGCGGTAACTCTAATGAACCGAGCAGACGAAGGCGGGGAAGTGCAAAAGGAAACGAGAAGAAGGGGAAGACCATCGTTGGCAGAACAGCTGGGAAGAAGAAGAGCGGATAGTGAAGGCTCGATACTGGACTCATTCAAGAGGAAACGGGAGGACGAGGAGGAGCAGGAGAGGTTAAGGGCCGAAAAGGAAATAGAGGAAGAATTCTTAAAAGCGAGGAAAGTAGGGAGGTCGCCTCCGACGAAGAAAACCGAGGTAGTAACACGAACTATAGAAACGCCAGACAGTCAGAAGACAAAGCAGGAAAAAGAAATGGATGTAAAATTAGACAAATTGATGGAAGCTGTGCTGGCAGTTAAGAAAGACATGGAAGAGATGAACAGAGAGCTGAGGCAGGGAATGCAGGAGCTGAGGGATGAGTGGAAGAGTAGGGATGAGATGTGGGAAAAGGAAAGGAAGGAAATGAGAGGAAGGATAGAAGTACTGGAAGCCAAGAAGGATCAGGCAGAGGGGCTCACAGAAAGACTGGAGGGGCTAGAAAGAAAGGAAGAGGCTAGAGAGAAAAGAGAGAGAAGAAATAATATTTCTCTAAGGGGAGAGGATTTACCGCGTAAAGAGACGCCGAAGGAGACGGTGGAATATGTGTTAAGGCACGAATTACAGGTAGAAGCAGAAATCGAGGAAGCCTATTGGGTAGGAAAGGGAGAGAAAAGAGGGCTACTGATAGCGAAGTTAAAAAGCTGGCAACAGAAAAGAGCAGTAATGCTAAAGAAGAGTACATTGAAAGAGAAGAGGCTGTTTAGTTGATATTCACTTAGATTCAATTGGATTTTCATAAGATTTTTAGTAGGAGGAGCTGAAATTGAAGAAATTTTGCTGAAATTAAATTAAATTTTTTTAAATTTTTTTATGATTTTTAGTTACAGATGCAGAATTTGAGTAAATTTAGTTGATATTCACATCGATTCCTTTGGATTTTCATAAGATTTTTAGTAGGAGCTGAAATTGAAGAAATGTTGGTAAAATTAAATTAAATCTTTATGAATTTTTTTATGATTTTTAGTTACAGATGCAGAATTTGAGTAAATTTAGTTGATATTCACATCGATTCCTTTGGATTTTCATAAGATTTTTAGTAGGAGCTGAAATTGAAGAAATGTTGGTAAAATTAAATTAAATCTTTATGAATTTTTTTATGATTTTTAGTTACAGATGCAGAATTTGAGTAAATTTAGTTGATATTCACTTCGATTCCTTTGGATTTTCATAAGATTTTAAGTAGGAGGAGCTGAAATTGAAGAAATTTTGCTAAAATTAAATTAAATTTCTTTGTATTTTTTTATGATTTTTAGTTACAGATGCAGAATTTGAGAAAATATAGTTGAAATTCACTTCGATTCTTTTGGATTTTCTTAAGATGTTTAGTAGGAGGAGCTGAAATTGAAAAAAATTTTGCTGAAATGAAATTCTATTTTTTTAAATTTTTTTATGATTTTTAGTTACAGATGCAGAATTTGAGTAAATTTAGTTGATATTCACTTCGATTCCTTTTGATTTTCATTAGATTTTTAGTAGAAGGAGCTGAAATTGAAGAAATTGTGGTAAAATTAAATTAAAACTTTATGAATTTTTTTATGATTTTTAGTTACAGATGCAGAATTTGAGTAAATTTAGTTGATATTCACTTCGATTCCTTTGGATTTTCATAAGATTTTTAGTAGGAGGAGCTGAAATTGAAGAATAGTTGGTAAAATTAAATTAAATCTTTTTGAATTTTTTTATGTTTTTTAGTGAAAGGTGCAGAATTTGAGTAAATTTACTCAAGGAGGAGCTGAAATTGAAGAAATGTTGGTAAAATTAAAATTAAATCTTTTTGAATTTTTTTATGTTTTTTAGTGAAAGGTGCAGAATTTGAGTAAATTTACTTGATATTCACTTCGATTCCTTTGGATTTTCATAAGATTTTTAGTAGGAGGAGCTGAAATTGAAGAAATGTTGGTAAAATTAAATTAAATCTTTTTGCATTTTTTTATGTTTTTTAGTGAAAGGTGCAGAATTTGAGTAAATTTACTTGATATTCACTTTGATTCCTTTGGATTTTCTTAAGATGTTTAGTAGGAGGAGCTGAAATTGAAGAAATGTTTGGTAAAATTAAATTAAATCTTTTTGAATTTTTTTATGATTTTTAGTTACAGATACAGAATATGAGTAAATTTAGTTGATATTCACTTAGATTCAATTGGATTTTCATAAGATTTTTAGTAGGAGGAGCTGAAATTGAAGAATAGTTGGTAAAATTACATTAAATCTTTTTGAATTTTTTTATGTTTTCTAGTGAAAGGTGCAGAATTTGAGTAAATTTACTTGATATTCACTTCGATTCCTTTGGATTTTCATAAGATTTTAGTAGAAGGAGCTGAAATTGAAGAAATTTTGGTGAAATTAAATTAAATTTCTTTGTATTTTTTTATGATTTTTAGTTACAGATGCAGAATTTGAGAAAATATAGTTGATATTCTCTTCGATTCTTTTGGACTTTCTTAAGATTTTTAGTAAGAGGAGCTGAAATTGAAAAAATTTTGGTGAAATTAAATTAAATCTTTTTGAATTTTTTTATGATTTTTAGTTACAGATACAGAATATGAGTAAATTTAGTTGATATTCACTTAGATTCAATTGGATTTTCATAAGATTTTTAGTAGGAGGAGCTGAAATTGAAGAATAGTTGGTAAAATTAAATTAAATCTTTTTGAATTTTTTTATGTTTTCTAGTGAAAGGTGCAGAATTTGAGTAAATTTACGATATTCCACTTCGATTCCTTTGGATTTTCATAAGATTTTTAGTAGGAGGAGCTGAAATTGAAGAAATGTTGGTAAAATTAAATTAAATCTTTTTGCATTTTTTTATGTTTTTTAGTGAAAGAGTGCAGAATTTGAGTAAATTTACTTGATATTCACTTTGATTCCTTTGGATTTTCTTAAGATGTTTAGTAGGAGGTGCTGAAATTGAAGAAATGTTGGTAAAATTAAATTAAATCTTTTTGAATTTTTTTATGATTTTTAGTTACAGATACAGAATATGAGTAAATTTAGTTGATATTCACTTAGATTCAATTGGATTTTCATAAGATTTTTAGTAGGAGGAGTTGAAATTGAAGAAATGTTGATAAAATTAAATTAAATCTTTTTGAATTTTTTTATGTTATTTAGTGAAAGGTGCAGAATTTGAGTAAATTTACTTGATATTCATTTCGATTCCTTTGGATTTTCATAAGATTTTTAGTAGAAGGAGCTGAAATTGAAGAAATTTTGGTGAAATTAAATTAAATTTCTTTGTATTTTTTTATGATTTTTAGTTACAGATGCAGAATTTGAGAAAATATAGTTGATATTCTCTTCGATTCTTTTGGACTTTCTTAAGATTTTTAGTAAGAGGTGCTGAAATTGAAAAAATTTTGGTGAAATTAAATTAAATCTTTTTGAATTTTTTTATGATTTTTAGTTACAGATACAGAATATGAGTAAATTTAGTTGATATTCACTTAGATTCAATTGGATTTTCATAAGATTTTTAGTAGGAGGAGCTGAAATTGAAGAATAGTTGGTAAAATTAAATTAAATCTTTTTGAATTTTTTTATGTTTTCTAGTGAAAGGTGCAGAATTTGAGTAAATTTACTTGATATTCACTTCGATTCCTTTGGATTTTCATAAGATTTTTAGTAGGAGGAGCTGAAATTGAAGAAATGTTGGTAAAATTAAATTAAATCTTTTTGCATTTTTTTATGTTTTTTAGTGAAAGGTGCAGAATTTGAGTAAATTTACTTGATATTCACTTCGATTCCTTTGGATTTTCATAAGATTTTTAGTAGGAGGAGCTGAAATTGAAGAAATGTTGGTAAAATTAAATTAAATCTTTTTGCATTTTTTTATGTTTTTTAGTGAAAGGTGCAGAATTTGAGTAAATTTACTTGATATTCACTTTGATTCCTTTGGATTTTCTTAAGATTTTTAGTAGGAGGAGCTGAAATTGAAGAAATGTTGGTAAAATTAAATTAAATCTTTTTGAATTTTTTTATGTTTTTTAGTGAAAGGTGCAGAATTTGAGTAAATTTACTTGATATTCATTTCGATTCCTTTGGATTTTCATAAGATTTTTAGTAGAAGGAGCTGAAATTGAAGAAATTTTGGTGAAATTAAATTAAATTTCTTTGTATTTTTTTATGATTTTTAGTTACAGATGCAGAATTTGAGAAAATATAGTTGATATTCTCTTCGATTCTTTTGGACTTTCTTAAGATTTTTAGTAAGAGGAGCTGAAATTGAAAAATTTTGGTGAAATTAAATTAAATCTTTTTGAATTTTTTTTATGATTTTTAGTTACAGATACAGAATATGAGTAAATTTAGTTGATATTCACTTAGATTCAATTGGATTTTCATTAGATTTTTAGTAGGAGGAGCTGAAATTGAAGAAATGTTGGTAAAATTAAATTAAATCTTTTTGCATTTTTTTATGTTTTTTAGTGAAAGGTGCAGAATTTGAGTAAATTTACTTGATATTCACTTCGATTCCTTTGGATTTTCATAAGATTTTTAGTAGGAGGAGCTGAAATTGAAGAAATGTTGGTAAAATTAAATTAAATCTTTTTGCATTTTTTTATGTTTTTTAGTGAAAGGTGCAGAATTTGAGTAAATTTACTTGATATTCACTTTGATTCCTCTGGATTTTCATAAGATTTTTAGTAGGAGGAGCTGAAATTGAAGAAATGTTGGTAAAATTAAATTAAATCTTTTTGAATTTTTTTATGATTTTTAGTTACAGATACAGAATATGAGTAAATTTAGTTGATATTCACTTAGATTCAATTGGATTTTCATAAGATTTTTAGTAGGAGGAGCTGAAATTGAAGAAATGTTGGTAAAATTAAATTAAATCTTTTTGCATTTTTTTATGTTTTTTAGTGAAAGGTGCAGAATTTGAGTAAATTTACTTGATATTCACTTTGATTCCTTTGGATTTTCTTAAGATTTTTAGTAGGAGGAGCTGAAATTGAAGAAATGTTGGTAAAATTAAATTAAATCTTTTTGAATTTTTTTATGATTTTTAGTTACAGATACAGAATATGAGTAAATTTAGTTGATATTCACTTAGATTCAATTGGATTTTCATAAGATTTTTAGTAGGAGGAGCTGAAATTGAAGAAATGTTGGTAAAATGAAATTAAATCTTTTTGAATTTTTTTATGTTTTTTAGTGAAAGGTGCAGAATTTGAGTAAATTTACTTGATATTCATTTCGATTCCTTTGGATTTTCATAAGATTTTTAGTAGAAGGAGCTGAAATTGAAGAAATTTTGGTGAAATTAAATTAAATTTCTTTCTATTTTTTTATGATTTTTAGTTACAGATGCAGAATTTGAGAAAATATAGTTGATATTCTCTTCGATTCTTTTGGACTTTCTTAAGATTTTTAGTAAGAGGAGCTGAAATTGAAAAAATTTTGGTGAAATTAAATTAAATCTTTTTGAATTTTTTTTATGATTTTTAGTTACAGATACAGAATATGAGTAAATTTAGTTGATATTCACTTAGATTCAATTGGATTTTCATAAGATTTTTAGTAGGAGGAGCTGAAATTGAAGAATAGTTGGTAAAATTAAATTAAATCTTTTTGAATTTTTTTATGTTTTCTAGTGAAAGGTGCAGAATTTGAGTAAATTTACTTGATATTCACTTCGATTCCTTTGGATTTTCATAAGATTTTTAGTAGGAGGAGCTGAAATTGAAGAAATGTTGGTAAAATTAAATTAAATCTTTTTGCATTTTTTTATGTTTTTTAGTGAAAGGTGCAGAATTTGAGTAAATTTACTTGATATTCACTTCGATTCCTTTGGATTTTCATAAGATTTTTAGTAGGAGGAGCTGAAATTGAAGAAATGTTAGTAAAATTAAATTAAATCTTTTTGCATTTTTTTATGTTTTTTAGTGAAAGGTGCAGAATTTGAGTAAATTTACTTGATATTCACTTTGATTCCTTTGGATTTTCATAAGATTTTTAGTAGGAGGAGCTGAAATTGAAGAAATGTTGGTAAAATTAAATTAAATCTTTTTGAATTTTTTTATGATTTTTAGTTACAGATACAGAATATGAGTAAATTTAGTTGATATTCACTTAGATTCAATTGGATTTTCATAAGATTTTTAGTAGGAGGAGCTGAAATTGAAGAAATGTTGGTAAAATTAAATTAAATCTTTTTGAATTTTTTTATGTTTTTTAGTGAAAGGTGCAGAATTTGAGTAAATTTACTTGATATTCATTTCGATTCCTTTGGATTTTCATAAGATTTTTAGTAGAAGGAGCTGAAATTGAAGAAATTTTGGTGAAATTAAATTAAATTTCTTTGTATTTTTTTATGATTTTTAGTTACAGATGCAGAATTTGAGAAAATATAGTTGATATTCTCTTCGATTCTTTTGGACTTTCTTAAGATTTTTAGTAAGAGGAGCTGAAATTGAAAAAATTTTGGTGAAATTAAATTAAATCTTTTTGAATTTTTTTAATATTTTTAGTTACAGATACAGAATATGAGTAAATTTAGTTGATATTCACTTCGATTCCTTTTGAGTTTCATAAGATTTTTAGTAGAACGAGCTGAAATTGAAGAAATGTTGGTAAAATTAAATTAAATCTTTTTGAATTTTTTTATGATTTTTAGTTACAGATACAGAATTTGAGTAAATTCAGTTGATATTCACATAGATTCTATTGGATTTTCATAAGATTTTTAGTAGGAGGAGCTGAAATTGAAGAAATTTTGGTGAAATTAAATTAAATCTTTTTGAATTTTTTTAATATTTTTAGTTACAGATACAGAATATGAGTAAATTTAGTTGATATTCACTTCGATTCCTTTTGAGTTTCATAAGATTTTTAGTAGAACGAGCTGAAATTGAAGAAATGTTGGTAAAATTAAATTAAATCTTTTTGAATTTTTTTATGATTTTTAGTTACAGATACAGAATTTGAGTAAATTCAGTTGATATTCACATAGATTCTATTGGATTTTCATAAGATTTTTAGTAGGAGGAGCTGAAATTGAAGAAATTTTGGTGAAATTAAATTAAATCTTTTTGAATTTTTTTAATATTTTTAGTTACAGATACAGAATATGAGTAAATTTAGTTGATATTCACTTCGATTCCTTTTGAGTTTCATAAGATTTTTAGTAGAACGAGCTGAAATTGAAGAAATGTTGGTAAAATTAAATTAAATCTTTTTGAATTTTTTTATGATTTTAAGTTACAGATACAGAATATGAGTAAATTTAGTTGATATTCACTTACATTCAATTGGATTTTCATAAGATTTTTAGTAGGAGGAGCTGAAATTGAAGAAATGTTGGTAAAATTAAATTAAATCTTTTTGCATTTTTTTTTTATGTTATTTAGTGAAAGGTGGGGGGAACCACGTGACGTGCGCGAGAGAATAACGTGTGTACGTAGGCAGGCGAAAGAAATAGTCGAAAAGTGTGGAAAAAGTGCGCAGAAAATTACGAGGTTGGTTGGAAAACGAGGGGAGTAGACAAGGTTCCGGTGGACAGTATAATCGACAGATAATAAAGAGTCTAAGGGATAGATAAACGGTGAAGAAGAGAAGGTGTGAAACGAGTGCACGATGTATAAGATACGTGGCAAGGATAAGTGACATCTACGCGAGTGGAAGAAGCAAGAAGACAAAGCGGAGACAGCAGTAGGTAAAGAAGAGCGGTAACTCTAATGAACCGAGCAGACGAAGGCGGGGAAGTGCAAAAGGAAACGAGAAGAAGGGGAAGACCATCGTTGGCAGAACAGCTGGGAAGAAGAAGAGCGGATAGTGAAGGCTCGATACTGGACTCATTCAAGAGGAAACGGGAGGACGAGGAGGAGCAGGAGAGGTTAAGGGCCGAAAAGGAAATAGAGGAAGAATTCTTAAAAGCGAGGAAAGTAGGGAGGTCGCCTCCGACGAAGAAAACCGAGGTAGTAACACGAACTATAGAAACGCCAGACAGTCAGAAGACAAAGCAGGAAAAAGAAATGGATGTAAAATTAGACAAATTGATGGAAGCTGTGCTGGCAGTTAAGAAAGACATGGAAGAGATGAACAGAGAGCTGAGGCAGGGAATGCAGGAGCTGAGGGATGAGTGGAAGAGTAGGGATGAGATGTGGGAAAAGGAAAGGAAGGAAATGAGAGGAAGGATAGAAGTACTGGAAGCCAAGAAGGATCAGGCAGAGGGGCTCACAGAAAGACTGGAGGGGCTAGAAAGAAAGGAAGAGGCTAGAGAGAAAAGAGAGAGAAGAAATAATATTTCTCTAAGGGGAGAGGATTTACCGCGTAAAGAGACGCCGAAGGAGACGGTGGAATATGTGTTAAGGCACGAATTACAGGTAGAAGCAGAAATCGAGGAAGCCTATTGGGTAGGAAAGGGAGAGAAAAGAGGGCTACTGATAGCGAAGTTAAAAAGCTGGCAACAGAAAAGAGCAGTAATGCTAAAGAAGAGTACATTGAAAGAGAAGAGGCTGTTCAGTTGATATTCACTTAGATTCAATTGGATTTTCATAAGATTTTTAGTAGGAGGAGCTGAAATTGAAGAAATTTTGCTGAAATTAAATTAAATTTTTTTAAATTTTTTTATGATTTTTAGTTACAGATGCAGAATTTGAGTAAATTTAGTTGATATTCACATCGATTCCTTTGGATTTTCATAAGATTTTTAGTAGGAGCTGAAATTGAAGAAATGTTGGTAAAATTAAATTAAATCTTTATGAATTTTTTTATGATTTTTAGTTACAGATGCAGAATTTGAGTAAATTTAGTTGATATTCACATCGATTCCTTTGGATTTTCATAAGATTTTTAGTAGGAGCTGAAATTGAAGAAATGTTGGTAAAATTAAATTAAATCTTTATGAATTTTTTTATGATTTTTAGTTACAGATGCAGAATTTGAGTAAATTTAGTTGATATTCACTTCGATTCCTTTGGATTTTCATAAGATTTTAAGTAGGAGGAGCTGAAATTGAAGAAATTTTGCTAAAATTAAATTAAATTTCTTTGTATTTTTTTATGATTTTTAGTTACAGATGCAGAATTTGAGAAAATATAGTTGAAATTCACTTCGATTCTTTTGGATTTTCTTAAGATGTTTAGTAGGAGGAGCTGAAATTGAAAAAATTTTGCTGAAATTAAATTAAATTTTTTAAAATTTTTTTATGATTTTTAGTTACAGATGCAGAATTTGAGTAAATTTAGTTGATATTCACTTCGATTCCTTTTGATTTTCATTAGATTTTTAGTAGAAGGAGCTGAAATTGAAGAAATTGTGGTAAAATTAAATTAAAACTTTATGAATTTTTTTATGATTTTTAGTTACAGATGCAGAATTTGAGTAAATTTAGTTGATATTCACTTCGATTCCTTTGGATTTTCATAAGATTTTTAGTAGGAGGAGCTGAAATTGAAGAATAGTTGGTAAAATTAAATTAAATCTTTTTGAATTTTTTTATGTTTTTTAGTGAAAGGTGCAGAATTTGAGTAAATTTACTCAAGGAGGAGCTGAAATTGAAGAAATGTTGGTAAAATTAAAATTAAATCTTTTTGAATTTTTTTATGTTTTTTAGTGAAAGGTGCAGAATTTGAGTAAATTTACTTGATATTCACTTCGATTCCTTTGGATTTTCATAAGATTTTTAGTAGGAGGAGCTGAAATTGAAGAAATGTTGGTAAAATTAAATTAAATCTTTTTGCATTTTTTTATGTTTTTTAGTGAAAGGTGCAGAATTTGAGTAAATTTACTTGATATTCACTTTGATTCCTTTGGATTTTCTTAAGATTTTTAGTAGGAGGAGCTGAAATTGAAGAAATGTTGGTAAAATTAAATTAAATCTTTTTGAATTTTTTTATGATTTTTAGTTACAGATACAGAATATGAGTAAATTTAGTTGATATTCACTTAGATTCAATTGGATTTTCATAAGATTTTTAGTAGGAGGAGCTGAAATTGAAGAAATGTTGGTAAAATTAAATTAAATCTTTTTGCATTTTTTTATGTTTTTTAGTGAAAGGTGCAGAATTTGAGTAAATTTACTTGATATTCATTTCGATTCCTTTGGATTTTCATAAGATTTTTAGTAGAAGGAGCTGAAATTGAAGAAATTTTGGTGAAATTAAATTAAATTTCTTTGTATTTTTTTATGATTTTTAGTTACAGATGCAGAATTTGAGAAAATATAGTTGATATTCTCTTCGATTCTTTTGGACTTTCTTAAGATTTTTAGTAAGAGGAGCTGAAATTGAAAAAATTTTGGTGAAATTAAATTAAATCTTTTTGAATTTTTTTATGATTTTTAGTTACAGATACAGAATATGAGTAAATTTAGTTGATATTCACTTAGATTCAATTGGATTTTCATAAGATTTTTAGTAGGAGGAGCTGAAATTGAAGAATAGTTGGTAAAATTAAATTAAATCTTTTTGAATTTTTTTATGTTTTCTAGTGAAAGGTGCAGAATTTGAGTAAATTTACTTGATATTCACTTCGATTCCTTTGGATTTTCATAAGATTTTTAGTAGGAGGAGCTGAAATTGAAGAAATGTTAGTAAAATTAAATTAAATCTTTTTGAATTTTTTTATGATTTTTAGTTACAGATACAGAATTTGAGTAAATTCAGTTGATATTCACATAGATTCTATTGGATTTTCATAAGATTTTTAGTAGGAGGAGCTGAAATTGAAGAAATTTTGGTGAAATTAAATTAAATCTTTTTGAATTTTTTTAATATTTTTAGTTACAGATACAGAATATGAGTAAATTTAGTTGATATTCACTTCGATTCCTTTTGAGTTTCATAAGATTTTTAGTAGAACGAGCTGAAATTGAAGAAATGTTGGTAAAATTAAATTAAATCTTTTTGAATTTTTTTATGATTTTTAGTTACAGATACAGAATTTGAGTAAATTCAGTTGATATTCACATAGATTCTATTGGATTTTCATAAGATTTTTAGTAGGAGGAGCTGAAATTGAAGAAATTTTGGTGAAATTAAATTAAATCTTTTTGAATTTTTTTAATATTTTTAGTTACAGATACAGAATATGAGTAAATTTAGTTGATATTCACTTCGATTCCTTTTGAGTTTCATAAGATTTTTAGTAGAACGAGCTGAAATTGAAGAAATGTTGGTAAAATTAAATTAAATCTTTTTGAATTTTTTTATGATTTTAAGTTACAGATACAGAATATGAGTAAATTTAGTTGATATTCACTTACATTCAATTGGATTTTCATAAGATTTTTAGTAGGAGGAGCTGAAATTGAAGAAATGTTGGTAAAATTAAATTAAATCTTTTTGCATTTTTTTTTTATGTTTTTTAGTGAAAGGTGGGGGGAACCACGTGACGTGCGCGAGAGAATAACGTGTGTACGTAGGCAGGCGAAAGAAATAGTCGAAAAGTGTGGAAAAAGTGCGCAGAAAATTACGAGGTTGGTTGGAAAACGAGGGGAGTAGACAAGGTTCCGGTGGACAGTATAATCGACAGATAATAAAGAGTCTAAGGGATAGATAAACGGTGAAGAAGAGAAGGTGTGAAACGAGTGCACGAAGTATAAGATACGTGGCAAGGATAAGTGACATCTACGCGAGTGGAAGAAGCAAGAAGACAAAGCGGAGACAGCAGTAGGTAAAGAAGAGCGGTAACTCTAATGAACCGAGCAGACGAAGGCGGGGAAGTGCAAAAGGAAACGAGAAGAAGGGGAAGACCATCGTTGGCAGAACAGCTGGGAAGAAGAAGAGCGGATAGTGAAGGCTCGATACTGGACTCATTCAAGAGGAAACGGGAGGACGAGGAGGAGCAGGAGAGGTTAAGGGCCGAAAAGGAAATAGAGGAAGAATTCTTAAAAGCGAGGAAAGTAGGGAGGTCGCCTCCGACGAAGAAAACCGAGGTAGTAACACGAACTATAGAAACGCCAGACAGTCAGAAGACAAAGCAGGAAAAAGAAATGGATGTAAAATTAGACAAATTGATGGAAGCTGTGCTGGCAGTTAAGAAAGACATGGAAGAGATGAACAGAGAGCTGAGGCAGGGAATGCAGGAGCTGAGGGATGAGTGGAAGAGTAGGGATGAGATGTGGGAAAAGGAAAGGAAGGAAATGAGAGGAAGGATAGAAGTACTGGAAGCCAAGAAGGATCAGGCAGAGGGGCTCACAGAAAGACTGGAGGGGCTAGAAAGAAAGGAAGAGGCTAGAGAGAAAAGAGAGAGAAGAAATAATATTTCTCTAAGGGGAGAGGATTTACCGCGTAAAGAGACGCCGAAGGAGACGGTGGAATATGTGTTAAGGCACGAATTACAGGTAGAAGCAGAAATCGAGGAAGCCTATTGGGTAGGAAAGGGAGAGAAAAGAGGGCTACTGATAGCGAAGTTAAAAAGCTGGCAACAGAAAAGAGCAGTAATGCTAAAGAAGAGTACATTGAAAGAGAAGAGGCTGTTCAGTTGATATTCACTTAGATTCAATTGGATTTTCATAAGATTTTTAGTAGGAGGAGCTGAAATTGAAGAAATTTTGCTGAAATTAAATTAAATTTTTTTAAATTTTTTTATGATTTTTAGTTACAGATGCAGAATTTGAGTAAATTTAGTTGATATTCACATCGATTCCTTTGGATTTTCATAAGATTTTTAGTAGGAGCTGAAATTGAAGAAATGTTGGTAAAATTAAATTAAATCTTTATGAATTTTTTTATGATTTTTAGTTACAGATGCAGAATTTGAGTAAATTTAGTTGATATTCACATCGATTCCTTTGGATTTTCATAAGATTTTTAGTAGGAGCTGAAATTGAAGAAATGTTGGTAAAATTAAATTAAATCTTTATGAATTTTTTTATGATTTTTAGTTACAGATGCAGAATTTGAGTAAATTTAGTTGATATTCACTTCGATTCCTTTGGATTTTCATAAGATTTTAAGTAGGAGGAGCTGAAATTGAAGAAATTTTGCTAAAATTAAATTAAATTTCTTTGTATTTTTTTATGATTTTTAGTTACAGATGCAGAATTTGAGAAAATATAGTTGAAATTCACTTCGATTCTTTTGGATTTTCTTAAGATGTTTAGTTGGAGGAGCTGAAATTGAAAAAATTTTGCTGAAATTAAATTAAATTTTTTTAAATTTTTTTATGATTTTTAGTTACAGATGCAGAATTTGAGTAAATTTAGTTGATATTCACTTCGATTCCTTTTGATTTTCATTAGATTTTTAGTAGAAGGAGCTGAAATTGAAGAAATTGTGGTAAAATTAAATTAAAACTTTATGAATTTTTTTATGATTTTTAGTTACAGATGCAGAATTTGAGTAAATTTAGTTGATATTCACTTCGATTCCTTTGGATTTTCATAAGATTTTTAGTAGGAGGAGCTGAAATTGAAGAATAGTTGGTAAAATTAAATTAAATCTTTTTGAATTTTTTTATGTTTTTTAGTGAAAGGTGCAGAATTTGAGTAAATTTACTCAAGGAGGAGCTGAAATTGAAGAAATGTTGGTAAAATTAAAATTAAATCTTTTTGAATTTTTTTATGTTTTTTAGTGAAAGGTGCAGAATTTGAGTAAATTTACTTGATATTCACTTCGATTCCTTTGGATTTTCATAAGATTTTTAGTAGGAGGAGCTGAAATTGAAGAAATGTTGGTAAAATTAAATTAAATCTTTTTGCATTTTTTTATGTTTTTTAGTGAAAGGTGCAGAATTTGAGTAAATTTACTTGATATTCACTTTGATTCCTTTGGATTTTCTTAAGATTTTTAGTAGGAGGAGCTGAAATTGAAGAAATGTTGGTAAAATTAAATTAAATCTTTTTGAATTTTTTTATGATTTTTAGTTACAGATACAGAATATGAGTAAATTTAGTTGATATTCACTTAGATTCAATTGGATTTTCATAAGATTTTTAGTAGGAGGAGCTGAAATTGAAGAAATGTTGGTAAAATTAAATTAAATCTTTATGAATTTTTTTATGATTTTTAGTTACAGATGCAGAATTTGAGTAAATTTACTTGATATTCACTTCGATTCCTTTGGATTTTCATAAGATTTTTAGTAGGAGGAGCTGAAATTGAAGAAATGTTGGTAAAATTAAATTAAATCTTTTTGCATTTTTTTATGTTTTTTAGTGAAAGGTGCAGAATTTGAGTAAATTTACTTGATATTCACTTTGATTCCTTTGGATTTTCTTAAGATTTTTAGTAGGAGGAGCTGAAATTGAAGAAATGTTGGTAAAATTAAATTAAATCTTTTTGAATTTTTTTATGATTTTTAGTTACAGATACAGAATATGAGTAAATTTAGTTGATATTCACATCGATTCCTTTGGATTTTCATAAGATTTTTAGTAGGAGCTGAAATTGAAGAAATGTTGGTAAAATTAAATTAAATCTTTATGAATTTTTTTATGATTTTTAGTTACAGATGCAGAATTTGAGTAAATTTAGTTGATATTCACATCGATTCCTTTGGATTTTCATAAGATTTTTAGTAGGAGCTGAAATTGAAGAAATGTTGGTAAAATTAAATTAAATCTTTATGAATTTTTTTATGATTTTTAGTTACAGATGCAGAATTTGAGTAAATTTAGTTGATATTCACTTCGATTCCTTTGGATTTTCATAAGATTTTAAGTAGGAGGAGCTGAAATTGAAGAAATTTTGCTAAAATTAAATTAAATTTCTTTGTATTTTTTTATGATTTTTAGTTACAGATGCAGAATTTGAGAAAATATAGTTGAAATTCACTTCGATTCTTTTGGATTTTCTTAAGATGTTTAGTTGGAGGAGCTGAAATTGAAAAAATTTTGCTGAAATTAAATTAAATTTTTTTAAATTTTTTTATGATTTTTAGTTACAGATGCAGAATTTGAGTAAATTTAGTTGATATTCACTTCGATTCCTTTTGATTTTCATTAGATTTTTAGTAGAAGGAGCTGAAATTGAAGAAATTGTGGTAAAATTAAATTAAAACTTTATGAATTTTTTTATGATTTTTAGTTACAGATGCAGAATTTGAGTAAATTTAGTTGATATTCACTTCGATTCCTTTGGATTTTCATAAGATTTTTAGTAGGAGGAGCTGAAATTGAAGAATAGTTGGTAAAATTAAATTAAATCTTTTTGAATTTTTTTATGTTTTTTAGTGAAAGGTGCAGAATTTGAGTAAATTTACTCAAGGAGGAGCTGAAATTGAAGAAATGTTGGTAAAATTAAAATTAAATCTTTTTGAATTTTTTTATGTTTTTTAGTGAAAGGTGCAGAATTTGAGTAAATTTACTTGATATTCACTTCGATTCCTTTGGATTTTCATAAGATTTTTAGTAGGAGGAGCTGAAATTGAAGAAATGTTGGTAAAATTAAATTAAATCTTTTTGCATTTTTTTATGTTTTTTAGTGAAAGGTGCAGAATTTGAGTAAATTTACTTGATATTCACTTTGATTCCTTTGGATTTTCTTAAGATTTTTAGTAGGAGGAGCTGAAATTGAAGAAATGTTGGTAAAATTAAATTAAATCTTTTTGAATTTTTTTATGATTTTTAGTTACAGATACAGAATATGAGTAAATTTAGTTGATATTCACTTAGATTCAATTGGATTTTCATAAGATTTTTAGTAGGAGGAGCTGAAATTGAAGAAATGTTGGTAAAATTAAATTAAATCTTTTTGCATTTTTTTATGTTTTTTAGTGAAAGGTGCAGAATTTGAGTAAATTTACTTGATATTCATTTCGATTCCTTTGGATTTTCATAAGATTTTTAGTAGAAGGAGCTGAAATTGAAGAAATTTTGGTGAAATTAAATTAAATTTCTTTGTATTTTTTTATGATTTTTAGTTACAGATGCAGAATTTGAGAAAATATAGTTGATATTCTCTTCGATTCTTTTGGACTTTCTTAAGATTTTTAGTAAGAGGAGCTGAAATTGAAAAAATTTTGGTGAAATTAAATTAAATCTTTTTGAATTTTTTTATGATTTTTAGTTACAGATACAGAATATGAGTAAATTTAGTTGATATTCACTTAGATTCAATTGGATTTTCATAAGATTTTTAGTAGGAGGAGCTGAAATTGAAGAATAGTTGGTAAAATTAAATTAAATCTTTTTGAATTTTTTTATGTTTTCTAGTGAAAGGTGCAGAATTTGAGTAAATTTACTTGATATTCACTTCGATTCCTTTGGATTTTCATAAGATTTTTAGTAGGAGGAGCTGAAATTGAAGAAATGTTGGTAAAATTAAATTAAATCTTTTTGCATTTTTTTATGTTTTTTAGTGAAAGGTGCAGAATTTGAGTAAATTTACTTGATATTCACTTTGATTCCTTTGGATTTTCTTAAGATGTTTAGTAGGAGGTGCTGAAATTGAAGAAATGTTGGTAAAATTAAATTAAATCTTTTTGAATTTTTTTATGATTTTTAGTTACAGATACAGAATATGAGTAAATTTAGTTGATATTCACTTAGATTCAATTGGATTTTCATAAGATTTTTAGTAGGAGGAGCTGAAATTGAAGAAATGTTGATAAAATTAAATTAAATCTTTTTGATTTTTTTATGTTATTTAGTGAAAGGTGCAGAATTTGAGTAAATTTACTTGATATTCATTTCGATTCCTTTGGATTTTCATAAGATTTTTAGTAGAAGGAGCTGAAATTGAAGAAATTTTGGTGAAATTAAATTAAATTTCTTTGTATTTTTTTATGATTTTTAGTTACAGATGCAGAATTTGAGAAAATATAGTTGATATTCTCTTCGATTCTTTTGGACTTTCTTAAGATTTTTAGTAAGAGGAGCTGAAATTGAAAAAATTTTGGTGAAATTAAATTAAATCTTTTTGAATTTTTTTATGATTTTTAGTTACAGATACAGAATATGAGTAAATTTAGTTGATATTCACTTCGATTCCTTTTGAGTTTCATAAGATTTTTAGTAGAACGAGCTGAAATTGAAGAAATGTTGGTAAAATTAAATTAAATCTTTTTGAATTTTTTTATGATTTTTAGTTACAGATACAGAATATGAGTAAATTTAGTTGATATTCACTTAGATTCAATTGGATTTTCATAAGATTTTTAGTAGGAGGAGTTGAAATTGAAGAAATGTTGATAAAATTAAATTAAATCTTTTTGAATTTTTTTATGTTATTTAGTGAAAGGTGCAGAATTTGAGTAAATTTACTTGATATTCATTTCGATTCCTTTGGATTTTCATAAGATTTTTAGTAGAAGGAGCTGAAATTGAAGAAATTTTGGTGAAATTAAATTAAATTTCTTTGTATTTTTTTATGATTTTTAGTTACAGATGCAGAATTTGAGAAAATATAGTTGATATTCTCTTCGATTCTTTTGGACTTTCTTAAGATTTTTAGTAAGAGGTGCTGAAATTGAAAAAATTTTGGTGAAATTAAATTAAATCTTTTTGAATTTTTTTATGATTTTTAGTTACAGATACAGAATATGAGTAAATTTAGTTGATATTCACTTAGATTCAATTGGATTTTCATAAGATTTTTAGTAGGAGGAGCTGAAATTGAAGAATAGTTGGTAAAATTAAATTAAATCTTTTTGAATTTTTTTATGTTTTCTAGTGAAAGGTGCAGAATTTGAGTAAATTTACTTGATATTCACTTCGATTCCTTTGGATTTTCATAAGATTTTTAGTAGGAGGAGCTGAAATTGAAGAAATGTTGGTAAAATTAAATTAAATCTTTTTGCATTTTTTTATGTTTTTTAGTGAAAGGTGCAGAATTTGAGTAAATTTACTTGATATTCACTTCGATTCCTTTGGATTTTCATAAGATTTTTAGTAGGAGGAGCTGAAATTGAAGAAATGTTGGTAAAATTAAATTAAATCTTTTTGCATTTTTTTATGTTTTTTAGTGAAAGGTGCAGAATTTGAGTAAATTTACTTGATATTCACTTAGATTCCTTTGGATTTTCATAAGATTTTTAGTAGGAGGAGCTGAAATTGAAGAAATGTTGGTAAAATTAAATTAAATCTTTTTGAATTTTTTTATGTTATTTAGTGAAAGGTGCAGAATTTGAGTAAATTTACTTGATATTCATTTCGATTCCTTTGGATTTTCATAAGATTTTTAGTAGAAGGAGCTGAAATTGAAGAAATTTTGGTGAAATTAAATTAAATTTCTTTGTATTTTTTTATGATTTTTAGTTACAGATGCAGAATTTGAGAAAATATAGTTGATATTCTCTTCGATTCTTTTGGACTTTCTTAAGATTTTTAGTAAGAGGAGCTGAAATTGAAAAATTTTGGTGAAATTAAATTAAATCTTTTTGAATTTTTTTTATGATTTTTAGTTACAGATACAGAATATGAGTAAATTTAGTTGATATTCACTTAGATTCAATTGGATTTTCATTAGATTTTTAGTAGGAGGAGCTGAAATTGAAGAAATGTTGGTAAAATTAAATTAAATCTTTTTGCATTTTTTTATGTTTTTTAGTGAAAGGTGCAGAATTTGAGTAAATTTACTTGATATTCACTTCGATTCCTTTGGATTTTCATAAGATTTTTAGTAGGAGGAGCTGAAATTGAAGAAATGTTGGTAAAATTAAATTAAATCTTTTTGCATTTTTTTATGTTTTTTAGTGAAAGGTGCAGAATTTGAGTAAATTTAGTTGATATTCACTTCGATTCCTTTTGAGTTTCATAAGATTTTTAGTAGAACGAGCTGAAATTGAAGAAATGTTGGTAAAATTAAATTAAATCTTTTTGAATTTTTTTATGATTTTAAGTTACAGATACAGAATATGAGTAAATTTAGTTGATATTCACTTACATTCAATTGGATTTTCATAAGATTTTTAGTAGGAGGAGCTGAAATTGAAGAAATGTTGGTAAAATTAAATTAAATCTTTTTGCATTTTTTTTTTATGTTTTTTAGTGAAAGGTGGGGGGAACCACGTGACGTGCGCGAGAGAATAACGTGTGTACGTAGGCAGGCGAAAGAAATAGTCGAAAAGTGTGGAAAAAGTGCGCAGAAAATTACGAGGTTGGTTGGAAAACGAGGGGAGTAGACAAGGTTCCGGTGGACAGTATAATCGACAGATAATAAAGAGTCTAAGGGATAGATAAACGGTGAAGAAGAGAAGGTGTGAAACGAGTGCACGAAGTATAAGATACGTGGCAAGGATAAGTGACATCTACGCGAGTGGAAGAAGCAAGAAGACAAAGCGGAGACAGCAGTAGGTAAAGAAGAGCGGTAACTCTAATGAACCGAGCAGACGAAGGCGGGGAAGTGCAAAAGGAAACGAGAAGAAGGGGAAGACCATCGTTGGCAGAACAGCTGGGAAGAAGAAGAGCGGATAGTGAAGGCTCGATACTGGACTCATTCAAGAGGAAACGGGAGGACGAGGAGGAGCAGGAGAGGTTAAGGGCCGAAAAGGAAATAGAGGAAGAATTCTTAAAAGCGAGGAAAGTAGGGAGGTCGCCTCCGACGAAGAAAACCGAGGTAGTAACACGAACTATAGAAACGCCAGACAGTCAGAAGACAAAGCAGGAAAAAGAAATGGATGTAAAATTAGACAAATTGATGGAAGCTGTGCTGGCAGTTAAGAAAGACATGGAAGAGATGAACAGAGAGCTGAGGCAGGGAATGCAGGAGCTGAGGGATGAGTGGAAGAGTAGGGATGAGATGTGGGAAAAGGAAAGGAAGGAAATGAGAGGAAGGATAGAAGTACTGGAAGCCAAGAAGGATCAGGCAGAGGGGCTCACAGAAAGACTGGAGGGGCTAGAAAGAAAGGAAGAGGCTAGAGAGAAAAGAGAGAGAAGAAATAATATTTCTCTAAGGGGAGAGGATTTACCGCGTAAAGAGACGCCGAAGGAGACGGTGGAATATGTGTTAAGGCACGAATTACAGGTAGAAGCAGAAATCGAGGAAGCCTATTGGGTAGGAAAGGGAGAGAAAAGAGGGCTACTGATAGCGAAGTTAAAAAGCTGGCAACAGAAAAGAGCAGTAATGCTAAAGAAGAGTACATTGAAAGAGAAGAGGCTGTTCAGTTGATATTCACTTAGATTCAATTGGATTTTCATAAGATTTTTAGTAGGAGGAGCTGAAATTGAAGAAATTTTGCTGAAATTAAATTAAATTTTTTTAAATTTTTTTATGATTTTTAGTTACAGATGCAGAATTTGAGTAAATTTAGTTGATATTCACATCGATTCCTTTGGATTTTCATAAGATTTTTAGTAGGAGCTGAAATTGAAGAAATGTTGGTAAAATTAAATTAAATCTTTATGAATTTTTTTATGATTTTTAGTTACAGATGCAGAATTTGAGTAAATTTAGTTGATATTCACATCGATTCCTTTGGATTTTCATAAGATTTTTAGTAGGAGCTGAAATTGAAGAAATGTTGGTAAAATTAAATTAAATCTTTATGAATTTTTTTATGATTTTTAGTTACAGATGCAGAATTTGAGTAAATTTAGTTGATATTCACTTCGATTCCTTTGGATTTTCATAAGATTTTAAGTAGGAGGAGCTGAAATTGAAGAAATTTTGCTAAAATTAAATTAAATTTCTTTGTATTTTTTTATGATTTTTAGTTACAGATGCAGAATTTGAGAAAATATAGTTGAAATTCACTTCGATTCTTTTGGATTTTCTTAAGATGTTTAGTTGGAGGAGCTGAAATTGAAAAAATTTTGCTGAAATTAAATTAAATTTTTTTAAATTTTTTTATAATTTTTAGTTACAGATGCAGAATTTGAGTAAATTTAGTTGATATTCACTTCGATTCCTTTTGATTTTCATTAGATTTTTAGTAGAAGGAGCTGAAATTGAAGAAATTGTGGTAAAATTAAATTAAAACTTTATGAATTTTTTTATGATTTTTAGTTACAGATGCAGAATTTGAGTAAATTTAGTTGATATTCACTTCGATTCCTTTGGATTTTCATAAGATTTTTAGTAGGAGGAGCTGAAATTGAAGAATAGTTGGTAAAATTAAATTAAATCTTTTTGAATTTTTTTATGTTTTTTAGTGAAAGGTGCAGAATTTGAGTAAATTTACTCAAGGAGGAGCTGAAATTGAAGAAATGTTGGTAAAATTAAAATTAAATCTTTTTGAATTTTTTTATGTTTTTTAGTGAAAGGTGCAGAATTTGAGTAAATTTACTTGATATTCACTTCGATTCCTTTGGATTTTCATAAGATTTTTAGTAGGAGGAGCTGAAATTGAAGAAATGTTGGTAAAATTAAATTAAATCTTTTTGCATTTTTTTATGTTTTTTAGTGAAAGGTGCAGAATTTGAGTAAATTTACTTGATATTCACTTTGATTCCTTTGGATTTTCTTAAGATTTTTAGTAGGAGGAGCTGAAATTGAAGAAATGTTGGTAAAATTAAATTAAATCTTTTTGAATTTTTTTATGATTTTTAGTTACAGATACAGAATATGAGTAAATTTAGTTGATATTCACTTAGATTCAATTGGATTTTCATAAGATTTTTAGTAGGAGGAGCTGAAATTGAAGAAATGTTGGTAAAATTAAATTAAATCTTTTTGCATTTTTTTATGTTTTTTAGTGAAAGGTGCAGAATTTGAGTAAATTTACTTGATATTCATTTCGATTCCTTTGGATTTTCATAAGATTTTTAGTAGAAGGAGCTGAAATTGAAGAAATTTTGGTGAAATTAAATTAAATTTCTTTGTATTTTTTTATGATTTTTAGTTACAGATGCAGAATTTGAGAAAATATAGTTGATATTCTCTTCGATTCTTTTGGACTTTCTTAAGATTTTTAGTAAGAGGAGCTGAAATTGAAAAAATTTTGGTGAAATTAAATTAAATCTTTTTGAATTTTTTTATGATTTTTAGTTACAGATACAGAATATGAGTAAATTTAGTTGATATTCACTTAGATTCAATTGGATTTTCATAAGATTTTTAGTAGGAGGAGCTGAAATTGAAGAATAGTTGGTAAAATTAAATTAAATCTTTTTGAATTTTTTTATGTTTTCTAGTGAAAGGTGCAGAATTTGAGTAAATTTACTTGATATTCACTTCGATTCCTTTGGATTTTCATAAGATTTTTAGTAGGAGGAGCTGAAATTGAAGAAATGTTGGTAAAATTAAATTAAATCTTTTTGCATTTTTTTATGTTTTTTAGTGAAAGGTGCAGAATTTGAGTAAATTTACTTGATATTCACTTTGATTCCTTTGGATTTTCTTAAGATGTTTAGTAGGAGGTGCTGAAATTGAAGAAATGTTGGTAAAATTAAATTAAATCTTTTTGAATTTTTTTATGATTTTTAGTTACAGATACAGAATATGAGTAAATTTAGTTGATATTCACTTAGATTCAATTGGATTTTCATAAGATTTTTAGTAGGAGGAGCTGAAATTGAAGAAATGTTGATAAAATTAAATTAAATCTTTTTGATTTTTTTATGTTATTTAGTGAAAGGTGCAGAATTTGAGTAAATTTACTTGATATTCATTTCGATTCCTTTGGATTTTCATAAGATTTTTAGTAGAAGGAGCTGAAATTGAAGAAATTTTGGTGAAATTAAATTAAATTTCTTTGTATTTTTTTATGATTTTTAGTTACAGATGCAGAATTTGAGAAAATATAGTTGATATTCTCTTCGATTCTTTTGGACTTTCTTAAGATTTTTAGTAAGAGGAGCTGAAATTGAAAAAATTTTGGTGAAATTAAATTAAATCTTTTTGAATTTTTTTATGATTTTTAGTTACAGATACAGAATATGAGTAAATTTAGTTGATATTCACTTCGATTCCTTTTGAGTTTCATAAGATTTTTAGTAGAACGAGCTGAAATTGAAGAAATGTTGGTAAAATTAAATTAAATCTTTTTGAATTTTTTTATGATTTTTAGTTACAGATACAGAATATGAGTAAATTTAGTTGATATTCACTTAGATTCAATTGGATTTTCATAAGATTTTTAGTAGGAGGAGTTGAAATTGAAGAAATGTTGATAAAATTAAATTAAATCTTTTTGAATTTTTTTATGTTATTTAGTGAAAGGTGCAGAATTTGAGTAAATTTACTTGATATTCATTTCGATTCCTTTGGATTTTCATAAGATTTTTAGTAGAAGGAGCTGAAATTGAAGAAATTTTGGTGAAATTAAATTAAATTTCTTTGTATTTTTTTATGATTTTTAGTTACAGATGCAGAATTTGAGAAAATATAGTTGATATTCTCTTCGATTCTTTTGGACTTTCTTAAGATTTTTAGTAAGAGGTGCTGAAATTGAAAAAATTTTGGTGAAATTAAATTAAATCTTTTTGAATTTTTTTATGATTTTTAGTTACAGATACAGAATATGAGTAAATTTAGTTGATATTCACTTAGATTCAATTGGATTTTCATAAGATTTTTAGTAGGAGGAGCTGAAATTGAAGAATAGTTGGTAAAATTAAATTAAATCTTTTTGAATTTTTTTATGTTTTCTAGTGAAAGGTGCAGAATTTGAGTAAATTTACTTGATATTCACTTCGATTCCTTTGGATTTTCATAAGATTTTTAGTAGGAGGAGCTGAAATTGAAGAAATGTTGGTAAAATTAAATTAAATCTTTTTGCATTTTTTTATGTTTTTTAGTGAAAGGTGCAGAATTTGAGTAAATTTACTTGATATTCACTTCGATTCCTTTGGATTTTCATAAGATTTTTAGTAGGAGGAGCTGAAATTGAAGAAATGTTGGTAAAATTAAATTAAATCTTTTTGCATTTTTTTATGTTTTTTAGTGAAAGGTGCAGAATTTGAGTAAATTTACTTGATATTCACTTTGATTCCTTTGGATTTTCATAAGATTTTTAGTAGGAGGAGCTGAAATTGAAGAAATGTTGGTAAAATTAAATTAAATCTTTTTGAATTTTTTTATGTTTTTTAGTGAAAGGTGCAGAATTTGAGTAAATTTACTTGATATTCATTTCGATTCCTTTGGATTTTCATAAGATTTTTAGTAGAAGGAGCTGAAATTGAAGAAATTTTGGTGAAATTAAATTAAATTTCTTTGTATTTTTTTATGATTTTTAGTTACAGATGCAGAATTTGAGAAAATATAGTTGATATTCTCTTCGATTCTTTTGGACTTTCTTAAGATTTTTAGTAAGAGGAGCTGAAATTGAAAAATTTTGGTGAAATTAAATTAAATCTTTTTGAATTTTTTTTATGATTTTTAGTTACAGATACAGAATATGAGTAAATTTAGTTGATATTCACTTAGATTCAATTGGATTTTCATTAGATTTTTAGTAGGAGGAGCTGAAATTGAAGAAATGTTGGTAAAATTAAATTAAATCTTTTTGCATTTTTTTATGTTTTTTAGTGAAAGGTGCAGAATTTGAGTAAATTTACTTGATATTCACTTCGATTCCTTTGGATTTTCATAAGATTTTTAGTAGGAGGAGCTGAAATTGAAGAAATGTTGGTAAAATTAAATTAAATCTTTTTGCATTTTTTTATGTTTTTTAGTGAAAGGTGCAGAATTTGAGTAAATTTACTTGATATTCACTTTGATTCCTCTGGATTTTCATAAGATTTTTAGTAGGAGGAGCTGAAATTGAAGAAATGTTGGTAAAATTAAATTAAATCTTTTTGAATTTTTTTATGATTTTTAGTTACAGATACAGAATATGAGTAAATTTAGTTGATATTCACTTAGATTCAATTGGATTTTCATAAGATTTTTAGTAGGAGGAGCTGAAATTGAAGAAATGTTGGTAAAATTAAATTAAATCTTTTTGCATTTTTTTATGTTTTTTAGTGAAAGGTGCAGAATTTGAGTAAATTTACTTGATATTCACTTTGATTCCTTTGGATTTTCTTAAGATTTTTAGTAGGAGGAGCTGAAATTGAAGAAATGTTGGTAAAATTAAATTAAATCTTTTTGAATTTTTTTATGATTTTTAGTTACAGATACAGAATATGAGTAAATTTAGTTGATATTCACTTAGATTCAATTGGATTTTCATAAGATTTTTAGTAGGAGGAGCTGAAATTGAAGAAATGTTGGTAAAATTAAATTAAATCTTTTTGAATTTTTTTATGATTTTTAGTTACAGATACAGAATATGAGTAAATTTAGTTGATATTCACTTAGATTCAATTGGATTTTCATAAGATTTTTAGTAGGAGGAGCTGAAATTGAAGAAATGTTGGTAAAATTAAATTAAATCTTTTTGAATTTTTTTATGTTTTTTAGTGAAAGGTGCAGAATTTGAGTAAATTTACTTGATATTCATTTCGATTCCTTTGGATTTTCATAAGATTTTTAGTAGAAGGAGCTGAAATTGAAGAAATTTTGGTGAAATTAAATTAAATTTCTTTGTATTTTTTTATGATTTTTAGTTACAGATGCAGAATTTGAGAAAATATAGTTGATATTCACTTCGATTCCTTTTGAGTTTCATAAGATTTTTAGTAGAACGAGCTGAAATTGAAGAAATGTTGGTAAAATTAAATTAAATCTTTTTGAATTTTTTTAATATTTTTAGTTACAGATACAGAATATGAGTAAATTTAGTTGATATTCACTTCGATTCCTTTTGAGTTTCATAAGATTTTTAGTAGAACGAGCTGAAATTGAAGAAATGTTGGTAAAATTAAATTAAATCTTTTTGAATTTTTTTATGATTTTTAGTTACAGATACAGAATTTGAGTAAATTCAGTTGATATTCACATAGATTCTATTGGATTTTCATAAGATTTTTAGTAGGAGGAGCTGAAATTGAAGAAATTTTGGTGAAATTAAATTAAATCTTTTTGAATTTTTTTAATATTTTTAGTTACAGATACAGAATATGAGTAAATTTAGTTGATATTCACTTCGATTCCTTTTGAGTTTCATAAGATTTTTAGTAGAACGAGCTGAAATTGAAGAAATGTTGGTAAAATTAAATTAAATCTTTTTGAATTTTTTTATGATTTTAAGTTACAGATACAGAATATGAGTAAATTTAGTTGATATTCACTTACATTCAATTGGATTTTCATAAGATTTTTAGTAGGAGGAGCTGAAATTGAAGAAATGTTGGTAAAATTAAATTAAATCTTTTTGCATTTTTTTATGTTTTTTAGTGAAAGGTGCAGAATTTGAGTAAATTTACTTGATATTCACTTCGATTCCTTTGGATTTTCATAAGATTTTTAGTAGGAGGAGCTGAAATTGAAGAAATGTTGGTAAAATTAAATTAAATCTTTTTGCATTTTTTTATGTTTTTTAGTGAAAGGTGCAGAATTTGAGTAAATTTACTTGATATTCACTTTGATTCCTTTGGATTTTCATAAGATTTTTAGTAGGAGGAGCTGAAATTGAAGAAATGTTGGTAAAATTAAATTAAATCTTTTTGAATTTTTTTATGTTTTTTAGTGAAAGGTGCAGAATTTGAGTAAATTTACTTGATATTCATTTCGATTCCTTTGGATTTTCATAAGATTTTTAGTAGAAGGAGCTGAAATTGAAGAAATTTTGGTGAAATTAAATTAAATTTCTTTGTATTTTTTTATGATTTTTAGTTACAGATGCAGAATTTGAGAAAATATAGTTGATATTCTCTTCGATTCTTTTGGACTTTCTTAAGATTTTTAGTAAGAGGAGCTGAAATTGAAAAATTTTGGTGAAATTAAATTAAATCTTTTTGAATTTTTTTTATGATTTTTAGTTACAGATACAGAATATGAGTAAATTTAGTTGATATTCACTTAGATTCAATTGGATTTTCATTAGATTTTTAGTAGGAGGAGCTGAAATTGAAGAAATGTTGGTAAAATTAAATTAAATCTTTTTGCATTTTTTTATGTTTTTTAGTGAAAGGTGCAGAATTTGAGTAAATTTACTTGATATTCACTTCGATTCCTTTGGATTTTCATAAGATTTTTAGTAGGAGGAGCTGAAATTGAAGAAATGTTGGTAAAATTAAATTAAATCTTTTTGCATTTTTTTATGTTTTTTAGTGAAAGGTGCAGAATTTGAGTAAATTTACTTGATATTCACTTTGATTCCTCTGGATTTTCATAAGATTTTTAGTAGGAGGAGCTGAAATTGAAGAAATGTTGGTAAAATTAAATTAAATCTTTTTGAATTTTTTTATGATTTTTAGTTACAGATACAGAATATGAGTAAATTTAGTTGATATTCACTTAGATTCAATTGGATTTTCATAAGATTTTTAGTAGGAGGAGCTGAAATTGAAGAAATGTTGGTAAAATTAAATTAAATCTTTTTGCATTTTTTTATGTTTTTTAGTGAAAGGTGCAGAATTTGAGTAAATTTACTTGATATTCACTTTGATTCCTTTGGATTTTCTTAAGATTTTTAGTAGGAGGAGCTGAAATTGAAGAAATGTTGGTAAAATTAAATTAAATCTTTTTGAATTTTTTTATGATTTTTAGTTACAGATACAGAATATGAGTAAATTTAGTTGATATTCACTTAGATTCAATTGGATTTTCATAAGATTTTTAGTAGGAGGAGCTGAAATTGAAGAAATGTTGGTAAAATGAAATTAAATCTTTTTGAATTTTTTTATGATTTTTAGTTACAGATACAGAATATGAGTAAATTTAGTTGATATTCACTTAGATTCAATTGGATTTTCATAAGATTTTTAGTAGGAGGAGCTGAAATTGAAGAAATGTTGGTAAAATTAAATTAAATCTTTTTGAATTTTTTTATGTTTTTTAGTGAAAGGTGCAGAATTTGAGTAAATTTACTTGATATTCATTTCGATTCCTTTGGATTTTCATAAGATTTTTAGTAGAAGGAGCTGAAATTGAAGAAATTTTGGTGAAATTAAATTAAATTTCTTTGTATTTTTTTATGATTTTTAGTTACAGATGCAGAATTTGAGAAAATATAGTTGATATTCTCTTCGATTCTTTTGGACTTTCTTAAGATTTTTAGTAAGAGGAGCTGAAATTGAAAAAATTTTGGTGAAATTAAATTAAATCTTTTTGAATTTTTTTAATATTTTTAGTTACAGATACAGAATATGAGTAAATTTAGTTGATATTCACTTCGATTCCTTTTGAGTTTCATAAGATTTTTAGTAGAACGAGCTGAAATTGAAGAAATGTTGGTAAAATTAAATTAAATCTTTTTGAATTTTTTTAATATTTTTAGTTACAGATACAGAATATGAGTAAATTTAGTTGATATTCACTTCGATTCCTTTTGAGTTTCATAAGATTTTTAGTAGAACGAGCTGAAATTGAAGAAATGTTGGTAAAATTAAATTAAATCTTTTTGAATTTTTTTATGATTTTTAGTTACAGATACAGAATTTGAGTAAATTCAGTTGATATTCACATAGATTCTATTGGATTTTCATAAGATTTTTAGTAGGAGGAGCTGAAATTGAAGAAATTTTGGTGAAATTAAATTAAATCTTTTTGAATTTTTTTAATATTTTTAGTTACAGATACAGAATATGAGTAAATTTAGTTGATATTCACTTCGATTCCTTTTGAGTTTCATAAGATTTTTAGTAGAACGAGCTGAAATTGAAGAAATGTTGGTAAAATTAAATTAAATCTTTTTGAATTTTTTTATGATTTTAAGTTACAGATACAGAATATGAGTAAATTTAGTTGATATTCACTTACATTCAATTGGATTTTCATAAGATTTTTAGTAGGAGGAGCTGAAATTGAAGAAATGTTGGTAAAATTAAATTAAATCTTTTTGCATTTTTTTTTTATGTTTTTTAGTGAAAGGTGGGGGGAACCACGTGACGTGCGCGAGAGAATAACGTGTGTACGTAGGCAGGCGAAAGAAATAGTCGAAAAGTGTGGAAAAAGTGCGCAGAAAATTACGAGGTTGGTTGGAAAACGAGGGGAGTAGACAAGGTTCCGGTGGACAGTATAATCGACAGATAATAAAGAGTCTAAGGGATAGATAAACGGTGAAGAAGAGAAGGTGTGAAACGAGTGCACGAAGTATAAGATACGTGGCAAGGATAAGTGACATCTACGCGAGTGGAAGAAGCAAGAAGACAAAGCGGAGACAGCAGTAGGTAAAGAAGAGCGGTAACTCTAATGAACCGAGCAGACGAAGGCGGGGAAGTGCAAAAGGAAACGAGAAGAAGGGGAAGACCATCGTTGGCAGAACAGCTGGGAAGAAGAAGAGCGGATAGTGAAGGCTCGATACTGGACTCATTCAAGAGGAAACGGGAGGACGAGGAGGAGCAGGAGAGGTTAAGGGCCGAAAAGGAAATAGAGGAAGAATTCTTAAAAGCGAGGAAAGTAGGGAGGTCGCCTCCGACGAAGAAAACCGAGGTAGTAACACGAACTATAGAAACGCCAGACAGTCAGAAGACAAAGCAGGAAAAAGAAATGGATGTAAAATTAGACAAATTGATGGAAGCTGTGCTGGCAGTTAAGAAAGACATGGAAGAGATGAACAGAGAGCTGAGGCAGGGAATGCAGGAGCTGAGGGATGAGTGGAAGAGTAGGGATGAGATGTGGGAAAAGGAAAGGAAGGAAATGAGAGGAAGGATAGAAGTACTGGAAGCCAAGAAGGATCAGGCAGAGGGGCTCACAGAAAGACTGGAGGGGCTAGAAAGAAAGGAAGAGGCTAGAGAGAAAAGAGAGAGAAGAAATAATATTTCTCTAAGGGGAGAGGATTTACCGCGTAAAGAGACGCCGAAGGAGACGGTGGAATATGTGTTAAGGCACGAATTACAGGTAGAAGCAGAAATCGAGGAAGCCTATTGGGTAGGAAAGGGAGAGAAAAGAGGGCTACTGATAGCGAAGTTAAAAAGCTGGCAACAGAAAAGAGCAGTAATGCTAAAGAAGAGTACATTGAAAGAGAAGAGGCTGTTCAGTTGATATTCACTTAGATTCAATTGGATTTTCATAAGATTTTTAGTAGGAGGAGCTGAAATTGAAGAAATTTTGCTGAAATTAAATTAAATTTTTTTAAATTTTTTTATGATTTTTAGTTACAGATGCAGAATTTGAGTAAATTTAGTTGATATTCACATCGATTCCTTTGGATTTTCATAAGATTTTTAGTAGGAGCTGAAATTGAAGAAATGTTGGTAAAATTAAATTAAATCTTTATGAATTTTTTTATGATTTTTAGTTACAGATGCAGAATTTGAGTAAATTTAGTTGATATTCACATCGATTCCTTTGGATTTTCATAAGATTTTTAGTAGGAGCTGAAATTGAAGAAATGTTGGTAAAATTAAATTAAATCTTTATGAATTTTTTTATGATTTTTAGTTACAGATGCAGAATTTGAGTAAATTTAGTTGATATTCACTTCGATTCCTTTGGATTTTCATAAGATTTTAAGTAGGAGGAGCTGAAATTGAAGAAATTTTGCTAAAATTAAATTAAATTTCTTTGTATTTTTTTATGATTTTTAGTTACAGATGCAGAATTTGAGAAAATATAGTTGAAATTCACTTCGATTCTTTTGGATTTTCTTAAGATGTTTAGTAGGAGGAGCTGAAATTGAAAAAATTTTGCTGAAATTAAATTAAATTTTTTTAAATTTTTTTATGATTTTTAGTTACAGATGCAGAATTTGAGTAAATTTAGTTGATATTCACTTCGATTCCTTTTGATTTTCATTAGATTTTTAGTAGAAGGAGCTGAAATTGAAGAAATTGTGGTAAAATTAAATTAAAACTTTATGAATTTTTTTATGATTTTTAGTTACAGATGCAGAATTTGAGTAAATTTAGTTGATATTCACTTCGATTCCTTTGGATTTTCATAAGATTTTTAGTAGGAGGAGCTGAAATTGAAGAATAGTTGGTAAAATTAAATTAAATCTTTTTGAATTTTTTTATGTTTTTTAGTGAAAGGTGCAGAATTTGAGTAAATTTACTCAAGGAGGAGCTGAAATTGAAGAAATGTTGGTAAAATTAAAATTAAATCTTTTTGAATTTTTTTACGTTTTTTAGTGAAAGGTGCAGAATTTGAGTAAATTTACTTGATATTCACTTCGATTCCTTTGGATTTTCATAAGATTTTTAGTAGGAGGAGCTGAAATTGAAGAAATGTTGGTAAAATTAAATTAAATCTTTTTGCATTTTTTTATGTTTTTTAGTGAAAGGTGCAGAATTTGAGTAAATTTACTTGATATTCACTTTGATTCCTTTGGATTTTCTTAAGATTTTTAGTAGGAGGAGCTGAAATTGAAGAAATGTTGGTAAAATTAAATTAAATCTTTTTGAATTTTTTTATGATTTTTAGTTACAGATACAGAATATGAGTAAATTTAGTTGATATTCACTTAGATTCAATTGGATTTTCATAAGATTTTTAGTAGGAGGAGCTGAAATTGAAGAAATGTTGGTAAAATTAAATTAAATCTTTTTGCATTTTTTTATGTTTTTTAGTGAAAGGTGCAGAATTTGAGTAAATTTACTTGATATTCATTTCGATTCCTTTGGATTTTCATAAGATTTTTAGTAGAAGGAGCTGAAATTGAAGAAATTTTGGTGAAATTAAATTAAATTTCTTTGTATTTTTTTATGATTTTTAGTTACAGATGCAGAATTTGAGAAAATATAGTTGATATTCTCTTCGATTCTTTTGGACTTTCTTAAGATTTTTAGTAAGAGGAGCTGAAATTGAAAAAATTTTGGTGAAATTAAATTAAATCTTTTTGAATTTTTTTATGATTTTTAGTTACAGATACAGAATATGAGTAAATTTAGTTGATATTCACTTAGATTCAATTGGATTTTCATAAGATTTTTAGTAGGAGGAGCTGAAATTGAAGAATAGTTGGTAAAATTAAATTAAATCTTTTTGAATTTTTTTATGTTTTCTAGTGAAAGGTGCAGAATTTGAGTAAATTTACTTGATATTCACTTCGATTCCTTTGGATTTTCATAAGATTTTTAGTAGGAGGAGCTGAAATTGAAGAAATGTTGGTAAAATTAAATTAAATCTTTTTGCATTTTTTTATGTTTTTTAGTGAAAGGTGCAGAATTTGAGTAAATTTACTTGATATTCACTTTGATTCCTTTGGATTTTCTTAAGATGTTTAGTAGGAGGTGCTGAAATTGAAGAAATGTTGGTAAAATTAAATTAAATCTTTTTGAATTTTTTTATGATTTTTAGTTACAGATACAGAATATGAGTAAATTTAGTTGATATTCACTTAGATTCAATTGGATTTTCATAAGATTTTTAGTAGGAGGAGCTGAAATTGAAGAAATGTTGATAAAATTAAATTAAATCTTTTTGATTTTTTTATGTTATTTAGTGAAAGGTGCAGAATTTGAGTAAATTTACTTGATATTCATTTCGATTCCTTTGGATTTTCATAAGATTTTTAGTAGAAGGAGCTGAAATTGAAGAAATTTTGGTGAAATTAAATTAAATTTCTTTGTATTTTTTTATGATTTTTAGTTACAGATGCAGAATTTGAGAAAATATAGTTGATATTCTCTTCGATTCTTTTGGACTTTCTTAAGATTTTTAGTAAGAGGAGCTGAAATTGAAAAAATTTTGGTGAAATTAAATTAAATCTTTTTGAATTTTTTTATGATTTTTAGTTACAGATACAGAATATGAGTAAATTTAGTTGATATTCACTTCGATTCCTTTTGAGTTTCATAAGATTTTTAGTAGAACGAGCTGAAATTGAAGAAATGTTGGTAAAATTAAATTAAATCTTTTTGAATTTTTTTATGATTTTTAGTTACAGATACAGAATTTGAGTAAATTCAGTTGATATTCACATAGATTCTATTGGATTTTCATAAGATTTTTAGTAGGAGGAGCTGAAATTGAAGAAATTTTGGTGAAATTAAATTAAATTTCTTTGTATTTTTTTATGATTTTTAGTTACAGGTGCAGAATTTGAGAAAGTATTGTTGAAATTCACTTCGATTCTTTTGAATTTTCTTAAGATTTTTTGTAGGAGGAGCTGAAATTGAAAAAATTTTGGTGAAATTAAAATAAATCTTTTTGAATTTTTTTATGATTTTTAGTTACAGATACAGAATATGAGTAAATTTAGTTGATATTCACTTACATTCAATTGGATTTTCATAAGATTTTTAGTAGGAGGAGCTGAAATTGAAGAAATGTTGGTAAAATTAAATTAAATCTTTTTGCATTTTTTTATGTTTTTTAGTGAAAGGTGCAGAATTTGAGTAAAGTTACTTGATATTCACTTTGATTCCTTTGGATTTTCTTAAGATTTTTAGTAGGAGGAGCTGAAATTGAAGAAATGTTGGTAAAATTAAATTAAATCTTTTTGAATTATTTTATGATTTTTAGTTACAGATACAGAATATGAGTAAATTTAGTTGATATTCACTTAGATTCAATTGGATTTTCATAAGATTTTTAGTAGGAGGAGCTGAAATTGAAGAAATGTTGGTAAAATTAAATTAAATCTTTTTGAATTTTTTTATGTTTTTTAGTGAAAGGTGCAGAATTTGAGTAAATTTACTTGATATTCATTTCGATTCCTTTGGATTTTCATAAGATTTTTAGTAGAAGGAGCTGAAATTGAAGAAATTTTGGTGAAATTAAATTAAATTTCTTTGTATTTTTTTATGATTTTTAGTTACAGATGCAGAATTTGAGAAAATATAGTTGAAATTCTCTTCGATTCTTTTGGACTTTCTTAAGATTTTTAGTAAGAGGAGCTGAAATTGAAAAAATTTTGGTGAAATTAAATTAAATCTTTTTGAATTTTTTTATGATTTTTAGTTACAGATACAGAATATGAGTAAATTTAGTTGATATTCACTTCGATTCCTTTTTAGTTTCATAAGATTTTTAGTAGAACGAGCTGAAATTGAAGAAATTGTGGTAAAATTAAATTAAATCTTTTTGAATTTTTTTATGATTTTTAGTTACAGATACAGAATATGAGTAAATTTAGTTGATATTCACTTAGATTCAATTGGATTTTCATAAGATTTTTAGTAGGAGGAGCTGAAATTGAAGAAATGTTGGTAAAATTAAATTAAATCTTTTTGAATTTTTTTATGTTTTTTAGTGAAAGGTGCAGAATTTGAGTAAATTTACTTGATATTCATTTCGATTCCTTTGGATTTTCATAAGATTTTTAGTAGAAGGAGCTGAAATTGAAGAAATTTTGGTGAAATTAAATTAAATTTCTTTGTATTTTTTTATGATTTTTAGTTACAGATGCAGAATTTGAGAATATATAGTTGAAATTCTCTTCGATTCTTTTGGACTTTCTTAAGATTTTTAGTAAGAGGAGCTGAAATTGAAAAAATTTTGGTGAAATTAAATTAAATCTTTTTGAATTTTTTTATGATTTTTAGTTACAGATACAGAATATGAGTAAATTTAGTTGATATTCTCTTCGATTCCTTTGGATTTTCATAAGATTTTTAGTAGTGTGACGTCCCCCAAAATTTCGCTCGCAGATAAAATAATATTTCTTTATAAACCATTATACAACTCTTCTCAAATCTCCCCAAACTCCAATTCTTACCCCTTCTCCATGACCTCGACCGCCTTGGCGATGTACCTTAGCGGTCCCCATCTCAAGACGGTCAATCAATGAATCTCCCTCATATATTCGCCCAATGCGGCACAAACTCTTCCCTCCTATCGAATCTAAACAAGTCCCTCGCCCCTTCTATATCTTAAATCGAGACCAAGTCTCAAGCCCACTAAATGACCAAAGAAGTCAAATCCATTATCACCCCTTTCCTATAAAAACACCCAAAACCCATTCGAGGAGTTGAGCATTACCAAATCACATGTATAAGAACCCCAGAAGGATAATCGCGAGGATTATTTGGCGTACGTGCCGAAAATGCGAGTCCAAATATAGACCAACCTTTGGTCCTTACAAAAACCCCGGAAATGTTACTGCGACGCATATGCGTAACTATGTCAAGGTGCGTACTGCGCACCCCCCTTCAAGCCGAAAAGATTGTAATTAGTATAAATACGAGGAACCGCGAGAGCTCGTCCTCGTTCTACAGACATCAATCAACGATTCGTACTGCAGAAATCTATCAGAAATCTATATAATTATCTTAAACTAAATTCAGTGTTCAACGGCAACAACCGTAAGAATTTATAATACCATTTAACTATTGCATATCACCTCCATACATATTATTTTGTATTGCTATTCTTATCGATATTCATATTATTTTGTATTTCTACGCTTATTGCGTTTTCATATTATTTTTGCATTACTATTCTTATTGCTTTTCATATTATTTTACATTACTATTCTTATTGCGTTTTCATATTATTTTGCGTTACTATTCTTATAGCTATTCACATTCTTTTGTCTTGCTATTCTTATTGCTTTTCATATTATTTTGTCTCATTACGCTTAAGTGCTTTTCATATTATATTGTGTTATTAACGCTCATTGCGACCATATTCCATGTTCTTAACTACGTTTATTGCTTATATTATTCCATCATAAAACATATACTGTATGTCACGCTCATAATCACCCTATATATATATATTGCTATTTATATAAATTTTCTGTGCCAATTATTAATGTTTAAACGCATTCTATGTTTAACAAAGCACTATCACAAACAGTGCCTATATTTTCGCCTAACTTATTAATAAACCGCTTTGCTTAACTAACGTTTCGAGTCATTGTGTTAATCCTTCTGCTACGAAGATCCCGAAAACCAACCAGGCTGCCGGAACAGCTGATTACGGGCAACGACCGCGGAAAGCATTGCAGTGTTTACTAACTTACTTTCGTATAGGTTTCGCTTAACCGTATGAATAGCTGATTTTGCTGAATCATTACAACTGTCTTTTACCTCGATGCAGCGGTAAATCCGATTACCAAAGCCAAACCATAATAAGTGCTCTAACGGGTGTCTCCACAAAAGGTATAAGTCATTAAACCTTCCCTGGTCGATCAGTGTGCAGGATTATAGATTCGCGCCTGACATTCCCTCAAAACGATCAGTGTGCAGGATTATAGATTCGCGCCTGACTCTCCCTTCAAAACGATCAGTGTGCTGGATTACAGATTCGCTCCTGACATTCCCTTAAAATCCTCAGTGTGCTGGATTACAGATTCGCGCCTGACATTCCCTTAAAATCCTCAGTGTGCTGGATTACAGATTCGCGCCTGACATTCCCTTAAAATCCTCAGTGTACTGGATTACAGATTCGCGCCTGATATTCCCTTAAAATCCTCAGTGTGCTGGATTACAGATTCGCGCCTGACATTCCCTTAAAATCCTCAGTGTGCTGGATTACAGATTCGCGCCTGACATTCCCTTAAAATCCTCAGTGTGCTGGATTACAGATTCGCGCCTGACATTCCCTTAAAATCCTCAGTGTGCTGGATTACAGATTCGCGCCTGATATTGCCTCAAAATCCTCAGTGTGCTGGATTTTAGATTCGTGCCTGACTCTCCCTTCAAAACCCTCAGAGTGTTGGATTATAGATTCGCGCCTGATTTTATTCCCCATGTCATTGTCCCCAAAGACCTCCACCCGGGACGTGACATAATTTTGGTGACAGCGGTGGGATACGCGTTTACCGTTGATAGAAGGAAATTCTATGATACGGTGCTCACAAAGTCCCTATTTTCAAGTATGTGCATTAATTGCCCAAATCGGGGTGTACTGAACTATTGTAGCCGCAGATTACAAAGTTTGACTGTGTATATGCGGTGGATGATCTGCGTTTCTGGGAGCATAGCAACAACCATTGACGGTTACGATATTTGTTTAAGCTGCTCCCTACGAGATCCAACAGACACCGAAAGAGCTTATTTAATCCATTATTGCCAAACGCCTTACGTGTTCCCCAATTGCCCACGGTGCGGCATTGTCTTGCTCCACAAACGTCCTGCTGATCAGTGCGTTGATTGCATAAATTGGTATCTCTCTTCTGAAAGGAGTTATAATGAATTCGACAACGTCTACCCGTGTAGACAAATTCCAGATTTATAAGTAATAATTAACAGTTGTCTGAAGTAACGTAATTTTGGCCATAAAAGATGGGATCTTCGTATACCGTTGAAAGAAAAGAAATACTTTTTCCACACGGTCCCCGTGATTTAACATGTATATTACTCGCACGCAACAGATCGCAGTAGCCTATCGAAGCCGCAGGGCACAGAGTACAACTGCGTGTATGCAAACTAATGTGTGTAAAACCGAGTTTAGCTACAACGAACCAAGTCAACGAAATTTGCTTATGCTGCTCCCGGTGGGACCCAGTAAATACGGTGACAGTATCTGAAAATTATTACTGCCAATCGTCCTATAAATTCCACAATTGCCCTCGATGCAATCAAATCTTACTTTAAACATGTCTGTGTACGGTGAAGCCGACGACTCTCCTGTAATGGATCAAGATGCGGGCCCTTCCACTAACAGAATAGACACCGCGACCGCCGAATTAATGGATCGGGTACAAAAATTGCGGGAAAAACAAGCTGATATTGAGAGCTTGTACGCGAGATGTGTCGTAAACCTGCAATCCAATACGCGTTCGGGCGTAGCCAATGATTCAGATGGCCCCGCGTTAAAAGATCTTTCTAGTGAAATTCAAGCCACCCGCGAAATAATGGAAAAACTTCTTATGTCTCCGCCAACGGCAAACAAATTTGCTACTCCAGGTTCCTCCCGTTTGAATAGGAAACCCGTACTAAATTATAATTATATTCCGGACCAGGATCCATTGCCCCAGATCACATTGAAAGACGCCGTAGAAACGGTCCCAGAGTTTAACGGTCACAACATGTCCGTTTTGCAATTCGCGAGAGCCTGCAATAGGGCTAAGGCTCTGATTCCCTCGCACGTCGAACCCCAGCTAGCGAGGTTGTTGAGAAATAAACTGCAAGACCATGCGTACTTGGCTGTTGAGGATCGGGTCTTTGACTCCGTAAATGAATTAGTCAAAAGACTGAAACGTACCTTTTCCCCTGATAAAACATCAGACCACTATCGTGGAGAACTTGTCAACGTTATCAAAGGATCCAACGAGCACATATTGGAATACATCTCACGCGTAAAAGATCTACGATTCGCCATTCTAGAAGAAGATAGGGAATATTACCGCGACTTCGCGCGAAATCACCCGCAGGATCTGGATCGCCTAACTCTAGATTCTTTCGTCGATGGCCTTCCACCTCATATAAGGATGAGGCTACAACAACACCAATTCGAAACGCTCAACGAAGCGTTCGATTTAGCTGTCCGTGTGGACAAAGAAATTACCAGGGACCGTCTCCGATTCCCCGAGCAGAAGACTCCCAAATTAACCTGCCAACTCTGCAACAAGACAGGTCATGAGGCACGGTCCTGTTGGAGTAACCAACGCCCGCCAGCTCAACCTTCCGAGAGGAACTCTCTAAACCGCGCCGCGGAATATGGGTCCCAAGCACCCAAACCCCAGGTCACCTACTGGGACATGTCTCGACCTCCACCTTCCAGGCCTACGGAGCTGCGAATCTGCGGGACTTGTAAAAAGCCCGGACATGTGGCTTCGGAATGCAGAAAACGCACCTTCACTATCAAGGAAGATCCTAGAGCCTTGTGGGAAACGAAGTCGGGAATTACTCCTCCGAGCGCCGATGGATGCGAACTGTGGAACAAGCCAAGCAGAAGCGCACCCATTTACGATATACCCCAAAGCACTACCGGTATTATAAGAATCGCTACAGTGCAACTAAACCCGGTCGTGCTACGGCCGAGGACAAAATCCTCATTTTCTGTACATAATCCGGACCTAAAGGACTACTCGCAAATTATAAATTCTAGCGAGATTGACACTCCAAGCATCATGCCCACCATCGAAGTAGAGAAATCCTACAGGAAAACTCCAGAATCCAAACCTAAAAGACCAATAGAGACTACAACGCCTACAGGCACCACTCCCATCCACCCCCTAATAAAAAACAAGTCCCTCTTAGCCCTGGATCCGTCGATCCACCATCTCGAGGCACCCACGAAAGTGCACTCACTCTTACCCCCTGCGCTATACGCCAAACCAACCCTTCCCATAAACTCCCAAAAGTCTCTTGCGGCTACATTGGAAATGGTAGTATTCAAAATTTCTGCGGAAGCTCCTTCAAGGGCAGAAAATTTATTTAAGTCAATCTCTAAAGAGCACCCGATTCATGGGGAAAGCGATAAGTTCTCCGAAGCTGCACCTCGTATGCCAAAACGAAGCAAAAATGTCCTTGGATTAACCAGATATCATCGAAGGTTTATCCCAGAATTTTCTAAAAATGCTCGCCAGTTAACCCAGCTTTTCAAGAACGACCCAGCATTTAACTGGGGACCGTCCCAGCAAACCGTTTTTGACGACTTAAAATCAGTCTTGCAGAAGGAACTTATCCTGCAATACCCGAAATTTGAACTGAAATTCCACGGCACTACAGACGCCTTATCCCATACTTCCCCTGCAGTGGAGGCATGCTCCAAACGACCACGGGACAAATGTGACAACTTGGAGGACTGGCCCAAACATGGACCAAGCGGTTCAAAGAGGCCTCGGTTCTCAAAATCACCGATCCATGCGCCAACGAGTGGCAGCAACCCCGTCGACTCTGCAACACCCACATCCAGCATTCGCCAGGGAAGGAAATGCAGAAGGATTCAACCACATAGAAAGACGTGCCGGGAAATATCATCTGCAGATATTCCACCAATTCCCTCATCAGAAAACATACGTGAACGACTGCCTACAACTACAACAGGCTACAATTATAACCTACCCATACAGGGTTTATTCATAAAATATTTTGTGTGCGTGCTTCTCAGCTTATACTCACCAATTAAGATCGCTGACGTATTTATAAAAAGATTCATTTGTCACTTCGGAGCTCCTAGAGCCATCCTCACCGACCAAGTACCAAAATTTAATAGAAATTTTATAAAACCGGCACCGTGGAAATGGAAAGTCCAACAATTCCGAACCACAGCCTTTCACCCACCGTCTAACGGCTCTCTAGAGAGATTGCATCTCGTAATGACCCAATATTTAAAATTAATTATCGGTAGATACACTGACTGGGACGAATGGACCAACTTGGCCGCGATCTCGTATAATGCCAGTGTCCGCGAGTGTAATAAATACACTCCGCATGAAAAATTATTCGGGAAATTAGCTCGGAAACCGAACCGGAACCCGGTTCTTGAAGAAATTGAAAATAAAACATACCAAGGTTACCTTTCGAAACTGAGTAGGAGCCTAAGGTATAAAAAACCTGACGATCGCGATATTCATTTGCGCGAGAGTCCCGGTTGACCCCAAGTCACAATAAACAAAAACATTAATCAAATTTTCCAATATAGATCGTTGCAACTGCAACACTTATTGCAGTCACCACTTACGCGGCTATGCCGTCAAGAGGGAAGGAAGGAATATCACATCCCTCCTCTCTAAAAACATCTCATACATCATCATCAAGGAGGCGTCTTCACAGACGGTCATCGCTATAGATGACTCCTTCCCCTCCAACATCAGTCATCAGAGCAACTCCAAGATGCCACTGCCCCTTCGCCCCGTATAAACCCCAATCTTACTAACGAACAAATCCACCCCGCTCCTTACAGGGAAGAAATGCAGGCATTTCTTCATATAAGGGGGGAGGTGTGACGTCCCCCAAAATTTCGCTCGCAGATAAAATAATATTTCTTTATAAACCATTATACAACTCTTCTCAAATCTCCCCAAACTCCAATTCTTACCCCTTCTCCATGACCTCGACCGCCTTGGCGATGTACCTTAGCGGTCCCCATCTCAAGACGGTCAATCAATGAATCTCCCTCATATATTCGCCCAATGCGGCACAAACTCTTCCCTCCTATCGAATCTAAACAAGTCCCTCGCCCCTTCTATATCTTAAATCGAGACCAAGTCTCAAGCCCACTAAATGACCAAAGAAGTCAAATCCATTATCACCCCTTTCCTATAAAAACACCCAAAACCCATTCGAGGAGTTGAGCATTACCAAATCACATGTATAAGAACCCCAGAAGGATAATCGCGAGGATTATTTGGCGTACGTGCCGAAAATGCGAGTCCAAATATAGACCAACCTTTGGTCCTTACAAAAACCCCGGAAATGTTACTGCGACGCATATGCGTAACTATGTCAAGGTGCGTACTGCGCACCCCCCTTCAAGCCGAAAAGATTGTAATTAGTATAAATACGAGGAACCGCGAGAGCTCGTCCTCGTTCTACAGACATCAATCAACGATTCGTACTGGAGAAATCTATCAGAAATCTATATAATTATCTTAAACTAAATTCAGTGTTCAACGGCAACAACCGTAAGAATTTATAATACCATTTAACTATTGCATATCACCTCCATACATATTATTTTGTATTGCTATTCTTATCGATATTCATATTATTTTGTATTTCTACGCTTATTGCGTTTTCATATTATTTTTGCATTACTATTCTTATTGCTTTTCATATTATTTTACATTACTATTCTTATTGCGTTTTCATATTATTTTGCGTTACTATTCTTATAGCTATTCACATTATTTTGTCTTGCTATTCTTATTGCTTTTCATATTATTTTGTCTCATTACGCTTAAGTGCTTTTCATATTATATTGTGTTATTAACGCTCATTGCGACCATATTCCATGTTCTTAACTACGTTTATTGCTTATATTATTCCATCATAAAACATATACTGTATGTCACGCTCATAATCACCCTATATATATATATTGCTATTTATATAAATTTTCTGTGCCAATTATTAATGTTTAAACGCATTCTATGTTTAACAAAGCACTATCACAAACAGTGCCTATATTTTCGCCTAACTTATTAATAAACCGCTTTGCTTAACTAACGTTTCGAGTCATTGTGTTAATCCTTCTGCTACGAAGATCCCGAAAACCAACCAGGCTGCCGGAACAGCTGATTACGGGCAACGACCGCGGAAAGCATTGCAGTGTTTACTAACTTACTTTCGTATAGGTTTCGCTTAACCGTATGAATAGCTGATTTTGCTGAATCATTACAACTGTCTTTTACCTCGATGCAGCGGTAAATCCGATTACCAAAGCCAAACCATAATAAGTGCTCTAACGGGTGTCTCCACAAAAGGTATAAGTCATTAAACCTTCCCTGGTCGATCAGTGTGCAGGATTATAGATTCGCGCCTGACATTCCCTCAAAACGATCAGTGTGCAGGATTATAGATTCGCGCCTGACTCTCCCTTCAAAACGATCAGTGTGCTGGATTACAGATTCGCGCCTGACATTCCCTTAAAATCCTCAGTGTGCTGGATTACAGATTCGCGCCTGACATTCCCTTAAAATCCTCAGTGTGCTGGATTACAGATTCGCGCCTGATATTCCCTTAAAATCCTCAGTGTGCTGGATTACAGATTCGCGCCTGACATTCCCTTAAAATCCTCAGTGTGCTGGATTACAGATTCGCGCCTGACATTCCCTTAAAATCCTCAGTGTGCTGGATTACAGATTCGCGCCTGACATTCCCTTAAAATCCTCAGTGTGCTGGATTACAGATTCGCGCCTGATATTGCCTCAAAATCCTCAGTGTGCTGGATTTTAGATTCGTGCCTGACTCTCCCTTCAAAACCCTCAGAGTGTTGGATTATAGATTCGCGCCTGATTTTATTCCCCATGTCATTGTCCCCAAAGACCTCCACCCGGGACGTGACAGTAGGAGGAGCTGAAATTGAAGAAATGTTGGTAAAATTAAATTAAATCTTTTTGCATTTTTTTATGTTTTTTAGTGAAAGGTGCAGAATTTGAGTAAATTTACTTGATATTCACTTCGATTCCTTTGGATTTTCATAAGATTTTTAGTAGGAGGAGCTGAAATTGAAGAAATGTTGGTAAAATTAAATTAAATCTTTTTGCTTTTTTTTATGTTTTTTAGTGAAAGGTGCAGAATTTGAGTAAATTTACTTGATATTCACTTTGATTCCTTTGGATTTTCTTAAGATGTTTAGTAGGAGGTGCTGAAATTGAAGAAATGTTGGTAAAATTAAATTAAATCTTTTTGAATTTTTTTATGATTTTTAGTTACAGATACAGAATATGAGTAAATTTAGTTGATATTCACTTAGATTCAATTGGATTTTCATAAGATTTTTAGTAGGAGGAGCTGAAATTGAAGAAATGTTGATAAAATTAAATTAAATCTTTTTGAATTTTTTTATGTTATTTAGTGAAAGGTGCAGAATTTGAGTAAATTTACTTGATATTCATTTCGATTCCTTTGGATTTTCATTAGATTTTTAGTAGAAGGAGCTGAAATTGAAGAAATTTTGGTGAAATTAAATTAAATTTCTTTGTATTTTTTTATGATTTTTAGTTACAGATGCAGAATTTGAGAAAATATAGTTGATATTCTCTTCGATTCTTTTGGACTTTCTTAAGATTTTTAGTAAGAGGAGCTGAAATTGAAAAAATTTTGGTGAAATTAAATTAAATCTTTTTGAATTTTTTTATGATTTTTAGTTACAGATACAGAATATGAGTAAATTTAGTTGATATTCACTTAGATTCAATTGGATTTTCATAAGATTTTTAGTAGGAGGAGCTGAAATTGAAGAATAGTTGGTAAAATTAAATTAAATCTTTTTGAATTTTTTTATGTTTTCTAGTGAAAGGTGCAGAATTTGAGTAAATTTACTTGATATTCACTTCGATTCCTTTGGATTTTCATAAGATTTTTAGTAGGAGGAGCTGAAATTGAAGAAATGTTGGTAAAATTAAATTAAATCTTTTTGCATTTTTTTATGTTTTTTAGTGAAAGGTGCAGAATTTGAGTAAATTTACTTGATATTCACTTCGATTCCTTTGGATTTTCATAAGATTTTTAGTAGGAGGAGCTGAAATTGAAGAAATGTTGGTAAAATTAAATTAAATCTTTTTGCATTTTTTTATGTTTTTTAGTGAAAGGTGCAGAATTTGAGTAAATTTACTTGATATTCACTTTGATTCCTCTGGATTTTCATAAGATTTTTAGTAGGAGGAGCTGAAATTGAAGGAATGTTGGTAAAATTAAATTAAATCTTTTTGAATTTTTTTATGATTTTTAGTTACAGATACAGAATATGAGTAAATTTAGTTGATATTCACTTAGATTCAATTGGATTTTCATAAGATTTTTAGTAGGAGGAGCTGAAATTGAAGAAATGTTGGTAAAATTAAATTAAATCTTTTTGCATTTTTTTATGTTTTTTAGTGAAAGGTGCAGAATTTGAGTAAATTTACTTGATATTCACTTTGATTCCTTTGGATTTTCTTAAGATTTTTAGTAGGAGGAGCTGAAATTGAAGAAATGTTGGTAAAATTAAATTAAATCTTTTTGAATTTTTTTATGATTTTTAGTTACAGATACAGAATATGAGTAAATTTAGTTGATATTCACTTAGATTCAATTGGATTTTCATAAGATTTTTAGTAGGAGGAGCTGAAATTGAAGAAATGTTGGTAAAATTAAATTAAATCTTTTTGAATTTTTTTATGTTTTTTAGTGAAAGGTGCAGAATTTGAGTAAATTTACTTGATATTCATTTCGATTCCTTTGGATTTTCATAAGATTTTTAGTAGAAGGAGCTGAAATTGAAGAAATTTTGGTGAAATTAAATTAAATTTCTTTGTATTTTTTTATGATTTTTAGTTACAGATGCAGAATTTGAGAAAATATAGTTGATATTCTCTTCGATTCTTTTGGACTTTCTTAAGATTTTTAGTAAGAGGAGCTGAAATTGAAAAAATTTTGGTGAAATTAAATTAAATCTTTTTGAATTTTTTTTATGATTTTTAGTTACAGATACAGAATATGAGTAAATTTAGTTGATATTCACTTAGATTCAATTGGATTTTCATAAGATTTTTAGTAGGAGGAGCTGAAATTGAAGAAATGTTGGTAAAATTAAATTAAATCTTTTTGCATTTTTTTATGTTTTTTAGTGAAAGGTGCAGAATTTGAGTAAATTTACTTGATATTCACTTCGATTCCTTTGGATTTTCATAAGATTTTTAGTAGGAGGAGCTGAAATTGAAGAAATGTTGGTAAAATTAAATTAAATCTTTTTGCATTTTTTTATGTTTTTTAGTGAAAGGTGCAGAATTTGAGTAAATTTACTTGATATTCACTTTGATTCCTCTGGATTTTCATAAGATTTTTAGTAGGAGGAGCTGAAATTGAAGAAATGTTGGTAAAATTAAATTAAATCTTTTTGAATTTTTTTATGATTTTTAGTTACAGATACAGAATATGAGTAAATTTAGTTGATATTCACTTAGATTCAATTGGATTTTCATAAGATTTTTAGTAGGAGGAGCTGAAATTGAAGAAATGTTGGTAAAATTAAATTAAATCTTTTTGCATTTTTTTATGTTTTTTAGTGAAAGGTGCAGAATTTGAGTAAATTTACTTGATATTCACTTTGATTCCTTTGGATTTTCTTAAGATTTTTAGTAGGAGGAGCTGAAATTGAAGAAATGTTGGTAAAATTAAATTAAATCTTTTTGAATTTTTTTATGATTTTTAGTTACAGATACAGAATATGAGTAAATTTAGTTGATATTCACTTAGATTCAATTGGATTTTCATAAGATTTTTAGTAGGAGGAGCTGAAATTGAAGAAATGTTGGTAAAATTAAATTAAATCTTTTTGAATTTTTTTATGTTTTTTAGTGAAAGGTGCAGAATTTGAGTAAATTTACTTGATATTCATTTCGATTCCTTTGGATTTTCATAAGATTTTTAGTAGAAGGAGCTGAAATTGAAGAAATTTTGGTGAAATTAAATTAAATTTCTTTGTATTTTTTTATGATTTTTAGTTACAGATGCAGAATTTGAGAAAATATAGTTGATATTCTCTTCGATTCTTTTGGATTTTCATAAGATTTTTAGTAGGAGGAGCTGAAATTGAAGAAATGTTGGTAAAATTAAATTAAATCTTTTTGCATTTTTTTATGTTTTTTAGTGAAAGGTGCAGAATTTGAGTAAATTTACTTGATATTCACTTTGATTCCTCTGGATTTTCATAAGATTTTTAGTAGGAGGAGCTGAAATTGAAGAAATGTTGGTAAAATTAAATTAAATCTTTTTGAATTTTTTTATGATTTTTAGTTACAGATACAGAATATGAGTAAATTTAGTTGATATTCACTTAGATTCAATTGGATTTTCATAAGATTTTTAGTAGGAGGAGCTGAAATTGAAGAAATGTTGGTAAAATTAAATTAAATCTTTTTGCATTTTTTTATGTTTTTTAGTGAAAGGTGCAGAATTTGAGTAAATTTACTTGATATTCACTTTGATTCCTTTGGATTTTCTTAAGATTTTTAGTAGGAGGAGCTGAAATTGAAGAAATGTTGGTAAAATTAAATTAAATCTTTTTGAATTTTTTTATGATTTTTAGTTACAGATACAGAATATGAGTAAATTTAGTTGATATTCACTTAGATTCAATTGGATTTTCATAAGATTTTTAGTAGGAGGAGCTGAAATTGAAGAAATGTTGGTAAAATTAAATTAAATCTTTTTGAATTTTTTTATGTTTTTTAGTGAAAGGTGCAGAATTTGAGTAAATTTACTTGATATTCATTTCGATTCCTTTGGATTTTCATAAGATTTTTAGTAGAAGGAGCTGAAATTGAAGAAATTTTGGTGAAATTAAATTAAATTTCTTTGTATTTTTTTATGATTTTTAGTTACAGATGCAGAATTTGAGAAAATATAGTTGATATTCTCTTCGATTCTTTTGGACTTTCTTAAGATTTTTAGTAAGAGGAGCTGAAATTGAAAAAATTTTGGTGAAATTAAATTAAATCTTTTTGAATTTTTTTTATGATTTTTAGTTACAGATACAGAATATGAGTAAATTTAGTTGATATTCACTTAGATTCAATTGGATTTTCATAAGATTTTTAGTAGGAGGAGCTGAAATTGAAGAATAGTTGGTAAAATTAAATTAAATCTTTTTGAATTTTTTTATGTTTTCTAGTGAAAGGTGCAGAATTTGAGTAAATTTACTTGATATTCACTTCGATTCCTTTGGATTTTCATAAGATTTTTAGTAGGAGGAGCTGAAATTGAAGAAATGTTGGTAAAATTAAATTAAATCTTTTTGCATTTTTTTATGTTTTTTAGTGAAAGGTGCTGAATTTGAGTAAATTTACTTGATATTCACTTCGATTCCTTTGGATTTTCATAAGATTTTTAGTAGGAGGAGCTGAAATTGAAGAAATGTTAGTAAAATTAAATTAAATCTTTTTGCATTTTTTTATGATTTTTAGTTACAGATACAGAATATGAGTAAATTTAGTTGATATTCACTTAGATTCAATTGGATTTTCATAAGATTTTTAGTAGGAGGAGCTGAAATTGAAGAAATGTTGGTAAAATTAAATTAAATCTTTTTGAATTTTTTTATGTTTTTTAGTGAAAGGTGCAGAATTTGAGTAAATTTACTTGATATTCATTTCGATTCCTTTGGATTTTCATAAGATTTTTAGTAGAAGGAGCTGAAATTGTAGAAATTTTGGTGAAATTAAATTAAATTTCTTTGAATTTTTTTATGATTTTTAGTTACAGATGCAGAATTTGAGAAAATATAGTTGATATTCTCTTCGATTCTTTTGGACTTTCTTAAGATTTTTAGTAAGAGGAGCTGAAATTGAAAAAATTTTGGTGAAATTAAATTAAATCTTTTTGAATTTTTTTAATATTTTTAGTTACAGATACAGAATATGAGTAAATTTAGTTGATATTCACTTCGATTCCTTTTGAGTTTCATAAGATTTTTAGTAGAACGAGCTGAAATTGAAGAAATGTTGGTAAAATTAAATTAAATCTTTTTGAATTTTTTTATGATTTTTAGTTACAGATACAGAATTTGAGTAAATTCAGTTGATATTCACATAGATTCTATTGGATTTTCATAAGATTTTTAGTAGGAGGAGCTGAAATTGAAAAAATTTTGGTGAAATTAAATTAAATCTTTTTGAATTTTTTTAATATTTTTAGTTACAGATACAGAATATGAGTAAATTTAGTTGATATTCACTTCGATTCCTTTTGAGTTTCATAAGATTTTTAGTAGAACGAGCTGAAATTGAAGAAATGTTGGTAAAATTAAATTAAATCTTTTTGAATTTTTTTATGATTTTAAGTTACAGATACAGAATATGAGTAAATTTAGTTGATATTCACTTACATTCAATTGGGTTTTCATAAGATTTTTAGTAGGAGGAGCTGAAATTGAAGAAATGTTGGTAAAATTAAATTAAATCTTTTTGCATTTTTTTTTTATGTTTTTTAGTGAAAGGTGGGGGGAACCACGTGACGTGCGCGAGAGAATAACGTGTGTACGTAGGCAGGCGAAAGAAATAGTCGAAAAGTGTGGAAAAAGTGCGCAGAAAATTACGAGGTTGGTTGGAAAACGAGGGGAGTAGACAAGGTTCCGGTGGACAGTATAATCGACAGATAATAAAGAGTCTAAGGGATAGATAAACGGTGAAGAAGAGAAGGTGTGAAACGAGTGCACGAAGTATAAGATACGTGGCAAGGATAAGTGACATCTACGCGAGTGGAAGAAGCAAGAAGACAAAGCGGAGACAGCAGTAGGTAAAGAAGAGCGGTAACTCTAATGAACCGAGCAGACGAAGGCGGGGAAGTGCAAAAGGAAACGAGAAGAAGGGGAAGACCATCGTTGGCAGAACAGCTGGGAAGAAGAAGAGCGGATAGTGAAGGCTCGATACTGGACTCATTCAAGAGGAAACGGGAGGACGAGGAGGAGCAGGAGAGGTTAAGGGCCGAAAAGGAAATAGAGGAAGAATTCTTAAAAGCGAGGAAAGTAGGGAGGTCGCCTCCGACGAAGAAAACCGAGGTAGTAACACGAACTATAGAAACGCCAGACAGTCAGAAGACAAAGCAGGAAAAAGAAATGGATGTAAAATTAGACAAATTGATGGAAGCTGTGCTGGCAGTTAAGAAAGACATGGAAGAGATGAACAGAGAGCTGAGGCAGGGAATGCAGGAGCTGAGGGATGAGTGGAAGAGTAGGGATGAGATGTGGGAAAAGGAAAGGAAGGAAATGAGAGGAAGGATAGAAGTACTGGAAGCCAAGAAGGATCAGGCAGAGGGGCTCACAGAAAGACTGGAGGGGCTAGAAAGAAAGGAAGAGGCTAGAGAGAAAAGAGAGAGAAGAAATAATATTTCTCTAAGGGGAGAGGATTTACCGCGTAAAGAGACGCCGAAGGAGACGGTGGAATATGTGTTAAGGCACGAATTACAGGTAGAAGCAGAAATCGAGGAAGCCTATTGGGTAGGAAAGGGAGAGAAAAGAGGGCTACTGATAGCGAAGTTAAAAAGCTGGCAACAGAAAAGAGCAGTAATGCTAAAGAAGAGTACATTGAAAGAGAAGAGGCTGTTTAGTTGATATTCACTTAGATTCAATTGGATTTTCATAAGATTTTTAGTAGGAGGAGCTGAAATTGAAGAAATTTTGCTGAAATTAAATTAAATTTTTTTAAATTTTTTTATGATTTTTAGTTACAGATGCAGAATTTGAGTAAATTTAGTTGATATTCACATCGATTCCTTTGGATTTTCATAAGATTTTTAGTAGGAGCTGAAATTGAAGAAATGTTGGTAAAATTAAATTAAATCTTTATGAATTTTTTTATGATTTTTAGTTACAGATGCAGAATTTGAGTAAATTTAGTTGATATTCACTTAGATTCAATTGGATTTTCATAAGATTTTTAGTAGGAGGAGCTGAAATTGAAGAATAGTTGGTAAAATTAAATTAAATCTTTTTGAATTTTTTTTATGTTTTCTAGTGAAAGGTGCAGAATTTGAGTAAATTTACTTGATATTCACTTCGATTCCTTTGGATTTTCATAAGATTTTTAGTAGGAGGAGCTGAAATTGAAGAAATGTTGGTAAAATTAAATTAAATCTTTTTGCATTTTTTTATGTTTTTTAGTGAAAGGTGCAGAATTTGAGTAAATTTACTTGATATTCACTTCGATTCCTTTGGATTTTCATAAGATTTTTAGTAGGAGGAGCTGAAATTGAAGAAATGTTAGTAAAATTAAATTAAATCTTTTTGCATTTTTTTATGTTTTTTAGTGAAAGGTGCAGAATTTGAGTAAATTTACTTGATATTCACTTTGATTCCTTTGGATTTTCATAAGATTTTTAGTAGGAGGAGCTGAAATTGAAGAAATGTTGGTAAAATTAAATTAAATCTTTTTGAATTTTTTTATGATTTTTAGTTACAGATACAGAATATGAGTAAATTTAGTTGATATTCACTTAGATTCAATTGGATTTTCATAAGATTTTTAGTAGGAGGAGCTGAAATTGAAGAAATGTTGGTAAAATTAAATTAAATCTTTTTGAATTTTTTTATGTTTTTTAGTGAAAGGTGCAGAATTTGAGTAAATTTACTTGATATTCATTTCGATTCCTTTGGATTTTCATAAGATTTTTAGTAGAAGGAGCTGAAATTGTAGAAATTTTGGTGAAATTAAATTAAATTTCTTTGTATTTTTTTATGATTTTTAGTTACAGATGCAGAATTTGAGAAAATATAGTTGATATTCTCTTCGATTCTTTTGGACTTTCTTAAGATTTTTAGTAAGAGGAGCTGAAATTGAAAAAATTTTGGTGAAATTAAATTAAATCTTTTTGAATTTTTTTAATATTTTTAGTTACAGATACAGAATATGAGTAAATTTAGTTGATATTCACTTCGATTCCTTTTGAGTTTCATAAGATTTTTAGTAGAACGAGCTGAAATTGAAGAAATGTTGGTAAAATTAAATTAAATCTTTTTGAATTTTTTTATGATTTTTAGTTACAGATACAGAATTTGAGTAAATTCAGTTGATATTCACATAGATTCTTTTGGATTTTCTTAAGATTTTTAGTAAGAGGAGCTGAAATTGAAAAAATTTTGCTGAAATTAAATTAAATCTTTTTGAATTTTTTTAATATTTTTAGTTACAGATACAGAATATGAGTAAATTTAGTTGATATTCACTTCGATTCCTTTTGAGTTTCATAAGATTTTTAGTAGAACGAGCTGAAATTGAAGAAATGTTGGTAAAATTAAATTAAATCTTTTTGAATTTTTTTATGATTTTAAGTTACAGATACAGAATATGAGTAAATTTAGTTGATATTCACTTACATTCAATTGGGTTTTCATAAGATTTTTAGTAGGAGGAGCTGAAATTGAAGAAATGTTGGTAAAATTAAATTAAATCTTTTTGCATTTTTTTTTTATGTTTTTTAGTGAAAGGTGGGGGGAACCACGTAACGTGCGCGAGAGAATAACGTGTGTACGTAGGCAGGCGAAAGAAATAGTCGAAAAGTGTGGAAAAAGTGCGCAGAAAATTACGAGGTTGGTTGGAAAACGAGGGGAGTAGACAAGGTTCCGGTGGACAGTATAATCGACAGATAATAAAGAGTCTAAGGGATAGATAAACGGTGAAGAAGAGAAGGTGTGAAACGAGTGCACGAAGTATAAGATACGTGGCAAGGATAAGTGACATCTACGCGAGTGGAAGAAGCAAGAAGACAAAGCGGAGACAGCAGTAGGTAAAGAAGAGCGGTAACTCTAATGAACCGAGCAGACGAAGGCGGGGAAGTGCAAAAGGAAACGAGAAGAAGGGGAAGACCATCGTTGGCAGAACAGCTGGGAAGAAGAAGAGCGGATAGTGAAGGCTCGATACTGGACTCATTCAAGAGGAAACGGGAGGACGAGGAGGAGCAGGAGAGGTTAAGGGCCGAAAAGGAAATAGAGGAAGAATTCTTAAAAGCGAGGAAAGTAGGGAGGTCGCCTCCGACGAAGAAAACCGAGGTAGTAACACGAACTATAGAAACGCCAGACAGTCAGAAGACAAAGCAGGAAAAAGAAATGGATGTAAAATTAGACAAATTGATGGAAGCTGTGCTGGCAGTTAAGAAAGACATGGAAGAGATGAACAGAGAGCTGAGGCAGGGAATGCAGGAGCTGAGGGATGAGTGGAAGAGTAGGGATGAGATGTGGGAAAAGGAAAGGAAGGAAATGAGAGGAAGGATAGAAGTACTGGAAGCCAAGAAGGATCAGGCAGAGGGGCTCACAGAAAGACTGGAGGGGCTAGAAAGAAAGGAAGAGGCTAGAGAGAAAAGAGAGAGAAGAAATAATATTTCTCTAAGGGGAGAGGATTTACCGCGTAAAGAGACGCCGAAGGAGACGGTGGAATATGTGTTAAGGCACGAATTACAGGTAGAAGCAGAAATCGAGGAAGCCTATTGGGTAGGAAAGGGAGAGAAAAGAGGGCTACTGATAGCGAAGTTAAAAAGCTGGCTACAGAAAAGAGCAGTAATGCTAAAGAAGAGTACATTGAAAGAGAAGAGGCTGTTTAGTTGATATTCACTTAGATTCAATTGGATTTTCATAAGATTTTTAGTAGGAGGAGCTGAAATTGAAGAAATTTTGCTGAAATTAAATTAAATTTTTTTAAATTTTTTTATGATTTTTAGTTACAGATGCAGAATTTGAGTAAATTTAGTTGATATTCACATCGATTCCTTTGGATTTTCATAAGATTTTTAGTAGGAGCTGAAATTGAAGAAATGTTGGTAAAATTAAATTAAATCTTTATGAATTTTTTTATGATTTTTAGTTACAGATGCAGAATTTGAGTAAATTTAGTTGATATTCACTTCGATTCCTTTGGATTTTCATAAGATTTTAAGTAGGAGGAGCTGAAATTGAAGAAATTTTGCTAAAATTAAATTAAATTTCTTTGTATTTTTTTATGATTTTTAGTTACAGATGCAGAATTTGAGAAAATATAGTTGAAATTCACTTCGATTCTTTTGGATTTTCTTAAGATGTTTAGTAGGAGGAGCTGAAATTGAAAAAATTTTGCTGAAATTAAATTAAATTTTTTAAAATTTTTTTATGATTTTTAGTTACAGATGCAGAATTTGAGTAAATTTAGTTGATATTCACTTCGATTCCTTTTGATTTTCATTAGATTTTTAGTAGAAGGAGCTGAAATTGAAGAAATTGTGGTAAAATTAAATTAAAACTTTATGAATTTTTTTATGATTTTTAGTTACAGATGCAGAATTTGAGTAAATTTAGTTGATATTCATTTCGATTCCTTTGGATTTTCATAAGATTTTTAGTAGGAGGAGCTGAAATTGAAGAATAGTTGGTAAAATTAAATTAAATCTTTTTGAATTTTTTTATGTTTTTTAGTGAAAGGTGCAGAATTTGAGTAAATTTACTCAAGGAGGAGCTGAAATTGAAGAAATGTTGGTAAAATTAAAATTAAATCTTTTTGAATTTTTTTATGTTTTTTAGTGAAAGGTGCAGAATTTGAGTAAATTTACTTGATATTCACTTCGATTCCTTTGGATTTTCATAAGATTTTTAGTAGGAGGAGCTGAAATTGAAGAAATGTTGGTAAAATTAAATTAAATCTTTTTGAATTTTTTTATGATTTTTAGTTACAGATACAGAATATGAGTAAATTTAGTTGATATTCACTTAGATTCAATTGGATTTTCATAAGATTTTTAGTAGGAGGAGCTGAAATTGAAGAAATGTTGGTAAAATTAAATTAAATCTTTTTGCATTTTTTTATGTTTTTTAGTGAAAGGTGCAGAATTTGAGTACATTTACTTGATATTCATTTCGATTCCTTTGGATTTTCATAAGATTTTTAGTAGAAGGAGCTGAAATTGAAGAAATTTTGGTGAAATTAAATTAAATTTCTTTGTATTTTTTTATGATTTTTAGTTACAGATGCAGAATTTGAGAAAATATAGTTGATATTCTCTTCGATTCTTTTGGACTTTCTTAAGATTTTTAGTAAGAGGAGCTGAAATTGAAAAAATTTTGGTGAAATTAAATTAAATCTTTTTGAATTTTTTTATGATTTTTAGTTACAGATACAGAATATGAGTAAATTTAGTTGATATTCACTTAGATTCAATTGGATTTTCATAAGATTTTTAGTAGGAGGAGCTGAAATTGAAGAATAGTTGGTAAAATTAAATTAAATCTTTTTGAATTTTTTTATGTTTTCTAGTGAAAGGTGCAGAATTTGAGTAAATTTACTTGATATTCACTTCGATTCCTTTGGATTTTCATAAGATTTTTAGTAGGAGGAGCTGAAATTGAAGAAATGTTGGTAAAATTAAATTAAATCTTTTTGCATTTTTTTATGTTTTTTAGTGAAAGGTGCAGAATTTGAGTAAATTTACTTGATATTCACTTTGATTCCTTTGGATTTTCTTAAGATGTTTAGTAGGAGGTGCTGAAATTGAAGAAATGTTGGTAAAATTAAATTAAATCTTTTTGAATTTTTTTATGATTTTTAGTTACAGATACAGAATATGAGTAAATTTAGTTGATATTCACTTAGATTCAATTGGATTTTCATAAGATTTTTAGTAGGAGGAGCTGAAATTGAAGAAATGTTGATAAAATTAAATTAAATCTTTTTGAATTTTTTTATGTTATTTAGTGAAAGGTGCAGAATTTGAGTAAATTTACTTGATATTCATTTCGATTCCTTTGGATTTTCATAAGATTTTTAGTAGAAGGAGCTGAAATTGAAGAAATTTTGGTGAAATTAAATTAAATTTCTTTGTATTTTTTTATGATTTTTAGTTACAGATGCAGAATTTGAGAAAATATAGTTGATATTCTCTTCGATTCTTTTGGACTTTCTTAAGATTTTTAGTAAGAGGAGCTGAAATTGAAAAAATTTTGGTGAAATTAAATTAAATCTCATTGAATTTTTTTATGATTTTTAGTTACAGATACAGAATATGAGTAAATTTAGTTGATATTCACTTCGATTCCTTTTGAGTTTCATAAGATTTTTAGTAGAACGAGCTGAAATTGAAGAAATGTTGGTAAAATTAAATTAAATCTTTTTGAATTTTTTTATGATTTTTAGTTACAGATACAGAATTTGAGTAAATTCAGTTGATATTCACATAGATTCTATTGGATTTTCATAAGATTTTTAGTAGGAGGAGCTGAAATTGAAGAAATTTTGGTGAAATTAAATTAAATTTCTTTGTATTTTTTTATGATTTTTAGTTACAGGTGCAGAATTTGAGAAAGTATTGTTGAAATTCACTTCGATTCTTTTGAATTTTCTTAAGATTTTTTGTAGGAGGAGCTGAAATTGAAAAAATTTTGGTGAAATTAAAATAAATCTTTTTGAATTTTTTTATGATTTTTAGTTACAGATACAGAATATGAGTAAATTTAGTTGATATTCACTTACATTCAATTGGATTTTCATAAGATTTTTAGTAGGAGGAGCTGAAATTGAAGAAATGTTGGTAAAATTAAATTAAATCTTTTTGCATTTTTTTATGTTTTTTAGTGAAAGGTGCAGAATTTGAGTAAAGTTACTTGATATTCACTTTGATTCCTTTGGATTTTCTTAAGATTTTTAGTAGGAGGAGCTGAAATTGAAGAAATGTTGGTAAAATTAAATTAAATCTTTTTGAATTTTTTTATGATTTTTAGTTACAGATACAGAATATGAGTAAATTTAGTTGATATTCACTTAGATTCAATTGGATTTTCATAAGATTTTTAGTAGGAGGAGCTGAAATTGAAGAAATGTTGGTAAAATTAAATTAAATCTTTATGAATTTTTTTATGATTTTTAGTTACAGATGCAGAATTTGAGTAAATTTAGTTGATATTCACATCGATTCCTTTGGATTTTCATAAGATTTTTAGTAGGAGCTGAAATTGAAGAAATGTTGGTAAAATTAAATTAAATCTTTATGAATTTTTTTATGATTTTTAGTTACAGATGCAGAATTTGAGTAAATTTAGTTGATATTCACTTCGATTCCTTTTGATTTTCATTAGATTTTTAGTAGAAGGAGCTGAAATTGAAGAAATTGTGGTAAAATTAAATTAAAACTTTATGAATTTTTTTATGATTTTTAGTTACAGATGCAGAATTTGAGTAAATTTAGTTGATATTCACTTCGATTCCTTTGGATTTTCATAAGATTTTTAGTAGGAGGAGCTGAAATTGAAGAATAGTTGGTAAAATTAAATTAAATCTTTTTGAATTTTTTTATGTTTTTTAGTGAAAGGTGCAGAATTTGAGTAAATTTACTCAAGGAGGAGCTGAAATTGAAGAAATGTTGGTAAAATTAAAATTAAATCTTTTTGAATTTTTTTATGTTTTTTAGTGAAAGGTGCAGAATTTGAGTAAATTTACTTGATGTTCACTTCGATTCCTTTGGATTTTCATAAGATTTTTAGTAGGAGGAGCTGAAATTGAAGAAATGTTGGTAAAATTAAATTAAATCTTTTTGCATTTTTTTATGTTTTTTAGTGAAAGGTGCAGAATTTGAGTAAATTTACTTGATATTCACTTTGATTCCTTTGGATTTTCTTAAGATTTTTAGTAGGAGGAGCTGAAATTGAAGAAATGTTGGTAAAATTAAATTAAATCTTTTTGAATTTTTTTATGATTTTTAGTTACAGATACAGAATATGAGTAAATTTAGTTGATATTCACTTAGATTCAATTGGATTTTCATAAGATTTTTAGTAGGAGGAGCTGAAATTGAAGAAATGTTGGTAAAATTAAATTAAATCTTTTTGCATTTTTTTATGTTTTTTAGTGAAAGGTGCAGAATTTGAGTAAATTTACTTGATATTCATTTCGATTCCTTTGGATTTTCATAAGATTTTTAGTAGAAGGAGCTGAAATTGAAGAAATTTTGGTGAAATTAAATTAAATTTCTTTGTATTTTTTTATGATTTTTAGTTACACATGCAGAATTTGAGAAAATATAGTTGATATTCTCTTCGATTCTTTTGGACTTTCTTAAGATTTTTAGTAAGAGGAGCTGAAATTGAAAAAATTTTGGTGAAATTAAATTAAATCTTTTTGAATTTTTTTATGATTTTTAGTTACAGATACAGAATATGAGTAAATTTAGTTGATATTCACTTAGATTCAATTGGATTTTCATAAGATTTTTAGTAGGAGGAGCTGAAATTGAAGAATAGTTGGTAAAATTAAATTAAATCTTTTTGAATTTTTTTATGTTTTCTAGTGAAAGGTGCAGAATTTGAGTAAATTTACTTGATATTCACTTCGATTCCTTTGGATTTTCATAAGATTTTTAGTAGGAGGAGCTGAAATTGAAGAAATGTTGGTAAAATTAAATTAAATCTTTTTGCATTTTTTTATGTTTTTTAGTGAAAGGTGCAGAATTTGAGTAAATTTACTTGATATTCACTTTGATTACTTTGGATTTTCTTAAGATGTTTAGTAGGAGGTGCTGAAATTGAAGAAATGTTGGTAAAATTAAATTAAATCTTTTTGAATTTTTTTATGATTTTCAGTTACAGATACAGAATATGAGTAAATTTAGTTGATATTCACTTAGATTCAATTGGATTTTCATAAGATTTTTAGTAGGAGGAGCTGAAATTGAAGAAATGTTGATAAAATTAAATTAAATCTTTTTGAATTTTTTTATGTTATTTAGTGAAAGGTGCAGAATTTGAGTAAATTTACTTGATATTCATTTCGATTCCTTTGGATTTTCATAAGATTTTTAGTAGAAGGAGCTGAAATTGAAGAAATTTTGGTGAAATTAAATTAAATTTCTTTGTATTTTTTTATGATTTTTAGTTACAGATGCAGAATTTGAGAAAATATAGTTGATATTCTCTTCGATTCTTTTGGACTTTCTTAAGATTTTCAGTAAGAGGAGCTGAAATTGAAAAAATTTTGGTGAAATTAAATTAAATCTTTTTGAATTTTTTTATGATTTTTAGTTACAGATACAGAATATGAGTAAATTTAGTTGATATTCACTTCGATTCCTTTTGAGTTTCATAAGATTTTTAGTAGAACGAGCTGAAATTGAAGAAATGTTGGTAAAATTAAATTAAATCTTTTTGAATTTTTTTATGATTTTTAGTTACAGATACAGAATTTGAGTAAATTCAGTTGATATTCACATAGATTCTATTGGATTTTCATAAGATTTTTAGTAGGAGGAGCTGAAATTGAAGAAATTTTGGTGAAATTAAATTAAATTTCTTTGAATTTTTTTATGATTTTTAGTTACAGGTGCAGAATTTGAGAAAGTATTGTTGAAATTCACTTCGATTCTTTTGAATTTTCTTAAGATTTTTTGTAGGAGGAGCTGAAATTGAAAAAATTTTGGTGAAATTAAAATAAATCTTTTTGAATTTTTTTATGATTTTTAGTTACAGATACAGAATATGAGTAAATTTAGTTGATATTCACTTACATTCAATTGGATTTTCATAAGATTTTTAGTAGGAGGAGCTGAAATTGAAGAAATGTTGGTAAAATTAAATTAAATCTTTTTGCATTTTTTTATGTTTTTTAGTGAAAGGTGCAGAATTTGAGTAAAGTTACTTGATATTCACTTTGATTCCTTTGGATTTTCTTAAGATTTTTAGTAGGAGGAGCTGAAATTGAAGAAATGTTGGTAAAATTAAATTAAATCTTTTTGAATTTTTTTATGATTTTTAGTTACAGATACAGAATATGAGTAAATTTAGTTGATATTCACTTAGATTCAATTGGATTTTCATAAGATTATTAGTAGGAGGAGCTGAAATTGAAGAAATGTTGGTAAAATTAAATTAAATCTTTTTGAATTTTTTTATGTTTTTTAGTGAAAGGTGCAGAATTTGAGTAAATTTACTTGATATTCATTTCGATTCCTTTGGATTTTCATAAGATTTTTAGTAGAAGGAGCTGAAATTGAAGAAATTTTGGTGAAATTAAATTAAATTTCTTTGTATTTTTTTATGATTTTTAGTTACAGATGCAGAATTTGAGAAAATATAGTTGAAATTCTCTTCGATTCTTTTGGACTTTCTTAAGATTTTTAGTAAGAGGAGCTGAAATTGAAAAAATTTTGGTGAAATTAAATTAAATCTTTTTGAATTTTTTTATGATTTTTAGTTACAGATACAGAATATGAGTAAATTTAGTTGATATTCACTTCGATTCCTTTTTAGTTTCATAAGATTTTTAGTAGAACGAGCTGAAATTGAAGAAATTGTGGTAAAATTAAATTAAATCTTTTTGAATTTTTTTATGATTTTTAGTTACAGATACAGAATATGAGTAAATTTAGTTGATATTCACTTAGATTCAATTGGATTTTCATAAGATTTTTAGTAGGAGGAACTGAAATTGAAGAAATGTTGGTAAAATTAAATTAAATCTTTTTGAATTGTTTTATGTTTTTTAGTGAAAGGTGCAGAATTTGAGTAAATTTACTTGATATTCATTTCGATTCCTTTGGATTTTCATAAGATTTTTAGTAGAAGGAGCTGAAATTGAAGAAATTTTGGTGAAATTAAATTAAATTTCTTTGTATTTTTTTATGATTTTTAGTTACAGATGCAGAATTTGAGAATATATAGTTGAAATTCTCTTCGATTCTTTTGGACTTTCTTAAGATTTTTAGTAAGAGGAGCTGAAATTGAAAAAATTTTGGTGAAATTAAATTAAATCTTTTTGAATTTTTTTAATATTTTTAGTTACAGATACAGAATATGAGTAAATTTAGTTGATATTCACTTCGATTCCTTTTGAGTTTCATAAGATTTTTAGTAGAACGAGCTGAAATTGAAGAAATGTTGGTAAAATTAAATTAAATCTTTTTGAATTTTTTTATGATTTTTAGTTACAGATACAGAATATGAGTAAATTTAGTTGATATTCACTTAGATTCAATTGGATTTTCATAAGATTTTTAGTAGGAGGAGCTGAAATTGAAGAAATGTTGGTAAAATTAAATTAAATCTTTTTGCATTTTTTTATGTTTTTTAGTGAAAGGTGCAGAATTTGAGTAAATTTACTTGATATTCATTTCGATTCCTTTGGATTTTCATAAGATTTTTAGTAGAAGGAGCTGAAATTGAAGAAATTTTGGTGAAATTAAATTAAATTTCTTTGTATTTTTTTATGATTTTTAGTTACACATGCAGAATTTGAGAAAATATAGTTGATATTCTCTTCGATTCTTTTGGACTTTCTTAAGATTTTTCGTAAGAGGAGCTGAAATTGAAAAAATTTTGGTGAAATTAAATTAAATCTTTTTGAATTTTTTTATGATTTTTAGTTACAGATACAGAATATGAGTAAATTTAGTTGATATTCACTTAGATTCAATTGGATTTTCATAAGATTTTTAGTAGGAGGAGCTGAAATTGAAGAATAGTTGGTAAAATTAAATTAAATTTCTTTGTATTTTTTTATGATTTTTAGTTACAGATGCAGAATTTGAGAAAATATAGTTGATATTCTCTTCGATTCTTTTGGACTTTCTTAAGATTTTCAGTAAGAGGAGCTGAAATTGAAAAAATTTTGGTGAAATTAAATTAAATCTTTTTGAATTTTTTTATGATTTTTAGTTACAGATACAGAATATGAGTAAATTTAGTTGATATTCACTTCGATTCCTTTTGAGTTTCATAAGATTTTTAGTAGGAGGAGCTGAAATTGAAGAAATGTTGATAAAATTAAATTAAATCTTTTTGAATTTTTTTATGTTATTTAGTGAAAGGTGCAGAATTTGAGTAAATTTACTTGATATTCATTTCGATTCCTTTGGATTTTCATAAGATTTTTAGTAGAAGGAGCTGAAATTGAAGAAATTTTGGTGAAATTAAATTAAATTTCTTTGTATTTTTTTATGATTTTTAGTTACAGATGCAGAATTTGAGAAAATATAGTTGATATTCTCTTCGATTCTTTTGGACTTTCTTAAGATTTTCAGTAAGAGGAGCTGAAATTGAAAAAATTTTGGTGAAATTAAATTAAATCTTTTTGAATTTTTTTATGATTTTTAGTTACAGATACAGAATATGAGTAAATTTAGTTGATATTCACTTCGATTCCTTTTGAGTTTCATAAGATTTTTAGTAGAACGAGCTGAAATTGAAGAAATGTTGGTAAAATTAAATTAAATCTTTTTGAATTTTTTTATGATTTTTAGTTACAGATACAGAATTTGAGTAAATTCAGTTGATATTCACATAGATTCTATTGGATTTTCATAAGATTTTTAGTAGGAGGAGCTGAAATTGAAGAAATTTTGGTGAAATTAAATTAAATTTCTTTGTATTTTTTTATGATTTTTAGTTACAGGTGCAGAATTTGAGAAAGTATTGTTGAAATTCACTTCGATTCTTTTGAATTTTCTTAAGATTTTTTGTAGGAGGAGCTGAAATTGAAAAAATTTTGGTGAAATTAAAATAAATCTTTTTGAATTTTTTTATGATTTTTAGTTACAGATACAGAATATGAGTAAATTTAGTTGATATTCACTTACATTCAATTGGATTTTCATAAGATTTTTAGTAGGAGGAGCTGAAATTGAAGAAATGTTGGTAAAATTAAATTAAATCTTTTTGCATTTTTTTATGTTTTTTAGTGAAAGGTGCAGAATTTGAGTAAAGTTACTTGATATTCACTTTGATTCCTTTGGATTTTCTTAAGATTTTTAGTAGGAGGAGCTGAAATTGAAGAAATGTTGGTAAAATTAAATTAAATCTTTTTGAATTTTTTTATGATTTTTAGTTACAGATACAGAATATGAGTAAATTTAGTTGATATTCACTTAGATTCAATTGGATTTTCATAAGATTTTTAGTAGGAGGAGCTGAAATTGAAGAAATGTTGGTAAAATTAAATTAAATCTTTTTGAATTTTTTTATGTTTTTTAGTGAAAGGTGCAGAATTTGAGTAAATTTACTTGATATTCATTTCGATTCCTTTGGATTTTCATAAGATTTTTAGTAGAAGGAGCTGAAATTGAAGAAATTTTGGTGAAATTAAATTAAATTTCTTTGTATTTTTTTATGATTTTTAGTTACAGATGCAGAATTTGAGAAAATATAGTTGAAATTCTCTTCGATTCTTTTGGACTTTCTTAAGATTTTTAGTAAGAGGAGCTGAAATTGAAAAAATTTTGGTGAAATTAAATTAAATCTTTTTGAATTTTTTTATGATTTTTAGTTACAGATACAGAATATGAGTAAATTTAGTTGATATTCACTTCGATTCCTTTTTAGTTTCATAAGATTTTTAGTAGAACGAGCTGAAATTGAAGAAATTGTGGTAAAATTAAATTAAATCTTTTTGAATTTTTTTATGATTTTTAGTTACAGATACAGAATATGAGTAAATTTAGTTGATATTCACTTAGATTCAATTGGATTTTCATAAGATTTTTAGTAGGAGGAACTGAAATTGAAGAAATGTTGGTAAAATTAAATTAAATCTTTTTGAATTTTTTTATGTTTTTTAGTGAAAGGTGCAGAATTTGAGTAAATTTACTTGATATTCATTTCGATTCCTTTGGATTTTCATAAGATTTTTAGTAGAAGGAGCTGAAATTGAAGAAATTTTGGTGAAATTAAATTAAATTTCTTTGTATTTTTTTATGATTTTTAGTTACAGATGCAGAATTTGAGAATATATAGTTGAAATTCTCTTCGATTCTTTTGGACTTTCTTAAGATTTTTAGTAAGAGGAGCTGAAATTGAAAAAATTTTGGTGAAATTAAATTAAATCTTTTTGAATTTTTTTATGATTTTTAGTTACAGATACAGAATATGAGTAAATTTAGTTGATATTCTCTTCGATTCCTTTGGATTTTCATAAGATTTTTAGTAGTGTGACGTCCCCCAAAATTTCGCTCGCAGATAAAATAATATTTCTTTATAAACCATTATACAACTCTTCTCAAATCTCCCCAAACTCCAATTCTTACCCCTTCTCCATGACCTCGACCGCCTTGGCGATGTACCTTAGCGGTCCCCATCTCAAGACGGTCAATCAATGAATCTCCCTCATATATTCGCCCAATGCGGCACAAACTCTTCCCTCCTATCGAATCTAAACAAGTCCCTCGCCCCTTCTATATCTTAAATCGAGACCAAGTCTCAAGCCCACTAAATGACCAAAGAAGTAAAATCCATTATCACCCCTTTCCTATAAAAACACCCAAAACCCATTCGAGGAGTTGAGCATTACCAAATCACATGTATAAGAACCCCAGAAGGATAATCGCGAGGATTATTTGGCGTACGTGCCGAAAATGCGAGTCCAAATATAGACCAACCTTTGGTCCTTACAAAAACCCCGGAAATGTTACTGCGACGCATATGCGTAACTATGTCAAGGTGCGTACTGCGCACCCCCCTTCAAGCCGAAAAGATTGTAATTAGTATAAATACGATGAACCGCGAGAGCTCGTCCTCGTTCTACAGACATCAATCAACGATTCGTACTGCAGAAATCTATCAGAAATCTATATAATTATCTTAAACTAAATTCAGTGTTCAACGGCAACAACCGTAAGAATTTATAATACCATTTAACTATTGCATATCACCTCCATACATATTATTTTGTATTGCTATTCTTATCGATATTCATATTATTTTGTATTTCTACGCTTATTGCGTTTTCATATTATTTTTGCATTACTATTCTTATTGCTTTTCATATTATTTTACATTACTATTCTTATTGCGTTTTCATATTATTTTGCGTTACTATTCTTATAGCTATTCACATTATTTTGTCTTGCTATTCTTATTGCTTTTCATATTATTTTGTCTCATTACGCTTAAGTGCTTTTCATATTATATTGTGTTATTAACGCTCATTGCGACCATATTCCATGTTCTTAACTACGTTTATTGCTTATATTATTCCATCATAAAACATATACTGTATGTCACGCTCATAATCACCCTATATATATATTGCTATTTATATAAATTTTCTGTGCCAATTATTAATGTTTAAACGCATTCTATGTTTAACAAAGCACTATCACAAACAGTGCCTATATTTTCGCCTAACTTATTAATAAACCGCTTTGCTTAACTAACGTTTCGAGTCATTGTGTTAATCCTTCTGCTACGAAGATCCCGAAAACCAACCAGGCTGCCGGAACAGCTGATTACGGGCAACGACCGCGGAAAGCATTGCAGTGTTTACTAACTTACTTTCGTATAGGTTTCGCTTAACCGTATGAATAGCTGATTTTGCTGAATCATTACAACTGTCTTTTACCTCGATGCAGCGGTAAATCCGATTACCAAAGCCAAACCATAATAAGTGCTCTAACGGGTGTCTCCACAAAAGGTATAAGTCATTAAACCTTCCCTGGTCGATCAGTGTGCAGGATTATAGATTCGCGCCTGACATTCCCTCAAAACGATCAGTGTGCAGGATTATAGATTCGCGCCTGACTCTCCCTTCAAAACGATCAGTGTGCTGGATTACAGATTCGCGCCTGACATTCCCTTAAAATCCTCAGTGTGCTGGATTACAGATTCGCGCCTGACATTCCCTTAAAATCCTCAGTGTGCTGGATTACAGATTCGCGCCTGACATTCCCTTAAAATCCTCAGTGTGCTGGATTACAGATTCGCGCCTGATATTCCCTTAAAATCCTCAGTGTGCTGGATTACAGATTCGCGCCTGACATTCCCTTAAAATCCTCAGTGTGCTGGATTACAGATTCGCGCCTGACATTCCCTTAAAATCCTCAGTGTGCTGGATTACAGATTCGCGCCTGACATTCCCTTAAAATCCTCAGTGTGCTGGATTACAGATTCGCGCCTGATATTGCCTCAAAATCCTCAGTGTGCTGGATTTTAGATTCGTGCCTGACTCTCCCTTCAAAACCCTCAGAGTGTTGGATTATAGATTCGCGCCTGATTTTATTCCCCATGTCATTGTCCCCAAAGACCTCCACCCGGGACGTGACATAATTTTGGTGACAGCGGTGGGATACGCGTTTACCGTTGATAGAAGGAAATTCTATGATACGGTGCTCACAAAGTCCCTATTTTCAAGTATGTGCATTAATTGCCCAAATCGGGGTGTACTGAACTATTGTAGCCGCAGATTACAAAGTTTGACTGTGTATATGCGGTGGATGATCTGCGTTTCTGGGAGCATAGCAACAACCATTGACGGTTACGATATTTGTTTAAGCTGCTCCCTACGAGATCCAACAGACACCGAAAGAGCTTATTTAATCCATTATTGCCAAACGCCTTACGTGTTCCCCAATTGCCCACGGTGCGGCATTGTCTTGCTCCACAAACGTCCTGCTGATCAGTGCGTTGATTGCATAAATTGGTATCTCTCTTCTGAAAGGAGTTATAATGAATTCGACAACGTCTACCCGTGTAGACAAATTCCAGATTTATAAGTAATAATTAACAGTTGTCTGAAGTAACGTAATTTTGGCCACAAAAGATGGGATCTTCGTATACCGTTGAAAGAAAAGAAATACCTTTTCCACACGGTCCCCGTGATTTAACATGTATATTACTCGCACGCAACAGATCGCAGTAGCCTATCGAAGCCGCAGGGCACAGAGTACAACTGCGTGTATGCAAACTAATGTGTGTAAAACCGAGTTTAGCTACAACGAACCAAGTCAACGAAATTTGCTTATGCTGCTCCCGGTGGGACCCAGTAAATACGGTGACAGTATCTGAAAATTATTACTGCCAATCGTCCTATAAATTCCACAATTGCCCTCGATGCAATCAAATCTTACTTTAAACATGTCTGTGTACGGTGAAGCCGACGACTCTCCTGTAATGGATCAAGATGCGGGCCCTTCCACTAACAGAATAGACACCGCGACCGCCGAATTAATGGATCGGGTACAAAAATTGCGGGAAAAACAAGCTGATATTGAGAGCTTGTACGCGAGATGTGTCGTAAACCTGCAATCCAATACGCGTTCGGGCGTAGCCAATGATTCAGATGGCCCCGCGTTAAAAGATCTTTCTAGTGAAATTCAAGCCACCCGCGAAATAATGGAAAAACTTCTTATGTCTCCGCCAACGGCAAACAAATTTGCTACTCCAGGTTCCTCCCGTTTGAATAGGAAACCCGTACTAAATTATAATTATATTCCGGACCAGGATCCATTGCCCCAGATCACATTGAAAGACGCCGTAGAAACGGTCCCAGAGTTTAACGGTCACAACATGTCCGTTTTGCAATTCGCGAGAGCCTGCAATAGGGCTAAGGCTCTGATTCCCTCGCACGTCGAACCCCAGCTAGCGAGGTTGTTGAGAAATAAACTGCAAGACCATGCGTACTTGGCTGTTGAGGATCGGGTCTTTGACTCCGTAAATGAATTAGTCAAAAGACTGAAACGTACCTTTTCCCCTGATAAAACATCAGACCACTATCGTGGAGAACTTGTCAACGTTATCAAAGGATCCAACGAGCACATATTGGAATACATCTCACGCGTAAAAGATCTACGATTCGCCATTCTAGAAGAAGATAGGGAATATTACCGCGACTTCGCGCGAAATCACCCGCAGGATCTGGATCGCCTAACTCTAGATTCTTTCGTCGATGGCCTTCCACCTCATATAAGGATGAGGCTACAACAACACCAATTCGAAACGCTCAACGAAGCGTTCGATTTAGCTGTCCGTGTGGACAAAGAAATTACCAGGGACCGTCTCCGATTCCCCGAGCAGAAGACTCCCAAATTAACCTGCCAACTCTGCAACAAGACAGGTCATGAGGCACGGTCCTGTTGGAGTAACCAACGCCCGCCAGCTCAACCTTCCGAGAGGAACTCTCTAAACCGCGCCGCGGAATATGGGTCCCAAGCACCCAAACCCCAGGTCACCTACTGGGACATGTCTCGACCTCCACCTTCCAGGCCTACGGAGCTGCGAATCTGCGGGACTTGTAAAAAGCCCGGACATGTGGCTTCGGAATGCAGAAAACGCACCTTCACTATCAAGGAAGATCCTAGAGCCTTGTGGGAAACGAAGTCGGGAATTACTCCTCCGAGCGCCGATGGATGCGAACTGTGGAACAAGCCAAGCAGAAGCGCACCCATTTACGATATACCCCAAAGCACTACCGGTATTATAAGAATCGCTACAGTGCAACTAAACCCGGTCGTGCTACGGCCGAGGACAAAATCCTCATTTTCTGTACATAATCCGGACCTAAAGGACTACTCGCAAATTATAAATTCTAGCGAGATTGACACTCCAAGCATCATGCCCACCATCGAAGTAGAGAAATCCTACAGGAAAACTCCAGAATCCAAACCTAAAAGACCAATAGAGACTACAACGCCTACAGGCACCACTCCCATCCACCCCCTAATAAAAAACAAGTCCCTCTTAGCCCTGGATCCGTCGATCCACCATCTCGAGGCACCCACGAAAGTGCACTCACTCTTACCCCCTGCGCTATACGCCAAACCAACCCTTCCCATAAACTCCCAAAAGTCTCTTGCGGCTACATTGGAAATGGTAGTATTCAAAATTTCTGCGGAAGCTCCTTCAAGGGCAGAAAATTTATTTAAGTCAATCTCTAAAGAGCACCCGATTCATGGGGAAAGCGATAAGTTCTCCGAAGCTGCACCTCGTATGCCAAAACGAAGCAAAAATGTCCTTGGATTAACCAGATATCATCGAAGGTTTATCCCAGAATTTTCTAAAAATGCTCGCCAGTTAACCCAGCTTTTCAAGAACGACCCAGCATTTAACTGGGGACCGTCCCAGCAAACCGTTTTTGACGACTTAAAATCAGTCTTGCAGAAGGAACTTATCCTGCAATACCCGAAATTTGAACTGAAATTCCACGGCACTACAGACGCCTTATCCCATACTTCCCCTGCAGTGGAGGCATGCTCCAAACGACCACGGGACAAATGTGACAACTTGGAGGACTGGCCCAAACATGGACCAAGCGGTTCAAAGAGGCCTCGGTTCTCAAAATCACCGATCCATGCGCCAACGAGTGGCAGCAACCCCGTCGACTCTGCAACACCCACATCCAGCATTCGCCAGGGAAGGAAATGCAGAAGGATTCAACCACATAGAAAGACGTGCCGGGAAATATCATCTGCAGATATTCCACCAATTCCCTCATCAGAAAACATACGTGAACGACTGCCTACAACTACAACAGGCTACAATTATAACCTACCCATACAGGGTTTATTCATAAAATATTTTGTGTGCGTGCTTCTCAGCTTATACTCATCAATTAAGATCGCTGACGTATTTATAAAAAGATTCATTTGTCACTTCGGAGCTCCTAGAGCCATCCTCACCGACCAAGTACCAAAATTTAATAGAAATTTTATAAAACCGGCACCGTGGAAATGGAAAGTCCAACAATTCCGAACCACAGCCTTTCACCCACCGTCTAACGGCTCTCTAGAGAGATTGCATCTCGTAATGACCCAATATTTAAAATTAATTATCGGTAGATACACTGACTGGGACGAATGGACCAACTTGGCCGCGATCTCGTATAATGCCAGTGTCCGCGAGTGTAATAAATACACTCCGCATGAAAAATTATTCGGGAAATTAGCTCGGAAACCGAACCGGAACCCGGTTCTTGAAGAAATTGAAAATAAAACATACCAAGGTTACCTTTCGAAACTGAGTAGGAGCCTAAGGTATAAAAAACCTGACGATCGCGATATTCATTTGCGCGAGAGTCCCGGTTGACCCCAAGTCACAATAAACAAAAACATTAATCAAATTTTCCAATATAGATCGTTGCAACTGCAACACTTATTGCAGTCACCACTTACGCGGCTATGCCGTCAAGAGGGAAGGAAGGAATATCACATCCCTCCTCTCTAAAAACATCTCATACATCATCATCAAGGAGGCGTCTTCACAGACGGTCATCGCTATAGATGACTCCTTCCCCTCCAACATCAGTCATCAGAGCAACTCCAAGATGCCACTGCCCCTTCGCCCCGTATAAACCCCAATCTTACTAACGAACAAATCCACCCCGCTCCTTACAGGGAAGAAATGCAGGCATTTCTTCATATAAGGGGGGAGGTGTGACGTCCCCCAAAATTTCGCTCGCAGATAAAATAATATTTCTTTATAAACCATTATACAACTCTTCTCAAATCTCCCCAAACTCCAATTCTTACCCCTTCTCCATGACCTCGACCGCCTTGGCGATGTACCTTAGCGGTCCCCATCTCAAGACGGTCAATCAATGAATCTCCCTCATATATTCGCCCAATGCGGCACAAACTCTTCCCTCCTATCGAATCTAAACAAGTCCCTCGCCCCTTCTATATCTTAAATCGAGACCAAGTCTCAAGCCCACTAAATGACCAAAGAAGTCAAATCCATTATCACCCCTTTCCTATAAAAACACCCAAAACCCATTCGAGGAGTTGAGCATTACCAAATCACATGTATAAGAACCCCAGAAGGATAATCGCGAGGATTATTTGGCGTACGTGCCGAAAATGCGAGTCCAAATATAGACCAACCTTTGGTCCTTACAAAAACCCCGGAAATGTTACTGCGACGCATATGCGTAACTATGTCAAGGTGCGTACTGCGCACCCCCCTTCAAGCCGAAAAGATTGTAATTAGTATAAATACGAGGAACCGCGAGAGCTCGTCCTCGTTCTACAGACATCAATCAACGATTCGTACTGGAGAAATCTATCAGAAATCTATATAATTATCTTAAACTAAATTCAGTGTTCAACGGCAACAACCGTAAGAATTTATAATACCATTTAACTATTGCATATCACCTCCATACATATTATTTTGTATTGCTATTCTTATCGATATTCATATTATTTTGTATTTCTACGCTTATTGCGTTTTCATATTATTTTTGCATTACTATTCTTATTGCTTTTCATATTATTTTACATTACTATTCTTATTGCGTTTTCATATTATTTTGCGTTACTATTCTTATAGCTATTCACATTATTTTGTCTTGCTATTCTTATTGCTTTTCATATTATTTTGTCTCATTACGCTTAAGTGCTTTTCATATTATATTGTGTTATTAACGCTCATTGCGACCATATTCCATGTTCTTAACTACGTTTATTGCTTATATTATTCCATCATAAAACATATACTGTATGTCACGCTCATAATCACCCTATATATATATATTGCTATTTATATAAATTTTCTGTGCCAATTATTAATGTTTAAACGCATTCTATGTTTAACAAAGCACTATCACAAACAGTGCCTATATTTTCGCCTAACTTATTAATAAACCGCTTTGCTTAACTAACGTTTCGAGTCATTGTGTTAATCCTTCTGCTACGAAGATCCCGAAAACCAACCAGGCTGCCGGAACAGCTGATTACGGGCAACGACCGCGGAAAGCATTGCAGTGTTTACTAACTTACTTTCGTATAGGTTTCGCTTAACCGTATGAATAGCTGATTTTGCTGAATCATTACAACTGTCTTTTACCTCGATGCAGCGGTAAATCCGATTACCAAAGCCAAACCATAATAAGTGCTCTAACGGGTGTCTCCACAAAAGGTATAAGTCATTAAACCTTCCCTGGTCGATCAGTGTGCAGGATTATAGATTCGCGCCTGACATTCCCTCAAAACGATCAGTGTGCAGGATTATAGATTCGCGCCTGACTCTCCCTTCAAAACGATCAGTGTGCTGGATTACAGATTCGCGCCTGACATTCCCTTAAAATCCTCAGTGTGCTGGATTACAGATTCGCGCCTGACATTCCCTTAAAATCCTCAGTGTGCTGGATTACAGATTCGCGCCTGATATTCCCTTAAAATCCTCAGTGTGCTGGATTACAGATTCGCGCCTGACATTCCCTTAAAATCCTCAGTGTGCTGGATTACAGATTCGCGCCTGACATTCCCTTAAAATCCTCAGTGTGCTGGATTACAGATTCGCGCCTGACATTCCCTTAAAATCCTCAGTGTGCTGGATTACAGATTCGCGCCTGACATTCCCTTAAAATCCTCAGTGTGCTGGATTTTAGATTCGTGCCTGACTCTCCCTTCAAAACCCTCAGAGTGTTGGATTATAGATTCGCGCCTGATTTTATTCCCCATGTCATTGTCCCCAAAGACCTCCACCCGGGACGTGACAGTAGGAGGAGCTGAAATTGAAGAAATGTTGGTAAAATTAAATTAAATCTTTTTGCATTTTTTTATGTTTTTTAGTGAAAGGTGCAGAATTTGAGTAAATTTACTTGATATTCACTTCGATTCCTTTGGATTTTCATAAGATTTTTAGTAGGAGGAGCTGAAATTGAAGAAATGTTGGTAAAATTAAATTAAATCTTTTTGCATTTTTTTATGTTTTTTAGTGAAAGGTGCAGAATTTGAGTAAATTTACTTGATATTCACTTTGATTCCTTTGGATTTTCTTAAGATGTTTAGTAGGAGGTGCTGAAATTGAAGAAATGTTGGTAAAATTAAATTAAATCTTTTTGAATTTTTTTATAATTTTTAGTTACAGATACAGAATATGAGTAAATTTAGTTGATATTCACTTAGATTCAATTGGATTTTCATAAGATTTTTAGTAGGAGGAGCTGAAATTGAAGAAATGTTGATAAAATTAAATTAAATCTTTTTGAATTTTTTTATGTTATTTAGTGAAAGGTGCAGAATTTGAGTAAATTTACTTGATATTCATTTCGATTCCTTTGGATTTTCATAAGATTTTTAGTAGAAGGAGCTGAAATTGAAGAAATTTTGGTGAAATTAAATTAAATTTCTTTGTATTTTTTTATGATTTTTAGTTACAGATGCAGAATTTGAGAAAATATAGTTGATATTCTCTTCGATTCTTTTGGACTTTCTTAAGATTTTTAGTAAGAGGAGCTGAAATTGAAAAAATTTTGGTGAAATTAAATTAAATCTTTTTGAATTTTTTTATGATTTTTAGTTACAGATACAGAATATGAGTAAATTTAGTTGATATTCACTTTGATTCCTCTGGATTTTCATAAGATTTTTAGTAGGAGGAGCTGAAATTGAAGGAATGTTGGTGAAATTAAATTAAATTTCTTTGTATTTTTTTATGATTTTTAGTTACAGATGCAGAATTTGAGAAAATATAGTTGAAATTCTCTTCGATTCTTTTGGACTTTCTTAAGATTTTTAGTAAGAGGAGCTGAAATTGAAAAAATTTTGGTGAAATTAAATTAAATCTTTTTGAATTTTTTTATGTTTTTTAGTGAAAGGTGCAGAATTTGAGTAAATTTACTTGATATTCACTTCGATTCCTTTGGATTTTCATAAGATTTTTAGTAGGAGGAGCTGAAATTGAAGAAATGTTGGTAAAATTAAATTAAATCTTTTTGCATTTTTTTATGTTTTTTAGTGAAAGGTGCAGAATTTGAGTAAATTTACTCGATATTCACTTCGATTCCTTTGGATTTTCATAAGATTTTTAGTAGGAGGAGCTGAAATTGAAGAAATGTTGGTAAAATTAAATTAAATCTTTTTGCATTTTTTTATGTTTTTTAGTGAAAGGTGCAGAATTTGAGTAAATTTAGTTGATATTCACTTAGATTCAATTGGATTTTCATAAGATTTTTAGTAGGAGGAGCTGAAATTGAAGAAATGTTGGTAAAATTAAATTAAATCTTTTTGAATTTTTTTATGTTTTTTAGTGAAAGGTGCAGAATTTGAGTAAATTTACTTGATATTCATTTCGATTCCTTTGGATTTTCATAAGATTTTTAGTAGAAGGAGCTGAAATTGAAGAAATTTTGGTGAAATTAAATTAAATTTCTTTGTATTTTTTTATGATTTTTAGTTACAGATGCAGAATTTGAGAAAATATAGTTGATATTCTCTTCGATTCTTTTGGACTTTCTTAAGATTTTTAGTAAGAGGAGCTGAAATTGAAAAAATTTTGGTGAAATTAAATTAAATCTTTTTGAATTTTTTTTATGATTTTTAGTTACAGATACAGAATATGAGTAAATTTAGTTGATATTCACTTAGATTCAATTGGATTTTCATAAGATTTTTAGTAGGAGGAGCTGAAATTGAAGAAATGTTGGTAAAATTAAATTAAATCTTTTTGCATTTTTTTATGTTTTTTAGTGAAAGGTGCAGAATTTGAGTAAATTTACTTGATATTCACTTCGATTCCTTTGGATTTTCATAAGATTTTTAGTAGGAGGAGCTGAAATTGAAGAAATGTTGGTAAAATTAAATTAAATCTTTTTGCATTTTTTTATGTTTTTTAGTGAAAGGTGCAGAATTTGAGTAAATTTACTTGATATTCACTTTGATTCCTCTGGATTTTCATAAGATTTTTAGTAGGAGGAGCTGAAATTGAAGAAATGTTGGTAAAATTAAATTAAATCTTTTTGAATTTTTTTATGATTTTTAGTTACAGATACAGAATATGAGTAAATTTAGTTGATATTCACTTAGATTCAATTGGATTTTCATAAGATTTTTAGTAGGAGGAGCTGAAATTGAAGAAATGTTGGTAAAATTAAATTAAATCTTTTTGCATTTTTTTATGTTTTTTAGTGAAAGGTGCAGAATTTGAGTAAATTTACTTGATATTCACTTTGATTCCTTTGGATTTTCTTAAGATTTTTAGTAGGAGGAGCTGAAATTGAAGAAATGTTGGTAAAATTAAATTAAATCTTTTTGAATTTTTTTATGATTTTTAGTTACAGATACAGAATATGAGTAAATTTAGTTGATATTCACTTAGATTCAATTGGATTTTCATAAGATTTTTAGTAGGAGGAGCTGAAATTGAAGAAATGTTGGTAAAATTAAATTAAATCTTTTTGAATTTTTTTATGTTTTTTAGTGAAAGGTGCAGAATTTGAGTAAATTTACTTGATATTCATTTCGATTCCTTTGGATTTTCATAAGATTTTTAGTAGAAGGAGCTGAAATTGAAGAAATTTTGGTGAAATTAAATTAAATTTCTTTGTATTTTTTTATGATTTTTAGTTACAGATGCAGAATTTGAGAAAATATAGTTGATATTCTCTTCGATTCTTTTGGACTTTCTTAAGATTTTTAGTAAGAGGAGCTGAAATTGAAAAAATTTTGGTGAAATTAAATTAAATCTTTTTGAATTTTTTTTATGATTTTTAGTTACAGATACAGAATATGAGTAAATTTAGTTGATATTCACTTAGATTCAATTGGATTTTCATAAGATTTTTAGTAGGAGGAGCTGAAATTGAAGAAATGTTGGTAAAATTAAATTAAATCTTTTTGCATTTTTTTATGTATTTTAGTGAAAGGTGCAGAATTTGAGTAAATTTACTTGATATTCACTTCGATTCCTTTGGATTTTCATAAGATTTTTAGTAGGAGGAGCTGAAATTGAAGAAATGTTGGTAAAATTAAATTAAATCTTTTTGCATTTTTTTATGTTTTTTAGTGAAAGGTGCAGAATTTGAGTAAATTTACTTGATATTCACTTTGATTCCTCTGGATTTTCATAAGATTTTTAGTAGGAGGAGCTGAAATTGAAGAAATGTTGGTAAAATTAAATTAAATCTTTTTGAATTTTTTTATGATTTTTAGTTACAGATACAGAATATGAGTAAATTTAGTTGATATTCACTTAGATTCAATTGGATTTTCATAAGATTTTTAGTAGGAGGAGCTGAAATTGAAGAAATGTTGGTAAAATTAAATTAAATCTTTTTGCATTTTTTTATGTTTTTTAGTGAAAGGTGCAGAATTTGAGTAAATTTACTTGATATTCACTTTGATTCCTTTGGATTTTCTTAAGATTTTTAGTAGGAGGAGCTGAAATTGAAGAAATGTTGGTAAAATTAAATTAAATCTTTTTGAATTTTTTTATGATTTTTAGTTACAGATACAGAATATGAGTAAATTTAGTTGATATTCACTTAGATTCAATTGGATTTTCATAAGATTTTTAGTAGGAGGAGCTGAAATTGAAGAAATGTTGGTAAAATTAAATTAAATCTTTTTGAATTTTTTTATGTTTTTTAGTGAAAGGTGCAGAATTTGAGTAAATTTACTTGATATTCATTTCGATTCCTTTGGATTTTCATAAGATTTTTAGTAGAAGGAGCTGAAATTGAAGAAATTTTGGTGAAATTAAATTAAATTTCTTTGTATTTTTTTATGATTTTTAGTTACAGATGCAGAATTTGAGAAAATATAGTTGATATTCTCTTCGATTCTTTTGGACTTTCTTAAGATTTTTAGTAAGAGGAGCTGAAATTGAAAAAATTTTGGTGAAATTAAATTAAATCTTTTTGAATTTTTTTTATGATTTTTAGTTACAGATACAGAATATGAGTAAATTTAGTTGATATTCACTTAGATTCAATTGGATTTTCATAAGATTTTTAGTAGGAGGAGCTGAAATTGAAGAATAGTTGGTAAAATTAAATTAAATCTTTTTGAATTTTTTTATGTTTTCTAGTGAAAGGTGCAGAATTTGAGTAAATTTACTTGATATTCATTTCGATTCCTTTGGATTTTCATAAGATTTTTAGTAGAAGGAGCTGAAATTGAAGAAATTTTGGTGAAATTAAATTAAATTTCTTTGTATTTTTTTATGATTTTTAGTTACAGATGCAGAATTTGAGAAAATATAGTTGATATTCTCTTCGATTCTTTTGGACTTTCTTAAGATTTTTAGTAAGAGGAGCTGAAATTGAAAAAATTTTGGTGAAATTAAATTAAATCTTTTTGAATTTTTTTAATATTTTTAGTTACAGATACAGAATATGAGTAAATTTAGTTGATATTCACTTCGATTCCTTTTGAGTTTCATAAGATTTTTAGTAGAACGAGCTGAAATTGAAGAAATGTTGGTAAAATTAAATTAAATCTTTTTGAATTTTTTTATGATTTTAAGTTACAGATACAGAATATGAGTAAATTTAGTTGATATTCACTTACATTCAATTGGGTTTTCATAAGATTTTTAGTAGGAGGAGCTGAAATTGAAGAAATGTTGGTAAAATTAAATTAAATCTTTTTGCATTTTTTTTTTATGTTTTTTAATGAAAGGTGGGGGGAACCACGTGACGTGCGCGAGAGAATAACGTGTGTACGTAGGCAGGCGAAAGAAATAGTCGAAAAGTGTGGAAAAAGTGCGCAGAAAATTACGAGGTTGGTTGGAAAACGAGGGGAGTAGACAAGGTTCCGGTGGACAGTATAATCGACAGATAATAAAGAGTCTAAGGGATAGATAAACGGTGAAGAAGAGAAGGTGTGAAACGAGTGCACGAAGTATAAGATACGTGGCAAGGATAAGTGACATCTACGCGAGTGGAAGAAGCAAGAAGACAAAGCGGAGACAGCAGTAGGTAAAGAAGAGCGGTAACTCTAATGAACCGAGCAGACGAAGGCGGGGAAGTGCAAAAGGAAACGAGAAGAAGGGGAAGACCATCGTTGGCAGAACAGCTGGGAAGAAGAAGAGCGGATAGTGAAGGCTCGATACTGGACTCATTCAAGAGGAAACGGGAGGACGAGGAGGAGCAGGAGAGGTTAAGGGCCGAAAAGGAAATAGAGGAAGAATTCTTAAAAGCGAGGAAAGTAGGGAGGTCGCCTCCGACGAAGAAAACCGAGGTAGTAACACGAACTATAGAAACGCCAGACAGTCAGAAGACAAAGCAGGAAAAAGAAATGGATATAAAATTAGACAAATTGATGGAAGCTGTGCTGGCAGTTAAGAAAGACATGGAAGAGATGAACAGAGAGCTGAGGCAGGGAATGCAGGAGCTGAGGGATGAGTGGAAGAGTAGGGATGCGATGTGGGAAAAGGAAAGGAAGGAAATGAGAGGAAGGATAGAAGTACTGGAAGCCAAGAAGGATCAGGCAGAGGGGCTCACAGAAAGACTGGAGGGGCTAGAAAGAAAGGAAGAGGCTAGAGAGAAAAGAGAGAGAAGAAATAATATTTCTCTAAGGGGAGAGGATTTACCGCGTAAAGAGACGCCGAAGGAGACGGTGGAATATGTGTTAAGGCACGAATTACAGGTAGAAGCAGAAATCGAGGAAGCCTATTGGGTAGGAAAGGGAGAGAAAAGAGGGCTACTGATAGCGAAGTTAAAAAGCTGGCAACAGAAAAGAGCAGTAATGCTAAAGAAGAGTACATTGAAAGAGAAGAGGCTGTTTAGTTGATATTCACTTAGATTCAATTGGATTTTCATAAGATTTTTAGTAGGAGGAGCTGAAATTGAAGAAATTTTGCTGAAATTAAATTAAATTTTTTTAAATTTTTTTATGATTTTTAGTTACAGATGCAGAATTTGAGTAAATTTAGTTGATATTCACATCGATTCCTTTGGATTTTCATAAGATTTTTAGTAGGAGCTGAAATTGAAGAAATGTTGGTAAAATTAAATTAAATCTTTATGAATTTTTTTATGATTTTTAGTTACAGATGCAGAATTTGAGTAAATTTAGTTGATATTCACATCGATTCCTTTGGATTTTCATAAGATTTTTAGTAGGAGCTGAAATTGAAGAAATGTTGGTAAAATTAAATTAAATCTTTATGAATTTTTTTATGATTTTTAGTTACAGATGCAGAATTTGAGTAAATTTAGTTGATATTCACTTCGATTCCTTTGGATTTTCATAAGATTTTAAGTAGGAGGAGCTGAAATTGAAGAAATTTTGCTAAAATTAAATTAAATTTCTTTGTATTTTTTTATGATTTTTAGTTACAGATGCAGAATTTGAGAAAATATAGTTGAAATTCACTTCGATTCTTTTGGATTTTCTTAAGATGTTTAGTAGGAGGAGCTGAAATTGAAAAAATTTTGCTGAAATTAAATTAAATTTTTTTAAATTTTTTTATGATTTTTAGTTACAGATGCAGAATTTGAGTAAATTTAGTTGATATTCACTTCGATTCCTTTTGATTTTCATTAGATTTTTAGTAGAAGGAGCTGAAATTGAAGAAATTGTGGTAAAATTAAATTAAAACTTTATGAATTTTTTTATGATTTTTAGTTACAGATGCAGAATTTGAGTAAATTTAGTTGATATTCACTTCGATTCCTTTGGATTTTCATAAGATTTTTAGTAGGAGGAGCTGAAATTGAAGAATAGTTGGTAAAATTAAATTAAATCTTTTTGAATTTTTTTATGTTTTTTAGTGAAAGGTGCAGAATTTGAGTAAATTTACTCAAGGAGGAGCTGAAATTGAAGAAATGTTGGTAAAATTAAAATTAAATCTTTTTGAATTTTTTTATGTTTTTTAGTGAAAGGTGCAGAATTTGAGTAAATTTACTTGATATTCACTTCGATTCCTTTGGATTTTCATAAGATTTTTAGTAGGAGGAGCTGAAATTGAAGAAATGTTGGTAAAATTAAATTAAATCTTTTTGCATTTTTTTATGTTTTTTAGTGAAAGGTGCAGAATTTGAGTAAATTTACTTGATATTCACTTTGATTCCTTTGGATTTTCTTAAGATTTTTAGTAGGAGGAGCTGAAATTGAAGAAATGTTGGTAAAATTAAATTAAATCTTTTTGAATTTTTTTATGATTTTTAGTTACAGATACAGAATATGAGTAAATTTAGTTGATATTCACTTAGATTCAATTGGATTTTCATAAGATTTTTAGTAGGAGGAGCTGAAATTGAAGAAATGTTGGTAAAATTAAATTAAATCTTTATGAATTTTTTTATGATTTTTAGTTACAGATGCAGAATTTGAGTAAATTTAGTTGATATTCACTTCGATTCCTTTGGATTTTCATAAGATTTTAAGTAGGAGGAGCTGAAATTGAAGAAATTTTGCTAAAATTAAATTAAATTTCTTTGTATTTTTTTATGATTTTTAGTTACAGATGCAGAATTTGAGAAAATATAGTTGAAATTCACTTCGATTCTTTTGGATTTTCTTAAGATGTTTAGTAGGAGGAGCTGAAATTGAAAAAATTTTGCTGAAATTAAATTAAATTTTTTTAAATTTTTTTATGATTTTTAGTTACAGATGCAGAATTTGAGTAAATTTAGTTGATATTCACTTCGATTCCTTTTGATTTTCATTAGATTTTTAGTAGAAGGAGCTGAAATTGAAGAAATTGTGGTAAAATTAAATTAAAACTTTATGAATTTTTTTATGATTTTTAGTTACAGATGCAGAATTTGAGTAAATTTAGTTGATATTCACTTCGATTCCTTTGGATTTTCATAAGATTTTTAGTAGGAGGAGCTGAAATTGAAGAATAGTTGGTAAAATTAAATTAAATCTTTTTGAATTTTTTTATGTTTTTTAGTGAAAGGTGCAGAATTTGAGTAAATTTACTCAAGGAGGAGCTGAAATTGAAGAAATGTTGGTAAAATTAAAATTAAATCTTTTTGAATTTTTTTATGTTTTTTAGTGAAAGGTGCAGAATTTGAGTAAATTTACTTGATATTCACTTCGATTCCTTTGGATTTTCATAAGATTTTTAGTAGGAGGAGCTGAAATTGAAGAAATGTTGGTAAAATTAAATTAAATCTTTTTGAATTTTTTTATGATTTTTAGTTACAGATACAGAATATGAGTAAATTTAGTTGATATTCACTTAGATTCAATTGGATTTTCATAAGATTTTTAGTAGGAGGAGCTGAAATTGAAGAAATGTTGGTAAAATTAAATTAAATCTTTTTGCATTTTTTTATGTTTTTTAGTGAAAGGTGCAGAATTTGAGTACATTTACTTGATATTCATTTCGATTCCTTTGGATTTTCATAAGATTTTTAGTAGAAGGAGCTGAAATTGAAGAAATTTTGGTGAAATTAAATTAAATTTCTTTGTATTTTTTTATGATTTTTAGTTACAGATGCAGAATTTGAGAAAATATAGTTGATATTCTCTTCGATTCTTTTGGACTTTCTTAAGATTTTTAGTAAGAGGAGCTGAAATTGAAAAAATTTTGGTGAAATTAAATTAAATCTTTTTGAATTTTTTTATGATTTTTAGTTACAGATGCTGAATTTTAGAAAATACAGTTGAAATTCACTTCGATACTTTTGAATTTTCTTAAGATTTTTTGTAGGAGGAGCTGAAATTGAAAAAATTTTGGTGAAATTAAATTAAATCTTTTTGAAGTTTTTTATGATTTTTAGTTACAGATACAGAATATGAGTAAATTTAGTTGATATTCACTTAGATTCAATTGGATTTTCATAAGATTTTTAGTAGGAGGAGCTGAAATTGAAGAAATGTTGGTAAAATTAAATTAAATCTTTTTGCATTTTTTTATGTTTTTTAGTGAAAGGTGCAGAATTTGAGTAAATTTACTTGATATTCATTTCGATTCCTTTGGATTTTCATAAGATTTTTAGTAGAAGGAGCTGAAATTGAAGAAATTTTGGTGAAATTAAATTAAATTTCTTTGTATTTTTTTATGATTTTTAGTTACAGATGCAGAATTTGAGAAAATATAGTTGATATTCTCTTCGATTCTTTTGGACTTTCTTAAGATTTTTAGTAAGAGGAGCTGAAATTGAAAAAATTTTGGTGAAATTAAATTAAATCTTTTTGAATTTTTTTATGATTTTTAGTTACAGATACAGAATATGAGTAAATTTAGTTGATATTCACTTCGATTCCTTTTGAGTTTCATAAGATTTTTAGTAGAACGAGCTGAAATTGAAGAAATGTTGGTAAAATTAAATTAAATCTTTTTGAATTTTTTTATGATTTTTAGTTACAGATACAGAATTTGAGTAAATTCAGTTGATATTCACATAGATTCTATTGGATTTTCATAAGATTTTTAGTACGAGGAGCTGAAATTGAAGAAATTTTGGTGAAATTAAATTAAATTTCTTTGTATTTTTTTATGATTTTTAGTTACAGGTGCAGAATTTGAGAAAGTATTGTTGAAATTCACTTCGATTCTTTTGAATTTTCTTAAGATTTTTTGTAGGAGGAGCTGAAATTGAAAAAATTTTGGTGAAATTAAAATAAATCTTTTTGAATTTTTTTATGATTTTTAGTTACAGATACAGAATATGAGTAAATTTAGTTGATATTCACTTACATTCAATTGGATTTTCATAAGATTTTTAGTAGGAGGAGCTGAAATTGAAGAAATGTTGGTAAAATTAAATTAAATCTTTTTGCATTTTTTTATGTTTTTTAGTGAAAGGTGCAGAATTTGAGTAAAGTTACTTGATATTCACTTTGATTCCTTTGGATTTTCTTAAGATTTTTAGTAGGAGGAGCTGAAATTGAAGAAATGTTGGTAAAATTAAATTAAATCTTTTTGAATTTTTTTATGATTTTTAGTTACAGATACAGAATATGAGTAAATTTAGTTGATATTCACTTAGATTCAATTGGATTTTCATAAGATTTTTAGTAGGAGGAGCTGAAATTGAAGAAATGTTGGTAAAATTAAATTAAATCTTTATGAATTTTTTTATGATTTTTAGTTACAGATGCAGAATTTGAGTAAATTTAGTTGATATTCACATCGATTCCTTTGGATTTTCATAAGATTTTTAGTAAGAGGAGCTGAAATTGAAAAAATTTTGGTGAAATTAAATTAAATCTTTTTGAATTTTTTTATGATTTTTAGTTACAGATACAGAATATGAGTAAATTTAGTTGATATTCACTTAGATTCAATTGGATTTTCATAAGATTTTTAGTAGGAGGAGCTGAAATTGAAGAATAGTTGGTAAAATTAAATTAAATCTTTTTGAATTTTTTTATGTTTTCTAGTGAAAGGTGCAGAATTTGAGTAAATTTACTTGATATTCACTTTGATTCCTTTGGATTTTCTTAAGATTTTTAGTAGGAGGAGCTGAAATTGAAGAAATGTTGGTAAAATTAAATTAAATCTTTTTGAATTTTTTTATGATTTTTAGTTACAGATACAGAATATGAGTAAATTTAGTTGATATTCACTTAGATTCAATTGGATTTTCATAAGATTTTTAGTAGGAGGAGCTGAAATTGAAGAAATGTTGGTAAAATTAAATTAAATCTTTTTGCATTTTTTTATGTTTTTTAGTGAAAGGTGCAGAATTTGAGTAAATTTACTTGATATTCATTTCGATTCCTTTGGATTTTCATAAGATTTTTAGTAGAAGGAGCTGAAATTGAAGAAATTTTGGTGAAATTAAATTAAATTTCTTTGTATTTTTTTATGATTTTTAGTTACACATGCAGAATTTGAGAAAATATAGTTGATATTCTCTTCGATTCTTTTGGACTTTCTTAAGATTTTTAGTAAGAGGAGCTGAAATTGAAAAAATTTTGGTGAAATTAAATTAAATCTTTTTGAATTTTTTTATGATTTTTAGTTACAGATACAGAATATGAGTAAATTTAGTTGATATTCACTTAGATTCAATTGGATTTTCATAAGATTTTTAGTAGGAGGAGCTGAAATTGAAGAATAGTTGGTAAAATTAAATTAAATCTTTTTGAATTTTTTTATGTTTTCTAGTGAAAGGTGCAGAATTTGAGTAAATTTACTTGATATTCACTTCGATTCCTTTGGATTTTCATAAGATTTTTAGTAGGAGGAGCTGAAATTGAAGAAATGTTGGTAAAATTAAATTAAATCTTTTTGCATTTTTTTATGTTTTTTAGTGAAAGGTGCAGAATTTGAGTAAATTTACTTGATATTCACTTTGATTCCTTTGGATTTTCTTAAGATGTTTAGTAGGAGGTGCTGAAATTGAAGAAATGTTGGTAAAATTAAATTAAATCTTTTTGAATTTTTTTATGATTTTTAGTTACAGATACAGAATTTGAGTAAATTCAGTTGATATTCACATAGATTCTATTGGATTTTCATAAGATTTTTAGTAGGAGGAGCTGAAATTGAAGAAATTTTGGTGAAATTAAATTAAATTTCTTTGTATTTTTTTATGATTTTTAGTTACAGGTGCAGAATTTGAGAAAGTATTGTTGAAATTCACTTCGATTCTTTTGAATTTTCTTAAGATTTTTTGTAGGAGGAGCTGAAATTGAAAAAATTTTGGTGAAATTAAAATAAATCTTTTTGAATTTTTTTATGATTTTTAGTTACAGATACAGAATATGAGTAAATTTAGTTGATATTCACTTACATTCAATTGGATTTTCATAAGATTTTTAGTAGGAGGAGCTGAAATTGAAGAAATGTTGGTAAAATTAAATTAAATCTTTTTGCATTTTTTTATGTTTTTTAGTGAAAGGTGCAGAATTTGAGTAAAGTTACTTGATATTCACTTTGATTCCTTTGGATTTTCTTAAGATTTTTAGTAGGAGGAGCTGAAATTGAAGAAATGTTGGTAAAATTAAATTAAATCTTTTTGAATTTTTTTATGATTTTTAGTTACAGATACAGAATATGAGTAAATTTAGTTGATATTCACTTAGATTCAATTGGATTTTCATAAGATTTTTAGTAGGAGGAGCTGAAATTGAAGAAATGTTGGTAAAATTAAATTAAATCTTTTTGAATTTTTTTATGTTTTTTAGTGAAAGGTGCAGAATTTGAGTAAATTTACTTGATATTCATTTCGATTCCTTTGGATTTTCATAAGATTTTTAGTAGAAGGAGCTGAAATTGAAGAAATTTTGGTGAAATTAAATTAAATTTCTTTGTATTTTTTTATGATTTTTAGTTACAGATGCAGAATTTGAGAAAATATAGTTGAAATTCTCTTCGATTCTTTTGGACTTTCTTAAGATTTTTAGTAAGAGGAGCTGAAATTGAAAAAATTTTGGTGAAATTAAATTAAATCTTTTTGAATTTTTTTATGATTTTTAGTTACAGATACAGAATATGAGTAAATTTAGTTGATATTCACTTCGATTCCTTTTTAGTTTCATAAGATTTTTAGTAGAACGAGCTGAAATTGAAGAAATTGTGGTAAAATTAAATTAAATCTTTTTGAATTTTTTTATGATTTTTAGTTACAGATACAGAATATGAGTAAATTTAGTTGATATTCACTTAGATTCAATTGGATTTTCATAAGATTTTTAGTAGGAGGAACTGAAATTGAAGAAATGTTGGTAAAATTAAATTAAATCTTTTTGAATTTTTTTATGTTTTTTAGTGAAAGGTGCAGAATTTGAGTAAATTTACTTGATATTCATTTCGATTCCTTTGGATTTTCATAAGATTTTTAGTAGAAGGAGCTGAAATTGAAGAAATTTTGGTGAAATTAAATTAAATTTCTTTGTATTTTTTTATGATTTTTAGTTACAGATGCAGAATTTGAGAATATATAGTTGAAATTCTCTTCGATTCTTTTGGACTTTCTTAAGATTTTTAGTAAGAGGAGCTGAAATTGAAAAAATTTTGGTGAAATTAAATTAAATCTTTTTGAATTTTTTTATGATTTTTAGTTACAGATACAGAATATGAGTAAATTTAGTTGATATTCTCTTCGATTCCTTTGGATTTTCATAAGATTTTTAGTAGTGTGACGTCCCCCAAAATTTCGCTCGCAGATAAAATAATATTTCTTTATAAACCATTATACAACTCTTCTCAAATCTCCCCAAACTCCAATTCTTACCCCTTCTCCATGACCTCGACCGCCTTGGCGATGTACCTTAGCGGTCCCCATCTCAAGACGGTCAATCAATGAATCTCCCTCATATATTCGCCCAATGCGGCACAAACTCTTCCCTCCTATCGAATCTAAACAAGTCCCTCGCCCCTTCTATATCTTAAATCGAGACCAAGTCTCAAGCCCACTAAATGACCAAAGAAGTCAAATCCATTATCACCCCTTTCCTATAAAAACACCCAAAACCCATTCGAGGAGTTGAGCATTACCAAATCACATGTATAAGAACCCCAGAAGGATAATCGCGAGGATTATTTGGCGTACGTGCCGAAAATGCGAGTCCAAATATAGACCAACCTTTGGTCCTTACAAAAACCCCGGAAATGTTACTGCGACGCATATGCGTAACTATGTCAAGGTGCGTACTGCGCACCCCCCTTCAAGCCGAAAAGATTGTAATTAGTATAAATACGAGGAACCGCGAGAGCTCGTCCTCGTTCTACAGACATCAATCAACGATTCGTACTGCAGAAATCTATCAGAAATCTATATAATTATCTTAAACTAAATTCAGTGTTCAACGGCAACAACCGTAAGAATTTATAATACCATTTAACTATTGCATATCACCTCCATACATATTATTTTGTATTGCTATTCTTATCGATATTCATATTATTTTGTATTTCTACGCTTATTGCGTTTTCATATTATTTTTGCATTACTATTCTTATTGCTTTTCATATTATTTTACATTACTATTCTTATTGCGTTTTCATATTATTTTGCGTTACTATTCTTATAGCTATTCACATTATTTTGTCTTGCTATTCTTATTGCTTTTCATATTATTTTGTCTCATTACGCTTAAGTGCTTTTCATATTATATTGTGTTATTAACGCTCATTGCGACCATATTCCATGTTCTTAACTACGTTTATTGCTTATATTATTCCATCATAAAACATATACTGTATGTCACGCTCATAATCACCCTATATATATATTGCTATTTATATAAATTTTCTGTGCCAATTATTAATGTTTAAACGCATTCTATGTTTAACAAAGCACTATCACAAACAGTGCCTATATTTTCGCCTAACTTATTAATAAACCGCTTTGCTTAACTAACGTTTCGAGTCATTGTGTTAATCCTTCTGCTACGAAGATCCCGAAAACCAACCAGGCTGCCGGAACAGCTGATTACGGGCAACGACCGCGGAAAGCATTGCAGTGTTTACTAACTTACTTTCGTATAGGTTTCGCTTAACCGTATGAATAGCTGATTTTGCTGAATCATTACAACTGTCTTTTACCTCGATGCAGCGGTAAATCCGATTACCAAAGCCAAACCATAATAAGTGCTCTAACGGGTGTCTCCACAAAAGGTATAAGTCATTAAACCTTCCCTGGTCGATCAGTGTGCAGGATTATAGATTCGCGCCTGACATTCCCTCAAAACGATCAGTGTGCAGGATTATAGATTCGCGCCTGACTCTCCCTTCAAAACGATCAGTGTGCTGGATTACAGATTCGCGCCTGACATTCCCTTAAAATCCTCAGTGTGCTGGATTACAGATTCGCGCCTGACATTCCCTTAAAATCCTCAGTGTGCTGGATTACAGATTCGCGCCTGATATTCCCTTAAAATCCTCAGTGTGCTGGATTACAGATTCGCGCCTGACATTCCCTTAAAATCCTCAGTGTGCTGGATTACAGATTCGCGCCTGACATTCCCTTAAAATCCTCAGTGTGCTGGATTACAGATTCGCGCCTGACATTCCCTTAAAATCCTCAGTGTGCTGGATTACAGATTCGCGCCTGATATTGCCTCAAAATCCTCAGTGTGCTGGATTTTAGATTCGTGCCTGACTCTCCCTTCAAAACCCTCAGAGTGTTGGATTATAGATTCGCGCCTGATTTTATTCCCCATGTCATTGTCCCCAAAGACCTCCACCCGGGACGTGACAGTAGGAGGAGCTGAAATTGAAGAAATGTTGGTAAAATTAAATTAAATCTTTTTGCATTTTTTTATGTTTTTTAGTGAAAGGTGCAGAATTTGAGTAAATTTACTTGATATTCACTTCGATTCCTTTGGATTTTCATAAGATTTTTAGTAGGAGGAGCTGAAATTGAAGAAATGTTGGTAAAATTAAATTAAATCTTTTTGCATTTTTTTATGTTTTTTAGTGAAAGGTGCAGAATTTGAGTAAATTTACTTGATATTCACTTTGATTCCTTTGGATTTTCTTAAGATGTTTAGTAGGAGGTGCTGAAATTGAAGAAATGTTGGTAAAATTAAATTAAATCTTTTTGAATTTTTTTATGATTTTTAGTTACAGATACAGAACATGAGTAAATTTAGTTGATATTCACTTAGATTCAATTGGATTTTCATAAGATTTTTAGTAGGAGGAGCTGAAATTGAAGAAATGTTGATAAAATTAAATTAAATCTTTTTGAATTTTTTTATGTTATTTAGTGAAAGGTGCAGAATTTGAGTAAATTTACTTGATATTCATTTCGATTCCTTTGGATTTTCATAAGATTTTTAGTAGAAGGAGCTGAAATTGAAGAAATTTTGGTGAAATTAAATTAAATTTCTTTGTATTTTTTTATGATTTTTAGTTACAGATGCAGAATTTGAGAAAATATAGTTGATATTCTCTTCGATTCTTTTGGACTTTCTTAAGATTTTTAGTAAGAGGAGCTGAAATTGAAAAAATTTTGGTGAAATTAAATTAAATCTTTTTGAATTTTTTTATGATTTTTAGTTACAGATACAGAATATGAGTAAATTTAGTTGATATTCACTTTGATTCCTCTGGATTTTCATAAGATTTTTAGTAGGAGGAGCTGAAATTGAAGGAATGTTGGTAAAATTAAATTAAATCTTTTTGAATTTTTTTATGTTTTCTAGTGAAAGGTGCAGAATTTGAGTAAATTTACTTGATATTCACTTCGATTCCTTTGGATTTTCATAAGATTTTTAGTAGGAGGAGCTGAAATTGAAGAAATGTTGGTAAAATTAAATTAAATCTTTTTGCATTTTTTTATGTTTTTTAGTGAAAGGTGCAGAATTTGAGTAAATTTACTTGATATTCACTTCGATTCCTTTGGATTTTCATAAGATTTTTAGTAGGAGGAGCTGAAATTGAAGAAATGTTGGTAAAATTAAATTAAATCTTTTTGCATTTTTTTATGTTTTTTAGTGAAAGGTGCAGAATTTGAGTAAATTTAGTTGATATTCACTTAGATTCAATTGGATTTTCATAAGATTTTTAGTAGGAGGAGCTGAAATTGAAGAAATGTTGGTAAAATTAAATTAAATCTTTTTGAATTTTTTTATGTTTTTTAGTGAAAGGTGCAGAATTTGAGTAAATTTACTTGATATTCATTTCGATTCCTTTGGATTTTCATAAGATTTTTAGTAGAAGGAGCTGAAATTGAAGAAATTTTGGTGAAATTAAATTAAATTTCTTTGTATTTTTCTATGATTTTTAGTTACAGATGCAGAATTTGAGAAAATATAGTTGATATTCTCTTCGATTCTTTTGGACTTTCTTAAGATTTTTAGTAAGAGGAGCTGAAATTGAAAAAATTTTGGTGAAATTAAATTAAATCTTTTTGAATTTTTTTTATGATTTTTAGTTACAGATACAGAATATGAGTAAATTTAGTTGATATTCACTTAGATTCAATTGGATTTTCATAAGATTTTTAGTAGGAGGAGCTGAAATTGAAGAAATGTTGGTAAAATTAAATTAAATCTTTTTGCATTTTTTTATGTTTTTTAGTGAAAGGTGCAGAATTTGAGTAAATTTACTTGATATTCACTTCGATTCCTTTGGATTTTCATAAGATTTTTAGTAGGAGGAGCTGAAATTGAAGAAATGTTGGTAAAATTAAATTAAATCTTTTTGCATTTTTTTATGTTTTTTAGTGAAAGGTGCAGAATTTGAGTAAATTTACTTGATATTCACTTTGATTCCTCTGGATTTTCATAAGATTTTTAGTAGGAGGAGCTGAAATTGAAGAAATGTTGGTAAAATTAAATTAATCTTTTTGAATTTTTTTATGATTTTTAGTTACAGATACAGAATATGAGTAAATTTAGTTGATATTCACTTAGATTCAATTGGATTTTCATAAGATTTTTAGTAGGAGGAGCTGAAATTGAAGAAATGTTGGTAAAATTAAATTAAATCTTTTTGCATTTTTTTATGTTTTTTAGTGAAAGGTGCAGAATTTGAGTAAATTTACTTGATATTCACTTTGATTCCTTTGGATTTTCTTAAGATTTTTAGTAGGAGGAGCTGAAATTGAAGAAATGTTGGTAAAATTAAATTAAATCTTTTTGAATTTTTTTATGATTTTTAGTTACAGATACAGAATATGAGTAAATTTAGTTGATATTCACTTAGATTCAATTGGATTTTCATAAGATTTTTAGTAGGAGGAGCTGAAATTGAAGAAATGTTGGTAAAATTAAATTAAATCTTTTTGAATTTTTTTATGTTTTTTAGTGAAAGGTGCAGAATTTGAGTAAATTTACTTGATATTCATTTCGATTCCTTTGGATTTTCATAAGATTTTTAGTAGAAGGAGCTGAAATTGAAGAAATTTTGGTGAAATTAAATTAAATTTCTTTGTATTTTTTTATGATTTTTAGTTACAGATGCAGAATTTGAGAAAATATAGTTGATATTCTCTTCGATTCTTTTGGACTTTCTTAAGATTTTTAGTAAGAGGAGCTGAAATTGAAAAAATTTTGGTGAAATTAAATTAAATCTTTTGTATTTTTTTTATGATTTTTAGTTACAGATACAGAATATGAGTAAATTTAGTTGATATTCACTTACATTCAATTGGATTTTCATAAGATTTTTAGTAGGAGGAGCTGAAATTGAAGAAATGTTGGTAAATTAAATTAAATCTTTTTGCATTTTTTTATGTTTTTTAGTGAAAGGTGCAGAATTTGAGTAAATTTACTTGATATTCACTTCGATTCCTTTGGATTTTCATAAGATTTTTAGTAGGAGGAGCTGAAATTGAAGAAATGTTGGTAAAATTAAATTAAATCTTTTTGCATTTTTTTATGTTTTTTAGTGAAAGGTGCAGAATTTAAGTAAATTTACTTGATATTCACTTTGATTCCTCTGGATTTTCATAAGATTTTTAGTAGGAGGAGCTGAAATTGAAGAAATGTTGGTAAAATTAAATTAAATCTTTTTGAATTTTTTTATGATTTTTAGTTACAGATACAGAATATGAGTAAATTTAGTTGATATTCACTTAGATTCAATTGGATTTTCATAAGATTTTTAGTAGGAGGAGCTGAAATTGAAGAAATGTTGGTAAAATTAAATTAAATCTTTTTGCATTTTTTTATGTTTTTTAGTGAAAGGTGCAGAATTTGAGTAAATTTACTTGATATTCACTTTGATTCCTTTGGATTTTCTTAAGATTTTTAGTAGGAGGAGCTGAAATTGAAGAAATGTTGGTAAAATTAAATTAAATCTTTTTGAATTTTTTTATGATTTTTAGTTACAGATACAGAATATGAGTAAATTTAGTTGATATTCACTTAGATTCAATTGGATTTTCATAAGATTTTTAGTAGGAGGAGCTGAAATTGAAGAAATGTTGGTAAAATTAAATTAAATCTTTTTGAATTTTTTTATGTTTTTTAGTGAAAGGTGCAGAATTTGAGTAAATTTACTTGATATTCATTTCGATTCCTTTGGATTTTCATAAGATTTTTAGTAGAAGGAGCTGAAATTGAAGAAATTTTGGTGAAATTAAATTAAATTTCTTTGTATTTTTTTATGATTTTTAGTTACAGATGCAGAATTTGAGAAAATATAGTTGATATTCTCTTCGATTCTTTTGGACTTTCTTAAGATTTTTAGTAAGAGGAGCTGAAATTGAAAAAATTTTGGTGAAATTAAATTAAATCTTTTTGAATTTTTTTTATGATTTTTAGTTACAGATACAGAATATGAGTAAATTTAGTTGATATTCACTTAGATTCAATTGGATTTTCATAAGATTTTTAGTAGGAGGAGCTGAAATTGAAGAAATGTTGGTAAAATTAAATTAAATCTTTTTGCATTTTTTTATGTTTTCTAGTGAAAGGTGCAGAATTTGAGTAAATTTACTTGATATTCACTTCGATTCCTTTGGATTTTCATAAGATTTTTAGTAGGAGGAGCTGAAATTGAAGAAATGTTGGTAAAATTAAATTAAATCTTTTTGCATTTTTTTATGTTTTTTAGTGAAAGGTGCAGAATTTGAGTAAATTTACTTGATATTCACTTTGATTCCTCTGGATTTTCATAAGATTTTTAGTAGGAGGAGCTGAAATTGAAGAAATGTTGGTAAAATTAAATTAAATCTTTTTGAATTTTTTTATGATTTTTAGTTACAGATACAGAATATGAGTAAATTTAGTTGATATTCACTTAGATTCAATTGGATTTTCATAAGATTTTTAGTAGGAGGAGCTGAAATTGAAGAAATGTTGGTAAAATTAAATTAAATCTTTTTGCATTTTTTTATGTTTTTTAGTGAAAGGTGCAGAATTTGAGTAAATTTACTTGATATTCACTTTGATTCCTTTGGATTTTCTTAAGATTTTTAGTAGGAGGAGCTGAAATTGAAGAAATGTTGGTAAAATTAAATTAAATCTTTTTGAATTTTTTTATGATTTTTAGTTACAGATACAGAATATGAGTAAATTTAGTTGATATTCACTTAGATTCAATTGGATTTTCATAAGATTTTTAGTAGGAGGAGCTGAAATTGAAGAAATGTTGGTAAAATTAAATTAAATCTTTTTGAATTTTTTTATGTTTTTTAGTGAAAGGTGCAGAATTTGAGTAAATTTACTTGATATTCATTTCGATTCCTTTGGATTTTCATAAGATTTTTAGTAGAAGGAGCTGAAATTGAAGAAATTTTGGTGAAATTAAATTAAATTTCTTTGTATTTTTTTATGATTTTTAGTTACAGATGCAGAATTTGAGAAAATATAGTTGATATTCTCTTCGATTCTTTTGGACTTTCTTAAGATTTTTAGTAAGAGGAGCTGAAATTGAAAAAATTTTGGTGAAATTAAATTAAATCTTTTTGAATTTTTTTTATGATTTTTAGTTACAGATACAGAATATGAGTAAATTTAGTTGATATTCACTTAGATTCAATTGGATTTTCATAAGATTTTTAGTAGGAGGAGCTGAAATTGAAGAATAGTTGGTAAAATTAAATTAAAAAAAAAAAACAGCAGCCTACATCGACTGGGGACGTCATCGAGGAGTTAAAAGATAGAGAGCTGCGGTCCAAAAATGTTTTAATATTTGGGCTACCAGAACCTACTGTTGCCTCGTTGGAGCTTGCCAGATCGGCGGATGTTGAAGGAGTCCGAAATGTCCTGAATGAGATCTGTCCCCTTGGACCCAGTGCTCCGGTGACTCATCGCCTCGGCAAACCGGGCAAATCATCTTGCAGGCCCCTTTGTGTGCGTCTCGATTCAGCAGAGACTGTTAAGAAGATCCTCCAAAACAAGCATCGCTACAAAGGCCCGATCAAAATTTCTGACGACAAGACTAAGTTACAACGGGAAACTCTCATACAGCTCAGGTCGAAGTTGCGCGACCTTCACGAGCGTGGCGAGACACACATGACTATACGATATATACGTGGTGCTCCTAAGATTGTGTCTGGAAGTGCCCGTACTGTCTCTACGCAAAAAAACTCAATCCCTGCCCTTTAGTGTACTTTCAAAATGTCCGAGGTTTGCGTACGAAATTGGACACTCTATCAAACTCTGTGTTTTCGTCGGCAGTGTCGTATGATATTATTATTTTAGTCGAGACTTGGCTCACTTCTGCTATCTCTTCTACTGAGCTGGGTTTGAGCGGTTATAATGTCTATAGGTGCGATAGATCGGGACATACAAGTTGTTTTCAAAGAGGTGGTGGTGTTCTCATCGCAGTTAAAAACTCACTACCATCCAGTCCCATTAGTGTCAGCTGTCTAAATGTGGAGCAATTGTTTGTTAGAGTCCACCTTCGCGACAGTAGATACCTATTATTAGGAGCTGTTTACATTCCGCCTGCGTCCCAACCGTCACTCTATACGAGTCACATGGACAGTGTCACTGAGTTATACCACAGATATAGTGAAGACACTTTCTCCTTGTTTGGCGATTACAATCTCCCTCATGCTGTTTGGTATAATGAAGCGGGTCAGGCGTGCTTCAAGAAGTCGGGCATATCTTCAAATGAATCGGCTGCCATAGATCTTCTCCTGGGAGGTGCAGGTTATTGTAACCTCACCCAGGTAAACACAATATTCAATGAGAGCGATACCATTTTGGATCTGATCTTTGTTAGCTGTCAGAATGTCACGGTTGACCGCGTTATTGATGCCCTCATTATACCGGACACCTATCACCCACCTTTATTTGTTCGTTACGGTGACTTGGTCCCAAGCTTCGACCGTGGGGCTGGTAATATCGTATTCAAGGACTTCAAACATGGGGATTTCCCTGCTATATTAGATTACCTGAATTCAGTGGATTGGGATAATGAGATCGGTAATATCGAGCCGGATGTTGCTCTAGATCGTCTATATGCACACATTAATCGCGCAATCGAAGCATTTATTCCTGTCCGATCTGTGTTACCTTCAACGTTTCCACACTGGTTTTCCCCTGGTTTGAGGGCCCTGATACGACACAAGAAAGTGGCTCATAGAAATTTTAAACGTTCGGGCGCACTTAGTGACTATCATAATTTTTCTGGTCTTAGATCAAAATGTAAAGCAGCCCTTATGCGAGATCATCGTATTTATATCGATGGTGTTGAGAGTGCGGTTTTAGACAATGTTACATGTTTCTGGAAATTTGTTAACTCAAAGCGATGTGGGCGTGGAATTCCTGGTAAGGTGCATCTTGACCATACTTCTGCCTCGACGCACTTGGCAGCAGCTAATCTTTTTGCAGAATTTTTTGGCTCAGTCTATAATCCTCATTCTGGGGTGTTGCCTGCTTTTAACACTGGTCCGCCATCTAATAATGATGTAAACATTCATTTCATCTCCATTTCCATTGGTCAAATATATTCCAGGCTGGAGTCATTAGATGTTACAAAGGGATCTGGATTTGATGGTATCCCTCCACTATTTTTAAAAGAGTGTCGCTTCATCCTTGCGAGGCCTCTTTGGCACATTTTTAACTCCTCGCTATCAAAGGGCACTTTCCCAGAAGCTTGGAAGACCACCTTGGTAACCCCAGTTTTCAAAGCAGGTGACCGTACCGATGTAAGAAACTATCGGCCGATCTGCAAATTATCTGTCATGCCTAAGATCTTCGAGGAAATTGTAACGGAACATTTAACACCTTGTCTCGAGAATGTCATCTGCGAGGAACAGCATGGTTTCGTTCCCGGTAGGTCAACTGCAAGCAATCTGGCGGTATACCACTGCTCCGTCTCAGCTGCGTTGGATGAGGGTTTGCAAATTGATACAGTATATACTGACTTTAGGAAGGCATTCGATTCTGTCGATCATAATATTCTGTTTAATAAGTTATTATCTATCGGTATCAATGGGCAGCTCCTTGCTTGGATTGTCAGCTATCTTTGTGATCGTGTGCAGATTATTAGAATACAGGAACAGCTTTCTGAACGGGTTAAGGTGACTTCGGGGGTCCCCCAGGGATCGCACCTTGGTCCCCTTCTGTTCCTTCTTTTTATCAATGATATTAATGAAGTTTTCATGCATAGTAAATTCCTTATGTACGCTGACGATCTAAAAATTTTCCGAACTGTTAGTGGTGCTTCCGATGTTGATCGGTTGCAGAATGATCTTTGTAGGTTTGAGCAGTGGTGTATCGCCAACAAGATGCACCTGAACACTGATAAATGTATGATTCTAAGGACCCATAGGGCAATTATTGGTATTCCCTCGGTATACAAGCTTTGCGACACTACACTGTCTGTAGTCACAGAAGTCCTGGACCTTGGGGTTACGTTTACATCTTGCTTGGACTTTCGTAGTCACTATCGTATTATTACGTGTAAGGCTATGAAAACCCTAGGGTTTATCGCCCGGTTTGCCAAGCACTTTAGACAGGTCAGAACCTTGAAATTGCTTTATGTTGCCTTGGTTAGGCCGCAAGTAGAATACGCGTCGGTTATCTGGAGCCTAAAACATAAGCAATATATCGACTTAATTGAGAGAGTCCAGCATAAGTTTCTGAGACTTGCCATGAGGGTTACTGGTAGTCCTATGGGGTTTGACGACCATGATTACGGTCCAGCCTTACGTATGACGAGGCTTTCTACTCTCTACGACCGCCGTATTTGTTCGGATCTATTGTTTCTTTACAAAATAATCCATGGTCAGATAAACTGCCAGGCCCTGTTGGCCTTGATTTGTTTCCACGCCCCACAACGGACACTGAGGCCGAGACCTCTTTTTATGTCGCGCTCCCCGAAATATTATAATTATACAGCCGATCCTATAAACCGAGCTACGCAAGAGATGAATCAGTGTGCTGTAGACACTGATATGTTTGCTGTTTCGCTCGCTGCATTTAGGGCTCAATTGCTTAAGACTCTGTTACCTCAGTAATTTTCTTACCATAAGATGTTACTGTCAGTTTACGCACCCAGACTGCTGCATTACGTTCTATTCTTGTTTCTACTTTAGGTTATGTTAGTCTATTTGTTTTATTGTTATTTTATTGTTTTGTTTTTTATTCTGTTTAGTTTTCGTTATGCTATTGTTATTGTATATATTTTTCTTTATTTTCCTTTTTCTCTTATATAATATCGTGATCGTTATCGCTGTATTAATTTGATTCAACTCTGTACACTAAAGGGTTTTTCCCGTAGATTTAATAATAAATAAATAAAAAAATAAATAAATCTTTTTGAATTTTTTTATGTTTTCTAGTGAAAGGTGCAGAATTTGAGTAAATTTACTTGATATTCACTTCGATTCCTTTGGATTTTCATAAGATTTTTAGTAGGAGGAGCTGAAATTGAAGAAATGTTGGTAAAATTAAATTAAATCTTTTTGCATTTTTTTATGTTTTTTAGTGAAAGGTGCAGAATTTGAGTAAATTTACTGGATATTCACTTCGATTCCTTTGGATTTTCATAAGATTTTTAGTAGGAGGAGCTGAAATTGAAGAAATGTTAGTAAAATTAAATTAAATCTTTTTGCATTTTTTTATGTTTTTTAGTGAAAGGTGCAGAATTTGAGTAAATTTACTTGATATTCACTTTGATTCCTTTGGATTTTCATAAGATTTTTAGTAGGAGGAGCTGAAATTGAAGAAATTTTGGTGAAATTAAATTAAATCTTTTTGAATTTTTTTAATATTTTTAGTTACAGATACAGAATATGAGTAAATTTAGTTGATATTCACTTCGATTCCTTTTGAGTTTCATAAGATTTTTAGTAGAACGAGCTGAAATTGAAGAAATGTTGGTAAAATTAAATTAAATCTTTTTGAATTTTTTTATGATTTTAAGTTACAGATACAGAATATGAGTAAATTTAGTTGATATTCACTTACATTCAATTGGGTTTTCATAAGATTTTTAGTAGGAGGAGCTGAAATTGAAGAAATGTTGGTAAAATTAAATTAAATCTTTTTGCATTTTTTTTTTATGTTTTTTAATGAAAGGTGGGGGGAACCACGTGACGTGCGCGAGAGAATAACGTGTGTACGTAGGCAGGCGAAAGAAATAGTCGAAAAGTGTGGAAAAAGTGCGCAGAAAATTACGAGGTTGGTTGGAAAACGAGGGGAGTAGACAAGGTTCCGGTGGACAGTATAATCGACAGATAATAAAGAGTCTAAGGGATAGATAAACGGTGAAGAAGAGAAGGTGTGAAACGAGTGCACGAAGTATAAGATACGTGGCAAGGATAAGTGACATCTACGCGAGTGGAAGAAGCAAGAAGACAAAGCGGAGACAGCAGTAGGTAAAGAAGAGCGGTAACTCTAATGAACCGAGCAGACGAAGGCGGGGAAGTGCAAAAGGAAACGAGAAGAAGGGGAAGACCATCGTTGGCAGAACAGCTGGGAAGAAGAAGAGCGGATAGTGAAGGCTCGATACTGGACTCATTCAAGAGGAAACGGGAGGACGAGGAGGAGCAGGAGAGGTTAAGGGCCGAAAAGGAAATAGAGGAAGAATTCTTAAAAGCGAGGAAAGTAGGGAGGTCGCCTCCGACGAAGAAAACCGAGGTAGTAACACGAACTATAGAAACGCCAGACAGTCAGAAGACAAAGCAGGAAAAAGAAATGGATGTAAAATTAGACAAATTGATGGAAGCTGTGCTGGCAGTTAAGAAAGACATGGAAGAGATGAACAGAGAGCTGAGGCAGGGAATGCAGGAGCTGAGGGATGAGTGGAAGAGTAGGGATGAGATGTGGGAAAAGGAAAGGAAGGAAATGAGAGGAAGGATAGAAGTACTGGAAGCCAAGAAGGATCAGGCAGAGGGGCTCACAGAAAGACTGGAGGGGCTAGAAAGAAAGGAAGAGGCTAGAGAGAAAAGAGAGAGAAGAAATAATATTTCTCTAAGGGGAGAGGATTTACCGCGTAAAGAGACGCCGAAGGAGACGGTGGAATATGTGTTAAGGCACGAATTACAGGTAGAAGCAGAAATCGAGGAAGCCTATTGGGTAGGAAAGGGAGAGAAAAGAGGGCTACTGATAGCGAAGTTAAAAAGCTGGCAACAGAAAAGAGCAGTAATGCTAAAGAAGAGTACATTGAAAGAGAAGAGGCTGTTTAGTTGATATTCACTTAGATTCAATTGGATTTTCATAAGATTTTTAGTAGGAGGAGCTGAAATTGAAGAAATTTTGCTGAAATTAAATTAAATTTTTTAAAATTTTTTTATGATTTTTAGTTACAGATGCAGAATTTGAGTAAATTTAGTTGATATTCACATCGATTCCTTTGGATTTTCATAAGATTTTTAGTAGGAGCTGAAATTGAAGAAATGTTGGTAAAATTAAATTAAATCTTTATGAATTTTTTTATGATTTTTAGTTACAGATGCAGAATTTGAGTAAATTTAGTTGATATTCACATCGATTCCTTTGGATTTTCATAAGATTTTTAGTAGGAGCTGAAATTGAAGAAATGTTGGTAAAATTAAATTAAATCTTTATGAATTTTTTTATGATTTTTAGTTACAGATGCAGAATTTGAGTAAATTTAGTTGATATTCACTTCGATTCCTTTGGATTTTCATAAGATTTTAAGTAGGAGGAGCTGAAATTGAAGAAATTTTGCTAAAATTAAATTAAATTTCTTTGTATTTTTTTATGATTTTTAGTTACAGATGCAGAATTTGAGAAAATATAGTTGAAATTCACTTCGATTCTTTTGGATTTTCTTAAGATGTTTAGTAGGAGGAGCTGAAATTGAAAAAATTTTGCTGAAATTAAATTAAATTTTTTTAAATTTTTTTATGATTTTTAGTTACAGATGCAGAATTTGAGTAAATTTAGTTGATATTCACTTCGATTCCTTTTGATTTTCATTAGATTTTTAGTAGAAGGAGCTGAAATTGAAGAAATTGTGGTAAAATTAAATTAAAACTTTATGAATTTTTTTATGATTTTTAGTTACAGATGCAGAATTTGAGTAAATTTAGTTGATATTCACTTCGATTCCTTTGGATTTTCATAAGATTTTTAGTAGGAGGAGCTGAAATTGAAGAATAGTTGGTAAAATTAAATTAAATCTTTTTGAATTTTTTTATGTTTTTTAGTGAAAGGTGCAGAATTTGAGTAAATTTACTCAAGGAGGAGCTGAAATTGAAGAAATGTTGGTAAAATTAAAATTAAATCTTTTTGAATTTTTTTATGTTTTTTAGTGAAAGGTGCAGAATTTGAGTAAATTTACTTGATATTCACTTCGATTCCTTTGGATTTTCATAAGATTTTTAGTAGGAGGAGCTGAAATTGAAGAAATGTTGGTAAAATTAAATTAAATCTTTTTGCATTTTTTTATGTTTTTTAGTGAAAGGTGCAGAATTTGAGTAAATTTACTTGATATTCACTTTGATTCCTTTGGATTTTCTTAAGATTTTTAGTAGGAGGAGCTGAAATTGAAGAAATGTTGGTAAAATTAAATTAAATCTTTTTGAATTTTTTTATGATTTTTAGTTACAGATACAGAATATGAGTAAATTTAGTTGATATTCACTTAGATTCAATTGGATTTTCATAAGATTTTTAGTAGGAGGAGCTGAAATTGAAGAAATGTTGGTAAAATTAAATTAAATCTTTTTGCATTTTTTTATGTTTTTTAGTGAAAGGTGCAGAATTTGAGTAAATTTACTTGATATTCATTTCGATTCCTTTGGATTTTTATAAGATTTTTAGTAGAAGGAGCTGAAATTGAAGAAATGTTGGTAAAATTAAATTAAATCTTTTTGAATTTTTTTATGATTTTAAGTTACAGATACAGAATATGAGTAAATTTAGTTGATATTCACTTACATTCAATTGGGTTTTCATAAGATTTTTAGTAGGAGGAGCTGAAATTGAAGAAATGTTGGTAAAATTAAATTAAATCTTTTTGCATTTTTTTTTTATGTTTTTTAATGAAAGGTGGGGGGAACCACGTGACGTGCGCGAGAGAATAACGTGTGTACGTAGGCAGGCGAAAGAAATAGTCGAAAAGTGTGGAAAAAGTGCGCAGAAAATTACGAGGTTGGTTGGAAAACGAGGGGAGTAGACAAGGTTCCGGTGGACAGTATAATCGACAGATAATAAAGAGTCTAAGGGATAGATAAACGGTGAAGAAGAGAAGGTGTGAAACGAGTGCACGAAGTATAAGATACGTGGCAAGGATAAGTGACATCTACGCGAGTGGAAGAAGCAAGAAGACAAAGCGGAGACAGCAGTAGGTAAAGAAGAGCGGTAACTCTAATGAACCGAGCAGACGAAGGCGGGGAAGTGCAAAAGGAAACGAGAAGAAGGGGAAGACCATCGTTGGCAGAACAGCTGGGAAGAAGAAGAGCGGATAGTGAAGGCTCGATACTGGACTCATTCAAGAGGAAACGGGAGGACGAGGAGGAGCAGGAGAGGTTAAGGGCCGAAAAGGAAATAGAGGAAGAATTCTTAAAAGCGAGGAAAGTAGGGAGGTCGCCTCCGACGAAGAAAACCGAGGTAGTAACACGAACTATAGAAACGCCAGACAGTCAGAAGACAAAGCAGGAAAAAGAAATGGATGTAAAATTAGACAAATTGATGGAAGCTGTGCTGGCAGTTAAGAAAGACATGGAAGAGATGAACAGAGAGCTGAGGCAGGGAATGCAGGAGCTGAGGGATGAGTGGAAGAGTAGGGATGAGATGTGGGAAAAGGAAAGGAAGGAAATGAGAGGAAGGATAGAAGTACTGGAAGCCAAGAAGGATCAGGCAGAGGGGCTCACAGAAAGACTGGAGGGGCTAGAAAGAAAGGAAGAGGCTAGAGAGAAAAGAGAGAGAAGAAATAATATTTCTCTAAGGGGAGAGGATTTACCGCGTAAAGAGACGCCGAAGGAGACGGTGGAATATGTGTTAAGGCACGAATTACAGGTAGAAGCAGAAATCGAGGAAGCCTATTGGGTAGGAAAGGGAGAGAAAAGAGGGCTACTGATAGCGAAGTTAAAAAGCTGGCAACAGAAAAGAGCAGTAATGCTAAAGAAGAGTACATTGAAAGAGAAGAGGCTGTTTAGTTGATATTCACTTAGATTCAATTGGATTTTCATAAGATTTTTAGTAGGAGGAGCTGAAATTGAAGAAATTTTGCTGAAATTAAATTAAATTTTTTTAAATTTTTTTATGATTTTTAGTTACAGATGCAGAATTTGAGTAAATTTAGTTGATATTCACATCGATTCCTTTGGATTTTCATAAGATTTTTAGTAGGAGCTGAAATTGAAGAAATGTTGGTAAAATTAAATTAAATCTTTATGAATTTTTTTATGATTTTTAGTTACAGATGCAGAATTTGAGTAAATTTAGTTGATATTCACATCGATTCCTTTGGATTTTCATAAGATTTTTAGTAGGAGCTGAAATTGAAGAAATGTTGGTAAAATTAAATTAAATCTTTATGAATTTTTTTATGATTTTTAGTTACAGATGCAGAATTTGAGTAAATTTAGTTGATATTCACTTCGATTCCTTTGGATTTTCATAAGATTTTAAGTAGGAGGAGCTGAAATTGAAGAAATTTTGCTAAAATTAAATTAAATTTCTTTGTATTTTTTTATGATTTTTAGTTACAGATGCAGAATTTGAGAAAATATAGTTGAAATTCACTTCGATTCTTTTGGATTTTCTTAAGATGTTTAGTAGGAGGAGCTGAAATTGAAAAAATTTTGCTGAAATTAAATTAAATTTTTTTAAATTTTTTTATGATTTTTAGTTACAGATGCAGAATTTGAGTAAATTTAGTTGATATTCACTTCGATTCCTTTTGATTTTCATTAGATTTTTAGTAGAAGGAGCTGAAATTGAAGAAATTGTGGTAAAATTAAATTAAAACTTTATGAATTTTTTTATGATTTTTAGTTACAGATGCAGAATTTGAGTAAATTTAGTTGATATTCACTTCGATTCCTTTGGATTTTCATAAGATTTTTAGTAGGAGGAGCTGAAATTGAAGAATAGTTGGTAAAATTAAATTAAATCTTTTTGAATTTTTTTATGTTTTTTAGTGAAAGGTGCAGAATTTGAGTAAATTTACTCAAGGAGGAGCTGAAATTGAAGAAATGTTGGTAAAATTAAAATTAAATCTTTTTGAATTTTTTTATGTTTTTTAGTGAAAGGTGCAGAATTTGAGTAAATTTACTTGATATTCACTTCGATTCCTTTGGATTTTCATAAGATTTTTAGTAGGAGGAGCTGAAATTGAAGAAATGTTGGTAAAATTAAATTAAATCTTTTTGCATTTTTTTATGTTTTTTAGTGAAAGGTGCAGAATTTGAGTAAATTTACTTGATATTCACTTTGATTCCTTTGGATTTTCTTAAGATTTTTAGTAGGAGGAGCTGAAATTGAAGAAATGTTGGTAAAATTAAATTAAATCTTTTTGAATTTTTTTATGATTTTTAGTTACAGATACAGAATATGAGTAAATTTAGTTGATATTCACTTAGATTCAATTGGATTTTCATAAGATTTTTAGTAGGAGGAGCTGAAATTGAAGAAATGTTGGTAAAATTAAATTAAATCTTTTTGCATTTTTTTATGTTTTTTAGTGAAAGGTGCAGAATTTGAGTAAATTTACTTGATATTCATTTCGATTCCTTTGGATTTTCATAAGATTTTTAGTAGAAGGAGCTGAAATTGAAGAAATTTTGGTGAAATTAAATTAAATTTCTTTGTATTTTTTTATGATTTTTAGTTACAGATGCAGAATTTGAGAAAATATAGTTGATATTCTCTTCGATTCTTTTGGACTTTCTTAAGATTTTTAGTAAGAGGAGCTGAAATTGAAAAAATTTTGGTGAAATTAAATTAAATCTTTTTGAATTTTTTTATGATTTTTAGTTACAGATACAGAATATGAGTAAATTTAGTTGATATTCACTTAGATTCAATTGGATTTTCATAAGATTTTTAGTAGGAGGAGCTGAAATTGAAGAATAGTTGGTAAAATTAAATTAAATCTTTTTGAATTTTTTTATGTTTTCTAGTGAAAGGTGCAGAATTTGAGTAAATTTACTTGATATTCACTTCGATTCCTTTGGATTTTCATAAGATTTTTAGTAGGAGGAGCTGAAATTGAAGAAATGTTGGTAAAATTAAATTAAATCTTTTTGCATTTTTTTATGTTTTTTAGTGAAAGGTGCAGAATTTGAGTAAATTTACTTGATATTCACTTTGATTCCTTTGGATTTTCTTAAGATGTTTAGTAGGAGGTGCTGAAATTGAAGAAATGTTGGTAAAATTAAATTAAATCTTTTTGAATTTTTTTATGATTTTTAGTTACAGATACAGAATATGAGTAAATTTAGTTGATATTCACTTAGATTCAATTGGATTTTCATAAGATTTTTAGTAGGAGGAGCTGAAATTGAAGAAATGTTGATAAAATTAAATTAAATCTTTTTGAATTTTTTTATGTTATTTAGTGAAAGGTGCAGAATTTGAGTAAATTTACTTGATATTCATTTCGATTCCTTTGGATTTTCATAAGATTTTTAGTAGAAGGAGCTGAAATTGAAGAAATTTTGGTGAAATTAAATTAAATTTCTTTGTATTTTTTTATGATTTTTAGTTACAGATGCAGAATTTGAGAAAATATAGTTGATATTCTCTTCGATTCTTTTGGACTTTCTTAAGATTTTTAGTAAGAGGAGCTGAAATTGAAAAAATTTTGGTGAAATTAAATTAAATATTTTTGAATTTTTTTATGATTTTTAGTTACAGATACAGAATATGAGTAAATTTAGTTGATATTCACTTCGATTCCTTTTGAGTTTCATAAGATTTTTAGTAGAACGAGCTGAAATTGAAGAAATGTTGGTAAAATTAAATTAAATCTTTTTGAATTTTTTTATGATTTTTAGTTACAGATACAGAATTTGAGTAAATTCAGTTGATATTCACATAGATTCTATTGGATTTTCATAAGATTTTTAGTAGGAGGAGCTGAAATTGAAGAAATTTTGGTGAAATTAAATTAAATTTCTTTGTATTTTTTTATGATTTTTAGTTACAGGTGCAGAATTTGAGTAAATTTAGTTGATATTCACTTCGATTCCTTTTGATTTTCATTAGATTTTTAGTAGAAGGAGCTGAAATGGAAGAAATTGTGGTAAAATTAAATTAAAACTTTATGAATTTTTTTATGATTTTTAGTTACAGATGCAGAATTTGAGTAAATTTAGTTGATATTCACTTCGATTCCTTTGGATTTTCATAAGATTTTTAGTAGGAGGAGCTGAAATTGAAGAATAGTTGGTAAAATTAAATTAAATCTTTTTGAATTTTTTTATGTTTTTTAGTGAAAGGTGCAGAATTTGAGTAAATTTACTCAAGGAGGAGCTGAAATTGAAGAAATGTTGGTAAAATTAAAATTAAATCTTTTTGAATTTTTTTATGTTTTTTAGTGAAAGGTGCAGAATTTGAGTAAATTTACTTGATATTCACTTCGATTCCTTTGGATTTTCATAAGATTTTTAGTAGGAGGAGCTGAAATTGAAGAAATGTTGGTAAAATTAAATTAAATCTTTTTGAATTTTTTTATGATTTTTAGTTACAGATACAGAATATGAGTAAATTTAGTTGATATTCACTTAGATTCAATTGGATTTTCATAAGATTTTTAGTAGGAGGAGCTGAAATTGAAGAAATGTTGGTAAAATTAAATTAAATCTTTTTGCATTTTTTTATGTTTTCTAGTGAAAGGTGCAGAATTTGAGTAAATTTACTTGATATTCACTTCGATTCCTTTGGATTTTCATAAGATTTTTAGTAGGAGGAGCTGAAATTGAAGAAATGTTGGTAAAATTAAATTAAATCTTTTTGCATTTTTTTATGTTTTTTAGTGAAAGGTGCAGAATTTGAGTAAATTTACTTGATATTCACTTTGATTCCTTTGGATTTTCTTAAGATGTTTAGTAGGAGGTGCTGAAATTGAAGAAATGTTGGTAAAATTAAATTAAATCTTTTTGAATTTTTTTATGATTTTTAGTTACAGATACAGAATATGAGTAAATTTAGTTGATATTCACTTAGATTCAATTGGATTTTCATAAGATTTTTAGTAGGAGGAGCTGAAATTGAAGAAATGTTGATAAAATTAAATTAAATCTTTTTGAATTTTTTTATGTTATTTAGTGAAAGGTGCAGAATTTGAGTAAATTTACTTGATATTCATTTCGATTCCTTTGGATTTTCATAAGATTTTTAGTAGAAGGAGCTGAAATTGAAGAAATTTTGGTGAAATTAAATTAAATTTCTTTGAATTTTTTTATGATTTTTAGTTACAGATGCAGAATTTGAGTAAATTTAGTTGATATTCACTTCGATTCCTTTGGATTTTCATAAGATTTTAAGTAGGAGGAGCTGAAATTGAAGAAATTTTGCTAAAATTAAATTAAATTTCTTTGTATTTTTTTATGATTTTTAGTTACAGATGCAGAATTTGAGAAAATATAGTTGAAATTCACTTCGATTCTTTTGGATTTTCTTAAGATGTTTAGTAGGAGGAGCTGAAATTGAAAAAATTTTGCTATAATTAAATTAAATTTTTTTAAATTTTTTTATGATTTTTAGTTACAGATGCAGAATTTGAGTAAATTTAGTTGATATTCACTTCGATTCCTTTTGATTTTCATTAGATTTTTAGTAGAAGGAGCTGAAATTGAAGAAATTGTGGTAAAATTAAATTAAAACTTTATGAATTTTTTTATGATTTTTAGTTACAGATGCAGAATTTGAGTAAATTTAGTTGATATTCACTTCGATTCCTTTCGATTTTCATAAGATTTTTAGTAGGAGGAGCTGAAATTGAAGAATAGTTGGTAAAATTAAATTAAATCTTTTTGAATTTTTTTATGTTTTTTAGTGAAAGGTGCAGAATTTGAGTAAATTTACTCAAGGAGGAGCTGAAATTGAAGAAATGTTGGTAAAATTAAAATTAAATCTTTTTGAATTTTTTTATGTTTTTTAGTGAAAGGTGCAGAATTTGAGTAAATTTACTTGATATTCACTTCGATTCCTTTGGATTTTCATAAGATTTTTAGTAGGAGGAGCTGAAATTGAAGAAATGTTGGTAAAATTAAATTAAATCTTTTTGAATTTTTTTATGATTTTTAGTTACAGATACAGAATATGAGTAAATTTAGTTGATATTCACTTAGATTCAATTGGATTTTCATAAGATTTTTAGTAGGAGGAGCTGAAATTGAAGAAATGTTGGTAAAATTAAATTAAATCTTTTTGCATTTTTTTATGTTTTTTAGTGAAAGGTGCAGAATTTGAGTACATTTACTTGATATTCATTTCGATTCCTTTGGATTTTCATAAGATTTTTAGTAGAAGGAGCTGAAATTGAAGAAATTTTGGTGAAATTAAATTAAATTTCTTTGTATTTTTTTATGATTTTTAGTTACAGATGCAGAATTTGAGAAAATATAGTTGATATTCTCTTCGATTCTTTTGGACTTTCTTAAGATTTTTAGTAGGAGGAGCTGAAATTGAAAAAATTTTGGTGAAATTAAATTAAATCTTTTTGAATTTTTTTATGATTTTTAGTTACAGATGCTGAATTTTAGAAAATACAGTTGAAATTCACTTCGATACTTTTGAATTTTCTTAAGATTTTTTGTAGGAGGAGCTGAAATTGAAAAAATTTTGGTGAAATTAAATTAAATCTTTTTGAAGTTTTTTATGATTTTTAGTTACAGATACAGAATATGAGTAAATTTAGTTGATATTCACTTAGATTCAATTGGATTTTCATAAGATTTTTAGTAGGAGGATCTGAAATTGAAGAAATGTTGGTAAAATTAAATTAAATCTTTTTGTATTTTTTTATGTTTTTTAGTGAAAGGTGCAGAATTTGAGTAAATTTACTTGATATTCACTTCGATTCCTTTGGATTTTCATAAGATTTTTAGTAGGAGGAGCTGAAATTGAAGAAATGTTGGTAAAATTAAATTAAATCTTTTTGCATTTTTTTATGTTTTTTAGTGAAAGGTGCAGAATTTGAGTAAATTTACTTGATATTCACTTTGATTCCTTTGGATTTTCTTAAGATGTTTAGTAGGAGGTGCTGAAATTGAAGAAATGTTGGTAAAATTAAATTAAATCTTTTTGAATTTTTTTATGATTTTTAGTTACAGATACAGAATATGAGTAAATTTAGTTGATATTCACTTAGATTCAATTGGATTTTCATAAGATTTTTAGTAGGAGGAGCTGAAATTGAAGAAATGTTGATAAAATTAAATTAAATCTTTTTGAATTTTTTTATGTTATTTAGTGAAAGGTGCAGAATTTGAGTAAATTTACTTGATATTCATTTCGATTCCTTTGGATTTTCATAAGATTTTTAGTAGAAGGAGCTGAAATTGAAGAAATTTTGGTGAAATTAAATTAAATTTCTTTGTATTTTTTTATGATTTTTAGTTACAGATGCAGAATTTGAGAAAATATAGTTGATATTCTCTTCGATTCTTTTGGACTTTCTTAAGATTTTTAGTAAGAGGAGCTGAAATTGAAAAAATTTTGGTGAAATTAAATTAAATCTTTTTGAATTTTTTTATGATTTTTAGTTACAGATACAGAATATGAGTAAATTTAGTTGATATTCACTTCGATTCCTTTTGAGTTTCATAAGATTTTTAGTAGAACGAGCTGAAATTGAAGAAATGTTGGTAAAATTAAATTAAATCTTTTTGAATTTTTTTATGATTTTTAGTTACAGATACAGAATTTGAGTAAATTCAGTTGATATTCACATAGATTCTATTGGATTTTCATAAGATTTTTAGTAGGAGGAGCTGAAATTGAAGAAATTTTGGTGAAATTAAATTAAATTTCTTTGTATTTTTTTATGATTTTTAGTTACAGGTGCAGAATTTGAGAAAGTATTGTTGAAATTCACTTCGATTCTTTTGAATTTTCTTAAGATTTTTTGTAGGAGGAGCTGAAATTGAAAAAATTTTGGTGAAATTAAAATAAATCTTTTTGAATTTTTTTATGATTTTTAGTTACAGATACAGAATATGAGTAAATTTAGTTGATATTCACTTACATTCAATTGGATTTTCATAAGATTTTTAGTAGGAGGAGCTGAAATTGAAGAAATGTTGGTAAAATTAAATTAAATCTTTTTGCATTTTTTTATGTTTTTTAGTGAAAGGTGCAGAATTTGAGTAAAGTTACTTGATATTCACTTTGATTCCTTTGGATTTTCTTAAGATTTTTAGTAGGAGGAGCTGAAATTGAAGAAATGTTGGTAAAATTAAATTAAATCTTTTTGAATTTTTTTATGATTTTTAGTTACAGATACAGAATATGAGTAAATTTAGTTGATATTCACTTAGATTCAATTGGATTTTCATAAGATTTTTAGTAGGAGGAGCTGAAATTGAAGAAATGTTGGTAAAATTAAATTAAATCTTTATGAATTTTTTTATGATTTTTAGTTACAGATGCAGAATTTGAGTAAATTTAGTTGATATTCACATCGATTCCTTTGGATTTTCATAAGATTTTTAGTAGGAGCTGAAATTGAAGAAATGTTGGTAAAATTAAATTAAATCTTTATGAATTTTTTTATGATTTTTAGTTACAGATGCAGAATTTGAGTAAATTTAGTTGATATTCACTTCGATTCCTTTTGATTTTCATTAGATTTTTAGTAGAAGGAGCTGAAATTGAAGAAATTGTGGTAAAATTAAATTAAAACTTTATGAATTTTTTTATGATTTTTAGTTACAGATGCAGAATTTGAGTAAATTTAGTTGATATTCACTTCGATTCCTTTGGATTTTCATAAGATTTTTAGTAGGAGGAGCTGAAATTGAAGAATAGTTGGTAAAATTAAATTAAATCTTTTTGAATTTTTTTATGTTTTTTAGTGAAAGGTGCAGAATTTGAGTAAATTTACTCAAGGAGGAGCTGAAATTGAAGAAATGTTGGTAAAATTAAAATTAAATCTTTTTGAATTTTTTTATGTTTTTTAGTGAAAGGTGCAGAATTTGAGTAAATTTACTTGATGTTCACTTCGATTCCTTTGGATTTTCATAAGATTTTTAGTAGGAGGAGCTGAAATTGAAGAAATGTTGGTAAAATTAAATTAAATCTTTTTGCATTTTTTTATGTTTTTTAGTGAAAGGTGCAGAATTTGAGTAAATTTACTTGATATTCACTTTGATTCCTTTGGATTTTCTTAAGATTTTTAGTAGGAGGAGCTGAAATTGAAGAAATGTTGGTAAAATTAAATTAAATCTTTTTGAATTTTTTTATGATTTTTAGTTACAGATACAGAATATGAGTAAATTTAGTTGATATTCACTTAGATTCAATTGGATTTTCATAAGATTTTTAGTAGGAGGAGCTGAAATTGAAGAAATGTTGGTAAAATTAAATTAAATCTTTTTGCATTTTTTTATGTTTTTTAGTGAAAGGTGCAGAATTTGAGTAAATTTACTTGATATTCATTTCGATTCCTTTGGATTTTCATAAGATTTTTAGTAGAAGGAGCTGAAATTGAAGAAATTTTGGTGAAATTAAATTAAATTTCTTTGTATTTTTTTATGATTATTAGTTACACATGCAGAATTTGAGAAAATATAGTTGATATTCTCTTCGATTCTTTTGGACTTTCTTAAGATTTTTAGTAAGAGGAGCTGAAATTGAAAAAATTTTGGTGAAATTAAATTAAATCTTTTTGAATTTTTTTATGATTTTTAGTTACAGATACAGAATATGAGTAAATTTAGTTGATATTCACTTAGATTCAATTGGATTTTCATAAGATTTTTAGTAGGAGGAGCTGAAATTGAAGAATAGTTGGTAAAATTAAATTAAATCTTTTTGAATTTTTTTATGTTTTCTAGTGAAAGGTGCAGAATTTGAGTAAATTTACTTGATATTCACTTCGATTCCTTTGGATTTTCATAAGATTTTTAGTAGGAGGAGCTGAAATTGAAGAAATGTTGGTAAAATTAAATTAAATCTTTTTGCATTTTTTTATGTTTTTTAGTGAAAGGTGCAGAATTTGAGTAAATTTACTTGATATTCACTTTGATTCCTTTGGATTTTCTTAAGATGTTTAGTAGGAGGTGCTGAAATTGAAGAAATGTTGGTAAAATTAAATTAAATCTTTTTGAATTTTTTTATGATTTTCAGTTACAGATACAGAATATGGGTAAATTTAGTTGATATTCACTTAGATTCAATTGGATTTTCATAAGATTTTTAGTAGGAGGAGCTGAAATTGAAGAAATGTTGATAAAATTAAATTAAATCTTTTTGAATTTTTTTATGTTATTTAGTGAAAGGTGCAGAATTTGAGTAAATTTACTTGATATTCATTTCGATTCCTTTGGATTTTCATAAGATTTTTAGTAGAAGGAGCTGAAATTGAAGAAATTTTGGTGAAATTAAATTAAATTTCTTTGTATTTTTTTATGATTTTTAGTTACAGATGCAGAATTTGAGAAAATATAGTTGATATTCTCTTCGATTCTTTTGGACTTTCTTAAGATTTTCAGTAAGAGGAGCTGAAATTGAAAAAATTTTGGTGAAATTAAATTAAATCTTTTTGAATTTTTTTATGATTTTTAGTTACAGATACAGAATATGAGTAAATTTAGTTGATATTCACTTCGATTCCTTTTGAGTTTCATAAGATTTTTAGTAGAACGAGCTGAAATTGAAGAAATGTTGGTAAAATTAAATTAAATCTTTTTGAATTTTTTTATGATTTTTAGTTACAGATACAGAATTTGAGTAAATTCAGTTGATATTCACATAGATTCTATTGGATTTTCATAAGATTTTTAGTAGGAGGAGCTGAAATTGAAGAAATTTTGGTGAAATTAAATTAAATTTCTTTGTATTTTTTTATGATTTTTAGTTACAGGTGCAGAATTTGAGAAAGTATTGTTGAAATTCACTTCGATTCTTTTGAATTTTCTTAAGATTTTTTGTAGGAGGAGCTGAAATTGAAAAAATTTTGGTGAAATTAAAATAAATCTTTTTGAATTTTTTTATGATTTTTAGTTACAGATACAGAATATGAGTAAATTTAGTTGATATTCACTTACATTCAATTGGATTTTCATAAGATTTTTAGTAGGAGGAGCTGAAATTGAAGAAATGTTGGTAAAATTAAATTAAATCTTTTTGCATTTTTTTATGTTTTTTAGTGAAAGGTGCAGAATTTGAGTAAATTTACTTGATATTCACTTTGATTCCTTTGGATTTTCTTAAGATTTTTAGTAGGAGGAGCTGAAATTGAAGAAATGTTGGTAAAATTAAATTAAATCTTTTTGAATTTTTTTATGATTTTTAGTTACAGATACAGAATATGAGTAAATTTAGTTGATATTCACTTAGATTCAATTGGATTTTCATAAGATTTTTAGTAGGAGGAGCTGAAATTGAAGAAATGTTGGTAAAATTAAATTAAATCTTTTTGAATTTTTTTATGTTTTTTAGTGAAAGGTTCAGAATTTGAGTAAATTTACTTGATATTCATTTCGATTCCTTTGGATTTTCATAAGATTTTTAGTAGAAGGAGCTGAAATTGAAGAAATTTTGGTGAAATTAAATTAAATTTCTTTGTATTTTTTTATGATTTTTAGTTACAGATGCAGAATTTGAGAAAATATAGTTGAAATTCTCTTCGATTCTTTTGGACTTTCTTAAGATTTTTAGTAAGAGGAGCTGAAATTGAAAAAATTTTGGTGAAATTAAATTAAATCTTTTTGAATTTTTTTATGATTTTTAGTTACAGATACAGAATATGAGTAAATTTAGTTGATATTCACTTCGATTCCTTTTTAGTTTCATAAGATTTTTAGTAGAACGAGCTGAAATTGAAGAAATTGTGGTAAAATTAAATTAAATCTTTTTGAATTTTTTTATGATTTTTAGTTACAGATACAGAATATGAGTAAATTTAGTTGATATTCACTTAGATTCAATTGGATTTTCATAAGATTTTTAGTAGGAGGAACTGAAATTGAAGAAATGTTGGTAAAATTAAATTAAATCTTTTTGAATTTTTTTATGTTTTTTAGTGAAAGGTGCAGAATTTGAGTAAATTTACTTGATATTCATTTCGATTCCTTTGGATTTTCATAAGATTTTTAGTAGAAGGAGCTGAAATTGAAGAAATTTTGGTGAAATTAAATTAAATTTCTTTGTATTTTTTTATGATTTTTAGTTACAGATGCAGAATTTGAGAATATATAGTTGAAATTCTCTTCGATTCTTTTGGACTTTCTTAAGATTTTTAGTAAGAGGAGCTGAAATTGAAAAAATTTTGGTGAAATTAAATTAAATCTTTTTGAATTTTTTTATGATTTTTAGTTACAGATACAGAATATGAGTAAATTTAGTTGATATTCTCTTCGATTCATTTGGATTTTCATAAGATTTTTAGTAGTGTGACGTCCCCCAAAATTTCGCTCGCAGATAAAATAATATTTCTTTATAAACCATTATACAACTCTTCTCAAATCTCCCCAAACTCCAATTCTTACCCCTTCTCCATGACCTCGACCGCCTTGGCGATGTACCTTAGCGGTCCCCATCTCAAGACGGTCAATCAATGAATCTCCCTCATATATTCGCCCAATGCGGCACAAACTCTTCCCTCCTATCGAATCTAAACAAGTCCCTCGCCCCTTCTATATCTTAAATCGAGACCAAGTCTCAAGCCCACTAAATGACCAAAGAAGTCAAATCCATTATCACCCCTTTCCTATAAAAACACCCAAAACCCATTCGAGGAGTTGAGCATTACCAAATCACATGTATAAGAACCCCAGAAGGATAATCGCGAGGATTATTTGGCGTACGTGCCGAAAATGCGAGTCCAAATATAGACCAACCTTTGGTCCTTACAAAAACCCCGGAAATGTTACTGCGACGCATATGCGTAACTATGTCAAGGTGCGTACTGCGCACCCCCCTTCAAGCCGAAAAGATTGTAATTAGTATAAATACGAGGAACCGCGAGAGCTCGTCCTCGTTCTACAGACATCAATCAACGATTCGTACTGCAGAAATCTATCAGAAATCTATATAATTATCTTAAACTAAATTCAGTGTTCAACGGCAACAACCGTAAGAATTTATAATACCATTTAACTATTGCATATCACCTCCATACATATTATTTTGTATTGCTATTCTTATCGATATTCATATTATTTTGTATTTCTACGCTTATTGCGTTTTCATATTATTTTTGCATTACTATTCTTATTGCTTTTCATATTATTTTACATTACTATTCTTATTGCGTTTTCATATTATTTTGCGTTACTATTCTTATAGCTATTCACATTATTTTGTCTTGCTATTCTTATTGCTTTTCATATTATTTTGTCTCATTACGCTTAAGTGCTTTTCATATTATATTGTGTTATTAACGCTCATTGCGACCATATTCCATGTTCTTAACTACGTTTATTGCTTATATTATTCCATCATAAAACATATACTGTATGTCACGCTCATAATCACCCTATATATATATTGCTATTTATATAAATTTTCTGTGCCAATTATTAATGTTTAAACGCATTCTATGTTTAACAAAGCACTATCACAAACAGTGCCTATATTTTCGCCTAACTTATTAATAAACCGCTTTGCTTAACTAACGTTTCGAGTCATTGTGTTAATCCTTCTGCTACGAAGATCCCGAAAACCAACCAGGCTGCCGGAACAGCTGATTACGGGCAACGACCGCGGAAAGCATTGCAGTGTTTACTAACTTACTTTCGTATAGGTTTCGCTTAACCGTATGAATAGCTGATTTTGCTGAATCATTACAACTGTCTTTTACCTCGATGCAGCGGTAAATCCGATTACCAAAGCCAAACCATAATAAGTGCTCTAACGGGTGTCTCCACAAAAGGTATAAGTCATTAAACCTTCCCTGGTCGATCAGTGTGCAGGATTATAGATTCGCGCCTGACATTCCCTCAAAACGATCAGTGTGCAGGATTATAGATTCGCGCCTGACTCTCCCTTCAAAACGATCAGTGTGCTGGATTACAGATTCGCGCCTGACATTCCCTTAAAATCCTCAGTGTGCTGGATTACAGATTCGCGCCTGACATTCCCTTAAAATCCTCAGTGTGCTGGATTACAGATTCGCGCCTGACATTCCCTTAAAATCCTCAGTGTGCTGGATTACAGATTCGCGCCTGATATTCCCTTAAAATCCTCAGTGTGCTGGATTACAGATTCGCGCCTGACATTCCCTTAAAATCCTCAGTGTGCTGGATTACAGATTCGCGCCTGACATTCCCTTAAAATCCTCAGTGTGCTGGATTACAGATTCGCGCCTGACATTCCCTTAAAATCCTCAGTGTGCTGGATTACAGATTCGCGCCTGATATTGCCTCAAAATCCTCAGTGTGCTGGATTTTAGATTCGTGCCTGACTCTCCCTTCAAAACCCTCAGAGTGTTGGATTATAGATTCGCGCCTGATTTTATTCCCCATGTCATTGTCCCCAAAGACCTCCACCCGGGACGTGACAGTAGGAGGAGCTGAAATTGAAGAAATGTTGGTAAAATTAAATTAAATCTTTTTGCATTTTTTTATGTTTTTTAGTGAAAGGTGCAGAATTTGAGTAAATTTGCTTGATATTCACTTCGATTCCTTTGGATTTTCATAAGATTTTTAGTAGGAGGAGCTGAAATTGAAGAAATGTTGGTAAAATTAAATTAAATCTTTTTGCATTTTTTTATGTTTTTTAGTGAAAGGTGCAGAATTTGAGTAAATTTACTTGATATTCACTTTGATTCCTTTGGATTTTCTTAAGATGTTTAGTAGGAGGAGCTGAAATTGAAGAAATGTTTGGTAAAATTAAATTAAATCTTTTTGAATTAATTTATGATTTTTAGTTACAGATACAGAATATGAGTAAATTTAGTTGATATTCACTTAGATTCAATTGGATTTTCATAAGATTTTTAGTAGAAGGAGCTGAAATTGAAGAAATTTTGGTGAAATTAAATTAAATTTCTTTGTATTTTTTTATGATTTTTAGTTACAGATGCAGAATTTGAGAAAATATAGTTGATATTCTCTTCGATTCTTTTGGACTTTCTTAAGATTTTTAGTAAGAGGAGCTGAAATTGAAAAAATTTTGGTGAAATTAAATTAAATCTTTTTGAATTTTTTTATGATTTTTAGTTACAGATACAGAATATGAGTAAATTTATTTGATATTCACTTAGATTCAATTGGATTTTCATAAGATTTTTAGTAGGAGGAGCTGAAATTGAAGAATAGTTGGTAAAATTAAATTAAATCTTTTTGAATTTTTTTATGTTTTCTAGTGAAAGGTGCAGAATTTGAGTAAATTTACTTGATATTCACTTCGATTCCTTTGGATTTTCATAAGATTTTTAGTAGGAGCTGAAATTGAAGAAATTTTGTTGAAATTAAATTAAATTTCTTTGTATTTTTTTATGATTTTTAGTTACAGATGCAGAATTTGAGAAAATATAGTTGATATTCACTTAGATTCAATTGGATTTTCATAAGATTTTTAGTAGGAGGAGCTGAAATTGAAGAATAGTTGGTAAAATTAAATTAAATCTTTTTGAATTTTTTTATGTTTTCTAGTGAAAGGTGCAGAATTTGAGTAAATTTACTTGATATTCACTTCGATTCCTTTGGATTTTCATAAGATTTTTAGTAGAAGGTGCTGAAATTGAAGAAATGTTGGTAAAATTAAATTAAATTTCTTTGTATTTTTTTATGATTTTTAGTTACAGGTGCAGAATTTGAGAAAGTATTGTTGAAATTCACTTCGATTCTTTTGAATTTTCTTAAGATTTTTTGTAGGAGGAGCTGAAATTGAAAAAATTTCGCTAAAATTAAATTAAATTTCTTTGTATTTTTTTATGAATTTTAGTTACAGGTGCAGAATTTGAGAAAATATTGTTGAAATTCACTTCGATTCTTTGGAATTTTCTTACGATTTTTTGTAGGAGGAGCTGAAATTGAAAAAATTTTGGTGAAATTAAATTAAACCTTTTTGAATTTTTTATGATTTTTAGTTACAGATACAGAATATGAGTAAATTTAGTTGATATTCACTTAGATTCAATTGGATTTTCATAAGATTTTTAGTAGGAGGAGCTGAAATTGAAGAAATTTTGGTGAAAGTAAATTAAATTTCTTTGTATTTTTTTATGATTTTTAGTTACAGATGCAGAATTTGAGAAAATATAGTTGAAATTCACTTCGATTCTTTTGGATTTTCTTAAGATGTTTAGTAGGAGGAGCTGAAATTGAAAAAATTTTGCTGAAATTAAATTAAATTTTTTTAAATTTTTTTATGATTTTTAGTTACAGATGCAGAATTTGAGTAAATTTAGTCGATATTCACTTCGATTCCTTTTGATTTTCATAAGATTTTTAGTAGAAGGAGCTGAAATTGAAGAAATTGTGGTAAAATTAAATTAAATCTTTATGAATTTTTTTATGATTTTTAGTTACAGATGCAGAATTTGAGTAAATTTAGTTGATATTCACTTCGATTCCTTTGGATTTTCATAAGATTTTTAGTAGAAGGAGCTGAAATTGAAGAAGTTTTGGTGAAATTAAATTAAATTTCTTTGTTTTTTTTTTTATGATTTTTAGTTACAGATGCAGAATTTGAGAAAATATAGTTGAAATTCACTTCGATTCTGTTGGATTTTCTTAAGATTTTTAGTAGGAGGAGCTGAAATTGAAAAAATTTTGCTGAAATTAAATTAAATCTTTTTGAATTTTTTTATGATTTTTAGTTACAGATGCAGAATTTGAGTAAATTTAGTTGATATTCAATTCGATTCTTTTGGATTTTCATAAGATTTTTAGTAGGAGGAGCTGAAATTGAAGAAATGTTGGTAAAATTAAATTAAATCTTTTTGAATTTTTTTATGATTTTTAGTGAAAGGTGCAGAATTGGAGTAAATTTACTTGATATTCACTTCGATTCCTTTGGATTTTCATAAGATTTTTAGTAGAAGGAGCTGAAATTGAAAAAAATTTTGTGAAATTAAATTAAATTCCTTTGTATTTTTTTATGATTTTTAGTTACAGATGCAGAATTTGAGAAAATATAGTTGAAATTCACTTCGATTCTATTCGATTTTCTTAAGATGTTTAGTAGGAGGAGCTGAAATTGAAAAAATATTGCTGAAATTAAATTAAATCTTTTTGAATTTTTTTATGATTTTTAGTTACAGATGCAGAATTTGAGTAAATTTAGTTGATATTCACTTCGATCCCTTTTGATTTTCATAAGATTTTTAGTAGAAGGAGCTGAAATTGAAGAAATTGTGGTAAAATTAAATTAAATCTTTTTGAATTTTTTTATGATTTTTAGTTACAGATGCAGAATTTGAGTAAATTTAGTTGATATTCACTTCGATTCCTTTGGATTTTCATAAGATTTTTAGTAGGAGGAGCTGAAATTGAAGAAATGTTGGTAAAATTAAATTAAATCTTTTTAAATTTTTTTATGATTTTTAGTTACAGATACAGAATTTGAGTAAATTCAGTTGATATTCACATAGATTCTATTGGATTTTCATAAGATTTTTAGTAGGAGGAGCTGAAATTGAAGAAATTTTGGTGAAATTAAATTAAATTTCTTTGTATTTTTTTATGATTTTTAGTTACAGGTGCAGAATTTGAGAAAGTATTGTTGAAATTCACTTCGATTCTTTTGAATTTTCTTAAGATTTTTTGTACGAGGAGCTGAAATTGAAAAAATTTTGGTGAAATTAAAATAAATCTTTTTGAATTTTTTTATGATTTTTAGTTACAGATACAGAATATGAGTAAATTTAATTGATATTCACTTACATTCAATTGGATTTTCATAAGATTTTTAGTAGGAGGAGCTGAAATTGAAGAAATTTTGGTAAAATTAAATTAAATCTATTTGTATTTTTTTATGTTTTTTAGTTACAGATGCAGAATTTGAGTAAATTTACTTGATATTCACTTCGATTCCTTTGGATTTTCTTAAGATTTTTAGTAGGAGGAGCTGAAATTGAAGAAATTTTGGCGAAATTAAATTAAATTTCTTTGTATTTTTTTATGTTTTTTAGTGAAAGGTGCAGAATTTGAGTAAATTTACTTGATATTCATTTCGATTCCTTTGGATTTTCATAAGATTTTTAGTAGAAGGAGCTGAAATTGAAGAAATTTTGGTGAAATTAAATTAAATTTCTTTGTATTTTTTTATGATTTTTAGTTACAGATGCAGAATTTGAGAAAATATAGTTGAAATTCTCTTCGATTCTTTTGGACTTTCTTAAGATTTTTAGTAAGAGGAGCTGAAATTGAAAAAATTTTGGTGAAATTAAATTAAATCTTTTTGAATTTTTTTAAGATTTTTAGTTACAGATACAGAATATGAGTAAATTTAGTTGATATTCACTTCGATTCCTTTTGAGTTTCATAAGATTTTTAGTAGAACGAGCTGAAATTGAAGAAATGTTGGTAAAATTAAATTAAATCTTTTTGAATTTTTTTATGATTTTTAGTTACAGATACAGAATTTGAGTAAATTCAGTTGATATTCACATAGATTCTATTGGATTTTCATAAGATTTTTAGTAGGAGGAGCTGAAATTGAAGAAATTTTGGTGAAATTAAATTAAATTTCTTTGTATTTTTTTATGATTTTTAGTTACAGATTCAGAATATGAGTAAATTTAGTTGATATTCACTTCGATTCCTTTTGAGTTTCATAAGATTTTTAGTAGAACGAGCTGAAATTGAAGAAATGTTGGTAAAATTAAAATAAATCTTTTTGAAATTTTTTATGATTTTTAGTTACAGATACAGAATATGAGTAAATTTAGTTGATATTCACTTACATTCAATTGGGTTTTCATAAGATTTTTAGTAGGAGGAGCTGAAATTGAAGAAATTTTGGTGAAATTAAATTAAATTTCTTTGTATTTTTTTATGATTTTTAGTTACAGATGCAGAATTTGAGAAAATATAGTTGAAATTCTCTTCGATTCTTTTGGACTTTCTTAAGATTTTTAGTAAGAGGAGCTGAAATTGAAAAAATTTTGGTGAAATTAAATTAAATCTTTTTGAATTTTTTTATGATTTTTAGTTACAGATACAGAATATGAGTAAATTTAGTTGATATTCACTTAGATTCCTTTTTAGTTTCATAAGATTTTTAGTAGAACGAGCTGAAATTGAAGAAATTGTGGTAAAATTAAATTAAATCTTTTTGAATTTTTTTATGATTTTTAGTTACAGATGCAGAATTTGAGTAAATTTAGTTGATATTCACTTCGATTCCTTTGGATTTTCATAAGATTTTTAGTAGGAGGAGCTGAAATTGAAGAAATGTTGGTAAAATTAAATTAAATCTTTTAAAATTTTTTTATGATTTTTGTTACAGATACAGAATTTGAGTAAATTCAGTTGATATTCACATAGATTCTATTGGATTTTCATAAGATTTTTAGTAGGAGGAGCTGAAATTGAAGAAATTTTGGTAAAATTAAATTAAATCTTTTTGAATTTTTTTATGATTTTTAGTGAAAGGTGCAGAATTTGAGATAATATAGTTGAAATTCACTTCGATTCATTTGCATTTTCTTAAGATTTTTAGTAGGAGCTGAAATTGAAGAAATTGTGGTGAAATTAAATTAAATCTTTTTGAATTTTTTTATGATTTTTAGTCACAGATGCAGAATTTGAGTAAATTTAGTTGATATTCACATCGATTCCTTTGGATTTTCATAAGATTTTTAGTAGGAGCTGAAATTGAAGAAATGTTGGTAAAATTAAATTAAATCTTTATGAATTTTTTTATGATTTTTAGTTACAGATGCAGAATTTGAGTAAATTTAGTTGATATTCACTTCGATTCCTTTGGATTTTCATAAGATTTTTAGTAGGAGGAGCTGAAATTGAAGAAATGTTGGTAAAATTAAATTAAATCTTTTTGAATTTTTTTATGATTTTTAGTGAAAGGTGCAGAATTTGAGTAAATTTACTTGATATTCACTTCGATTCCTTTGGATTTTCATAAGATTTTTAGTAGAAGGAGCTGAAATTGAAGAAATTTTGGTGAAACTAAATTAAATTTCTTTGTATTTTTTTATGATTTTTAGTTACAGATGCAGAATTTGAGTAAATTTAGTTGATATTCACTTCGATTCCTTTGGATTTTCATAAGATTTTAAGTAGGAGGAGCTGAAATTGAAGAAATTTTGCTAAAATTAAATTAAATTTCTTTGTATTTTTTTATGAATTTTAGTTACAGGTGCAGAATTTGAGAAAATATTGTTGAAATTCACTTCGATTCTTTGGAATTTTCTTAAGATTTTTTGTAGGAGGAGCTGAAATTGAAAAAATTTTGGTGAAATTAAATTAAACCTTTTTGAATTTTTTATGATTTTTAGTTACAGATACAGAATATGAGTAAATTTAGTTGATATTCACTTAGATTCAATTGGATTTTCATAAGATTTTTAGTAGGAGGAGCTGAAATTGAAGAAATTTTGGTGAAAGTAAATTAAATTTCTATGTATTTTTTTATGATTTTTAGTTACAGATGCAGAATTTGAGAAAATATAGTTGAAATTCACTTCGATTCTTTTGGATTTACTTAAGATGTTTAGTAGGAGGAGCCGAAATTGAAAAAATTTTGCTGAAATTAAATTAAATTTTGTAAAATTTTTTTATGATTTTTAGTTACAGATGCAGAATTTGAGTAAATTTAGTTGATATTCACTTCGATTCCTTTTGATTTTCATGAGATTTTTAGTAGAAGGAGCTGAAATTGAAGAAATTGTGGTAAAATTAAATTAAATCTTTATGAATTTTTTTATGATTTTTAGTTACAGATGCAGAATTTGAGTAAATTTAGTTGATATTCACTTCGATTCCTTTGGATTTTCATAAGATTTTTAGTAGAAGGAGCTGAAATTGAAGAAATTTTGGCGAAATTAAATTAAATTTCTTTGTATTTTTTTATGGTTTTTAGTTACAGATGCAGGATTGGAGTAAATTTACTTGATATTCACTTCGATTCCTTTGGATTTTCATAAGATTTTTAGTAGAAGGAGCTGAAATTGAAAAAATATTGCTGAAATTAAATTAAATCTTTTTGAATTTTTTTATGATTTTTAGTTACAGATGCAGAATTTGAGTAAATTTAGTTGATATTCACTTCGATTCCTTTTGATTTTCATAAGATTTTTAGTAGAAGGAGCTGAAATTGAAGAAATTGTGGTAAACTTAAATTAAATCTTTTTGAATTTTTTTATGATTTTTAGTTACAGATGCAGAATTTGAGTAAATTTAGTTGATATTCACTTCGATTCCTTTGGATTTTCATAAGATTTTTAGTAGGAGGAGCTGAAATTGAAGAAATGTTGGTAAAATTAAATTAAATCTTTTTGCATTTTTTTATGTTTTTTAGTGAAAGGTGCAGAATTTGAGTAAATTTACTTGATATTCATTTCGATTCCTTTGGATTTTCATAAGATTTTTAGTAGAAGGAGCTGAAATTGAAGAAATTTTGGTGAAATTAAATTAAATTTCTTTGTATTTTTTTATGATTTTTAGTTACAGATGCAGAATTTGAGAAAATATAGTTGAAATTCTCTTCGATTCTTTTGGACTTTCTTAAGATTTTTAGTAAGAGGAGCTGAAATTGAAAAAATTTTGGTGAAATTAAATTAAATCTTTTTGAATTTTTTTATGATTTTTAGTTACAGATACAGAATATGAGTAAATTTAGTTGATATTCACTTAGATTCCTTTTTAGTTTCATAAGATTTTTAGTAGAACGAGCTGAAATTGAAGAAATTGTGGTAAAATTAAATTAAATCTTTTTGAATTTTTTTATGATTTTTAGTTACAGATGCAGAATTTGAGTAAATTTAGTTGATATTCACTTCGATTCCTTTGGATTTTCATAAGATTTTTAGTAGGAGGAGCTGAAATTGAAGAAATGTTGGTAAAATTAAATTAAATCTTTTTAAATTTTTTTATGATTTTTAGTTACAGATACAGAATTTGAGTAAATTCAGTTGATATTCACATAGATTCTATTGGATTTTCATAAGATTTTTAGTAGGAGGAGCTGAAATTGAAGAAATTTTGGTGAAATTAAATTAAATTTCATTGTATTTTTTTATGATTTTTAGTTACAGGTGCAGAATTTGAGAAAGTATTGTTGAAATTCCCTTCGATTCTTTTGAATTTTCATAAGATTTTTAGTAGGAGGAGCTGAAATTGAAGAAATGTTGGTAAAATTAAATTAAATCTTTTTGCATTTTTTTATGTTTTTTAGTGAAAGGTGCAGAATTTGAGTAAATTTACTTGATATTCACTTTGATTCCTTTGGATTTTCTTAAGATTTTTAGTAGGAGGAGCTGAAATTGAAGAAATGTTGGTAAAATTAAATTAAATCTTTTTGAATTTTTTTATGATTTTTAGTGAAAGGTGCAGAATTTGAGATAATATAGTTGAAATTCACTTCGATTCTTTTGCATTTTCTTAAGATTTTTAGTAGGAGCTGAAATTGAAGAAATTGTGGTGAAATTAAATTAAATCTTTTTGAATTTTTTTATGATTTTTAGTCACAGATGCAGAATTTGAGTAAATTTAGTTGATATTCACATCGATTCCTTTGGATTTTCATAAGATTTTTAGTAGGAGCTGAAATTGAAGAAATGTTGGTAAAATTAAATTAAATCTTTATGAATTTTTTTATGATTTTTAGTTACAGATGCAGAATTTGAGTAAATTTAGTTGATATTCACTTCGATTCCTTTGGATTTTCATAAGATTTTTAGTAGGAGGAGCTGAAATTGAAGAAATGTTGGTAAAATTAAATTAAATCTTTTTGAATTTTGTTATGATTTTTAGTGAAAGGTGCAGAATTTGAGTAAATTTACTTGATATTCACTTCGATTCCTTTGGATTTTCATAAGATTTTTAGTAGAAGGAGCTGAAATTGAAGAAATTTTGGTGAAACTAAATTAAATTTCTTTGTATTTTTTTATGATTTTTAGTTACAGATGCAGAATTTGAGTAAATTTAGTTGATATTCACTTCGATTCCTTTGGATTTTCATAAGATTTTAAGTAGGAGGAGCTGAAATTGAAGAAATTTTGCTAAAATTAAATTAAATTTCTTTGTATTTTTTTATGAATTTTAGTTACAGGTGCAGAATTTGAGAAAATATTGTTGAAATTCACTTCGATTCTTTGGAATTTTCTTAAGATTTTTTGTAGGAGGAGCTGAAATTGAAAAAATTTTGGTGAAATTAAATTAAACCTTTTTGAATTTTTTATGATTTTTAGTTACAGATACAGAATATGAGTAAATTTAGTTGATATTCACTTTGATTCAATTGGATTTTCATAAGATTTTTAGTAGGAGGAGCTGAAATTGAAGAAATTTTGGTGAAAGTAAATTAAATTTCTATGTATTTTTTTATGATTTTTAGTTACAGATGCAGAATTTGAGAAAATATAGTTGAAATTCACTTCGATTCTTTTGGATTTTCTTAAGATGTTTAGTAGGAGGAGCCGAAATTGAAAAAATTTTGCTGAAATTAAATTAAATTTTGTAAAATTTTTTTATGATTTTTAGTTACAGATGCAGAATTTGAGTAAATTTAGTTGATATTCACTTCGATTCCTTTTGATTTTCATGAGATTTTTAGTAGAAGGAGCTGAAATTGAAGAAATTGTGGTAAAATTAAATTAAATCTTTATGAATTTTTTTATGATTTTTAGTTACAGATGCAGAATTTGAGTAAATTTAGTTGATATTCACTTCGATTCCTTTGGATTTTCATAAGATTTTTAGTAGAAGGAGCTGAAATTGAAGAAATTTTGGCGAAATTAAATTAAATTTCTTTGTATTTTTTTATGGTTTTTAGTTACAGATGCAGGATTGGAGTAAATTTACTTGATATTCACTTCGATTCCTTTGGATTTTCATAAGATTTTTAGTAGAAGGAGCTGAAATTGAAAAAATATTGATGAAATTAATTTAAATCTTTTTGAATTTTTTTATGATTTTTAGTTACAGATGCAGAATTTGAGTAAATTTAGTTGATATTCACTTCGATTCCTTTGGATTTTCATAAGATTTTTAGTAGAAGGAGCTGAAATTGAAGAAGTTTTGGTGAAATTAAATTAAATTTCTTTGTTTTTTTTTTATGATTTTTAGTTACAGATGCAGAATTTGAGAAAATATAGTTGAAATTCACTTCGATTCTGTTGGATTTTCTTAAGATTTTTAGTAGGAGGAGCTGAAATTGAAAAAATTTTGCTGAAATTAAATTAAATCTTTTTGAATTTTTTTATGATTTTTAGTTACAGATGCAGAATTTGAGTAAATTTAGTTGATATTCAATTCGATTCTTTTGGATTTTCATAAGATTTTTAGTAGGAGGAGCTGAAATTGAAGAAATGTTGGTAAAATTAAATTAAATCTTTTTGAATTTTTTTATGATTTTTAGTGAAAGGTGCAGAATTGGAGTAAATTTACTTGATATTCACTTCGATTCCTTTGGATTTTCATAAGATTTTTAGTAGAAGGAGCTGAAATTGAAAAAAATTTTGTGAAATTAAATTAAATTCCTTTGTATTTTTTTATGATTTTTAGTTACAGATGCAGAATTTGAGAAAATATAGTTGAAATTCACTTCGATTCTATTCGATTTTCTTAAGATGTTTAGTAGGAGGAGCTGAAATTGAAAAAATATTGCTGAAATTAAATTAAATCTTTTTGAATTTTTTTATGATTTTTAGTTACAGATGCAGAATTTGAGTAAATTTAGTTGATATTCACTTCGATCCCTTTTGATTTTCATAAGATTTTTAGTAGAAGGAGCTGAAATTGAAGAAATTGTGGTAAAATTAAATTAAATCTTTTTGAATTTTTTTATGATTTTTAGTTACAGATGCAGAATTTGAGTAAATTTAGTTGATATTCACTTCGATTCCTTTGGATTTTCATAAGATTTTTAGTAGGAGGAGCTGAAATTGAAGAAATGTTGGTAAAATTAAATTAAATCTTTTTAAATTTTTTTATGATTTTTAGTTACAGATACAGAATTTGAGTAAATTCAGTTGATATTCACATAGATTCTATTGGATTTTCATAAGATTTTTAGTAGGAGGAGCTGAAATTGAAGAAATTTTGGTGAAATTAAATTAAATTTCTTTGTATTTTTTTATGATTTTTAGTTACAGGTGCAGAATTTGAGAAAGTATTGTTGAAATTCACTTCGATTCTTTTGAATTTTCTTAAGATTTTTTGTACGAGGAGCTGAAATTGAAAAAATTTTGGTGAAATTAAAATAAATCTTTTTGAATTTTTTTATGATTTTTAGTTACAGATACAGAATATGAGTAAATTTAATTGATATTCACTTACATTCAATTGGATTTTCATAAGATTTTTAGTAGGAGGAGCTGAAATTGAAGAAATGTTGGTAAAATTAAATTAAATCTTTTTGCATTTTTTTATGTTTTTTAGTTACAGATGCAGAATTTGAGTAAATTTACTTGATATTCACTTCGATTCCTTTGGATTTTCTTAAGATTTTTAGTAGGAGGAGCTGAAATTGAAGAAATTTTGGCGAAATTAAATTAAATTTCTTTGTATTTTTTTATGTTTTTTAGTGAAAGGTGCAGAATTTGAGTAAATTTACTTGATATTCATTTCGATTCCTTTGGATTTTCATAAGATTTTTAGTAGAAGGAGCTGAAATTGAAGAAATTTTGGTGAAATTAAATTAAATTTCTTTGTATTTTTTTATGATTTTTAGTTACAGATGCAGAATTTGAGAAAATATAGTTGAAATTCTCTTCGATTCTTTTGGACTTTCTTAAGATTTTTAGTAAGAGGAGCTGAAATTGAAAAAATTTTGGTGAAATTAAATTAAATCTTTTTGAATTTTTTTAAGATTTTTAGTTACAGATACAGAATATGAGTAAATTTAGTTGATATTCACTTCGATTCCTTTTGAGTTTCATAAGATTTTTAGTAGAACGAGCTGAAATTGAAGAAATGTTGGTAAAATTAAATTAAATCTTTTTGAATTTTTTTATGATTTTGAGTTACAGATACAGAATTTGAGTAAATTCAGTTGATATTCACATAGATTCTATTGGATTTTCATAAGATTTTTAGTAGGAGGAGCTGAAATTGAAGAAATTTTGGTGAAATTAAATTAAATTTCTTTGTATTTTTTTATGATTTTTAGTTACAGATTCAGAATATGAGTAAATTTAGTTGATATTCACTTCGATTCCTTTTGAGTTTCATAAGATTTTTAGTAGAACGAGCTGAAATTGAAGAAATGTTGGTAAAATTAAAATAAATCTTTTTGAAATTTTTTATGATTTTTAGTTACAGATACAGAATATGAGTAAATTTAGTTGATATTCACTTACATTCAATTGGGTTTTCATAAGTTTTTTATTAGGAGGAGCTGAAATTGAAGAAATTTTGGTGAAATTAAATTAAATTTCTTTGTATTTTTTTATGATTTTTAGTTACAGATGCAGAATTTGAGAAAATATAGTTGAAATTCTCTTCGATTCTTTTGGACTTTCTTAAGATTTTTAGTAAGAGGAGCTGAAATTGAAAAAATTTTGGTGAAATTAAATTAAATCTTTTTGAATTTTTTTATGATTTTTAGTTACAGATACAGAATATGAGTAAATTTAGTTGATATTCACTTAGATTCCTTTTTAGTTTCATAAGATTTTTAGTAGAACGAGCTGAAATTGAAGAAATTGTGGTAAAATTAAATTAAATCTTTTTGAATTTTTTTATGATTTTTAGTTACAGATGCAGAATTTGAGTAAATTTAGTTGATATTCACTTCGATTCCTTTGGATTTTCATAAGATTTTTAGTAGGAGGAGCTGAAATTGAAGAAATGTTGGTAAAATTAAATTAAATCTTTTAAAATTTTTTTATGATTTTTAGTTACAGATACAGAATTTGAGTAAATTCAGTTGATATTCACATAGATTCTATTGGATTTTCATAAGATTTTTAGTAGGAGGAGCTGAAATTGAAGAAATTTTGGTGAAATTAAATTAAATTTCTTTGTATTTTTTTATGATTTTTAGTTACAGGTGCAGAATTTGAGAAAGTATTGTTGAAATTCACTTCGATTCCTTTGGATTTTCATAAGATTTTTAGTAGGAGGAGCTGAAATTGAAGAAATGTTGGTAAAATTAAATTAAATCTTTTTGCATTTTTTTATGTTTTTTAGTGAAAGGTGCAGAATTTGAGTAAATTTACTTGATATTCACTTTGATTCCTTTGGATTTTCTTAAGATTTTTTGTAGGAGGAGCTGAAATTGAAGAAATGTTGGTAAAATTAAATTAAATCTTTTTGAATTTTTTTATGATTTTTAGTGAAAGGTGCAGAATTTGAGATAATATAGTTGAAATTCACTTCGATTCTTTTGCATTTTCTTAAGATTTTTAGTAGGAGCTGAAATTGAAGAAATTGTGGTGAAATTAAATTAAATCTTTTTGAATTTTTTTATGATTTTTAGTCACAGATGCAGAATTTGAGTAAATTTAGTTGATATTCACATCGATTCCTTTGGATTTTCATAAGATTTTTAGTAGGAGCTGAAATTGAAGAAATGTTGGTAAAATTAAATTAAATCTTTATGAATTTTTTTATGATTTTTAGTTACAGATGCAGAATTTGAGTAAATTTAGTTGATATTCACTTCGATTCCTTTGGATTTTCATAAGATTTTTAGTAGGAGGAGCTGAAATTGAAGAAATGTTGGTAAAATTAAATTAAATCTTTTTGAATTTTTTTATGATTTTTAGTGAAAGGTGCAGAATTTGAGTAAATTTACTTGATATTCACTTCGATTCCTTTGGATTTTCATAAGATTTTTAGTAGAAGGAGCTGAAATTGAAGAAATTTTGGTGAAACTAAATTAAATTTCTTTGTATTTTTTTATGATTTTTAGTTACAGATGCAGAATTTGAGTAAATTTAGTTGATATTCACTTCGATTCCTTTGGATTTTCATAAGATTTTAAGTAGGAGGAGCTGAAATTGAAGAAATTTTGCTAAAATTAAATTAAATTTCTTTGTATTTTTTTATGAATTTTAGTTACAGGTGCAGAATTTGAGAAAATATTGTTGAAATTCACTTCGATTCTTTGGAATTTTCTTAAGATTTTTTGTAGGAGGAGCTGAAATTGAAAAAATTTTGGTGAAATTAAATTAAACCTTTTTGAATTTTTTATGATTTTTAGTTACAGATACAGAATATGAGTAAATTTAGTTGATATTCACTTAGATTCAATTGGATTTTCATAAGATTTTTAGTAGGAGGAGCTGAAATTGAAGAAATTTTGGTGAAAGTAAATTAAATTTCTATGTATTTTTTTATGATTTTTAGTTACAGATGCAGAATTTGAGAAAATATAGTTGAAATTCACTTCGATTCTTTTGGATTTACTTAAGATGTTTAGTAGGAGGAGCCGAAATTGAAAAAATTTTGCTGAAATTAAATTAAATTTTGTAAAATTTTTTTATGATTTTTAGTTACAGATGCAGAATTTGAGTAAATTTAGTTGATATTCACTTCGATTCCTTTTGATTTTCATGAGATTTTTAGTAGAAGGAGCTGAAATTGAAGAAATTGTGGTAAAATTAAATTAAATCTTTATGAATTTTTTTATGATTTTTAGTTACAGATGCAGAATTTGAGTAAATTTAGTTGATATTCACTTCGATTCCTTTGGATTTTCATAAGATTTTTAGTAGAAGGAGCTGAAATTGAAGAAATTTTGGCGAAATTAAATTAAATTTCTTTGTATTTTTTTATGGTTTTTAGTTACAGATGCAGGATTGGAGTAAATTTACTTGATATTCACTTCGATTCCTTTGGATTTTCATAAGATTTTTAGTAGAAGGAGCTGAAATTGAAAAAATATTGCTGAAATTAAATTAAATCTTTTTGAATTTTTTTATGATTTTTAGTTACAGATGCAGAATTTGAGTAAATTTAGTTGATATTCACTTCGATTCCTTTTGATTTTCATAAGATTTTTAGTAGAAGGAGCTGAAATTGAAGAAATTGTGGTAAACTTAAATTAAATCTTTTTGAATTTTTTTATGATTTTTAGTTACAGATGCAGAATTTGAGTAAATTTAGTTGATATTCACTTCGATTCCTTTGGATTTTCATAAGATTTTTAGTAGGAGGAGCTGAAATTGAAGAAATGTTGGTAAAATTAAATTAAATCTTTTTGCATTTTTTTATGTTTTTTAGTGAAAGGTGCAGAATTTGAGTAAATTTACTTGATATTCATTTCGATTCCTTTGGATTTTCATAAGATTTTTAGTAGAAGGAGCTGAAATTGAAGAAATTTTGGTGAAATTAAATTAAATTTCTTTGTATTTTTTTATGATTTTTAGTTACAGATGCAGAATTTGAGAAAATATAGTTGAAATTCTCTTCGATTCTTTTGGACTTTCTTAAGATTTTTAGTAAGAGGAGCTGAAATTGAAAAAATTTTGGTGAAATTAAATTAAATCTTTTTGAATTTTTTTATGATTTTTAGTTACAGATACAGAATATGAGTAAATTTAGTTGATATTCACTTAGATTCCTTTTTAGTTTCATAAGATTTTTAGTAGAACGAGCTGAAATTGAAGAAATTGTGGTAAAATTAAATTAAATCTTTTTGAATTTTTTTATGATTTTTAGTTACAGATGCAGAATTTGAGTAAATTTAGTTGATATTCACTTCGATTCCTTTGGATTTTCATAAGATTTTTAGTAGGAGGAGCTGAAATTGAAGAAATGTTGGTAAAATTAAATTAAATCTTTTTAAATTTTTTTATGATTTTTAGTTACAGATACAGAATTTGAGTAAATTCAGTTGATATTCACATAGATTCTATTGGATTTTCATAAGATTTTTAGTAGGAGGAGCTGAAATTGAAGAAATTTTGGTGAAATTAAATTAAATTTCATTGTATTTTTTTATGATTTTTAGTTACAGGTGCAGAATTTGAGAAAGTATTGTTGAAATTCCCTTCGATTCTTTTGAATTTTCATAAGATTTTTAGTAGGAGGAGCTGAAATTGAAGAAATGTTGGTAAAATTAAATTAAATCTTTTTGCATTTTTTTATGTTTTTTAGTGAAAGGTGCAGAATTTGAGTAAATTTACTTGATATTCACTTTGATTCCTTTGGATTTTCTTAAGATTTTTAGTAGGAGGAGCTGAAATTGAAGAAATGTTGGTAAAATTAAATTAAATCTTTTTGAATTTTTTTATGATTTTTAGTGAAAGGTGCAGAATTTGAGATAATATAGTTGAAATTCACTTCGATTCTTTTGCATTTTCTTAAGATTTTTAGTAGGAGCTGAAATTGAAGAAATTGTGGTGAAATTAAATTAAATCTTTTTGAATTTTTTTATGATTTTTAGTCACAGATGCAGAATTTGAGTAAATTTAGTTGATATTCACATCGATTCCTTTGGATTTTCATAAGATTTTTAGTAGGAGCTGAAATTGAAGAAATGTTGGTAAAATTAAATTAAATCTTTATGAATTTTTTTATGATTTTTAGTTACAGATGCAGAATTTGAGTAAATTTAGTTGATATTCACTTCGATTCCTTTGGATTTTCATAAGATTTTTAGTAGGAGGAGCTGAAATTGAAGAAATGTTGGTAAAATTAAATTAAATCTTTTTGAATTTTGTTATGATTTTTAGTGAAAGGTGCAGAATTTGAGTAAATTTACTTGATATTCACTTCGATTCCTTTGGATTTTCATAAGATTTTTAGTAGAAGGAGCTGAAATTGAAGAAATTTTGGTGAAACTAAATTAAATTTCTTTGTATTTTTTTATGATTTTTAGTTACAGATGCAGAATTTGAGTAAATTTAGTTGATATTCACTTCGATTCCTTTGGATTTTCATAAGATTTTAAGTAGGAGGAGCTGAAATTGAAGAAATTTTGCTAAAATTAAATTAAATTTCTTTGTATTTTTTTATGAATTTTAGTTACAGGTGCAGAATTTGAGAAAATATTGTTGAAATTCACTTCGATTCTTTGGAATTTTCTTAAGATTTTTTGTAGGAGGAGCTGAAATTGAAAAAATTTTGGTGAAATTAAATTAAACCTTTTTGAATTTTTTATGATTTTTAGTTACAGATACAGAATATGAGTAAATTTAGTTGATATTCACTTAGATTCAATTGGATTTTCATAAGATTTTTAGTAGGAGGAGCTGAAATTGAAGAAATTTTGGTGAAAGTAAATTAAATTTCTATGTATTTTTTTATGATTTTTAGTTACAGATGCAGAATTTGAGTAAATTTAGTTGATATTCACTTCGATTCCTTTGGATTTTCATAAGATTTTTAGTAGGAGGAGCTGAAATTGAAGAAATGTTGGTAAAATTAAATTAAATCTTTTTGAATTTTGTTATGATTTTTAGTGAAAGGTGCAGAATTTGAGTAAATTTACTTGATATTCACTTCGATTCCTTTGGATTTTCATAAGATTTTTAGTAGAAGGAGCTGAAATTGAAGAAATTTTGGTGAAACTAAATTAAATTTCTTTGTATTTTTTTATGATTTTTAGTTACAGATGCAGAATTTGAGTAAATTTAGTTGATATTCACTTCGATTCCTTTGGATTTTCATAAGATTTTTAGTAGGAGGAGCTGAAATTGAAGAAATGTTATTAAAATTAAATTAAATCTTTTTGAATTTTTTTATGATTTTTAGTGAAAGGTGCAGAATTTGAGTAAGTTTACTTGATATTCACTTCGATTCCTTTGGATTTTCATAAGATTTTTAGTAGAAGGAGTTGAAATTGAAGAAATTTTGGTGAAATTAAATGAAATTTCTTTGTATTTTTTTATGATTTTTAGTTACAGATGCAGAATTTGAGAAAATATAGTTGAAATTCACTTCGATTCTATTCCATTTTCTTAAGATGTTTAGTAGGAGGAGCTGAAATTGAAGAAATTGTGGTAAAATTAAATTAAATCTTTTTGAATTTTTTTATGATTTTTAGTTACAGATGCAGAATTTGAGTAAATTTAGTTGATATTCACTTCGATTCCTTTGGATTTTCATAAGATTTTTAGTAGGAGGAGCTGAAATTGAAGAAATGTTGGTAAAATTAAATTAAATCTTTATGAATTTTTTTATGATTTTTAGTTACAGATGCAGAATTTGAGTAAATTTAGTTGATATTCACTTCGATTCCTTTGGATTTTCATAAGATTTTTAGTAGAAGGAGCTGAAATTGAAGAAGTTTTGGTGAAATTAAATTAAATTTCTTTGTTTTTTTTTTTATGATTTTTAGTTACAGATGCAGAATTTGAGAAAATATAGTTGAAATTCACTTCGATTCTGTTGGATTTTCTTAAGATTTTTAGTAGGAGGAGCTGAAATTGAAAAAATTTTGCTGAAATTAAATTAAATCTTTTTGAATTTTTTTATGATTTTTAGTTACAGATGCAGAATTTGAGTAAATTTAGTTGATATTCAATTCGATTCTTTTGGATTTTCATAAGATTTTTAGTAGGAGGAGCTGAAATTGAAGAAATGTTGGTAAAATTAAATTAAATCTTTTTGAATTTTTTTATGATTTTTAGTGAAAGGTGCAGAATTGGAGTAAATTTACTTGATATTCACTTCGATTCCTTTGGATTTTCATAAGATTTTTAGTAGAAGGAGCTGAAATTGAAAAAAATTTTGTGAAATTAAATTAAATTCCTTTGTATTTTTTTATGATTTTTAGTTACAGATGCAGAATTTGAGAAAATATAGTTGAAATTCACTTCGATTCTATTCGATTTTCTTAAGATGTTTAGTAGGAGGAGCTGAAATTGAAAAAATATTGCTGAAATTAAATTAAATCTTTTTGAATTTTTTTATGATTTTTAGTTACAGATGCAGAATTTGAGTAAATTTAGTTGATATTCACTTCGATCCCTTTTGATTTTCATAAGATTTTTAGTAGAAGGAGCTGAAATTGAAGAAATTGTGGTAAAATTAAATTAAATCTTTTTGAATTTTTTTATGATTTTTAGTTACAGATGCAGAATTTGAGTAAATTTAGTTGATATTCACTTCGATTCCTTTGGATTTTCATAAGATTTTTAGTAGGAGGAGCTGAAATTGAAGAAATGTTGGTAAAATTAAATTAAATCTTTTTAAATTTTTTTATGATTTTTAGTTACAGATACAGAATTTGAGTAAATTCAGTTGATATTCACATAGATTCTATTGGATTTTCATAAGATTTTTAGTAGGAGGAGCTGAAATTGAAGAAATTTTGGTGAAATTAAATTAAATTTCTTTGTATTTTTTTATGATTTTTAGTTACAGGTGCAGAATTTGAGAAAGTATTGTTGAAATTCACTTCGATTCTTTTGAATTTTCTTAAGATTTTTTGTACGAGGAGCTGAAATTGAAAAAATTTTGGTGAAATTAAAATAAATCTTTTTGAATTTTTTTATGATTTTTAGTTACAGATACAGAATATGAGTAAATTTAATTGATATTCACTTACATTCAATTGGATTTTCATAAGATTTTTAGTAGGAGGAGCTGAAATTGAAGAAATGTTGGTAAAATTAAATTAAATCTTTTTGCATTTTTTTATGTTTTTTAGTTACAGATGCAGAATTTGAGTAAATTTACTTGATATTCACTTCGATTCCTTTGGATTTTCTTAAGATTTTTAGTAGGAGGAGCTGAAATTGAAGAAATTTTGGCGAAATTAAATTAAATTTCTTTGTATTTTTTTATGTTTTTTAGTGAAAGGTGCAGAATTTGAGTAAATTTACTTGATATTCATTTCGATTCCTTTGGATTTTCATAAGATTTTTAGTAGAAGGAGCTGAAATTGAAGAAATTTTGGTGAAATTAAATTAAATTTCTTTGTATTTTTTTATGATTTTTAGTTACAGATGCAGAATTTGAGAAAATATAGTTGAAATTCTCTTCGATTCTTTTGGACTTTCTTAAGATTTTTAGTAAGAGGAGCTGAAATTGAAAAAATTTTGGTGAAATTAAATTAAATCTTTTTGAATTTTTTTAAGATTTTTAGTTACAGATACAGAATATGAGTAAATTTAGTTGATATTCACTTCGATTCCTTTTGAGTTTCATAAGATTTTTAGTAGAACGAGCTGAAATTGAAGAAATGTTGGTAAAATTAAATTAAATCTTTTTGAATTTTTTTATGATTTTTAGTTACAGATACAGAATTTGAGTAAATTCAGTTGATATTCACATAGATTCTATTGGATTTTCATAAGATTTTTAGTAGGAGGAGCTGAAATTGAAGAAATTTTGGTGAAATTAAATTAAATTTCTTTGTATTTTTTTATGATTTTTAGTTACAGATTCAGAATATGAGTAAATTTAGTTGATATTCACTTCGATTCCTTTTGAGTTTCATAAGATTTTTAGTAGAACGAGCTGAAATTGAAGAAATGTTGGTAAAATTAAAATAAATCTTTTTGAAATTTTTTATGATTTTTAGTTACAGATACAGAATATGAGTAAATTTAGTTGATATTCACTTACATTCAATTGGGTTTTCATAAGTTTTTTAGTAGGAGGAGCTGAAATTGAAGAAATTTTGGTGAAATTAAATTAAATTTCTTTGTATTTTTTTATGATTTTTAGTTACAGATGCAGAATTTGAGAAAATATAGTTGAAATTCTCTTCGATTCTTTTGGACTTTCTTAAGATTTTTAGTAAGAGGAGCTGAAATTGAAAAAATTTTGGTGAAATTAAATTAAATCTTTTTGAATTTTTTTATGATTTTTAGTTACAGATACAGAATATGAGTAAATTTAGTTGATATTCACTTAGATTCCTTTTTAGTTTCATAAGATTTTTAGTAGAACGAGCTGAAATTGAAGAAATTGTGGTAAAATTAAATTAAATCTTTTTGAATTTTTTTATGATTTTTAGTTACAGATGCAGAATTTGAGTAAATTTAGTTGATATTCACTTCGATTCCTTTGGATTTTCATAAGATTTTTAGTAGGAGGAGCTGAAATTGAAGAAATGTTGGTAAAATTAAATTAAATCTTTTAAAATTTTTTTATGATTTTTGTTACAGATACAGAATTTGAGTAAATTCAGTTGATATTCACATAGATTCTATTGGATTTTCATAAGATTTTTAGTAGGAGGAGCTGAAATTGAAGAAATTTTGGTAAAATTAAATTAAATCTTTTTGAATTTTTTTATGATTTTTAGTGAAAGGTGCAGAATTTGAGATAATATAGTTGAAATTCACTTCGATTCATTTGCATTTTCTTAAGATTTTTAGTAGGAGCTGAAATTGAAGAAATTGTGGTGAAATTAAATTAAATCTTTTTGAATTTTTTTATGATTTTTAGTCACAGATGCAGAATTTGAGTAAATTTAGTTGATATTCACATCGATTCCTTTGGATTTTCATAAGATTTTTAGTAGGAGCTGAAATTGAAGAAATGTTGGTAAAATTAAATTAAATCTTTATGAATTTTTTTATGATTTTTAGTTACAGATGCAGAATTTGAGTAAATTTAGTTGATATTCACTTCGATTCCTTTGGATTTTCATAAGATTTTTAGTAGGAGGAGCTGAAATTGAAGAAATGTTGGTAAAATTAAATTAAATCTTTTTGAATTTTTTTATGATTTTTAGTGAAAGGTGCAGAATTTGAGTAAATTTACTTGATATTCACTTCGATTCCTTTGGATTTTCATAAGATTTTTAGTAGAAGGAGCTGAAATTGAAGAAATTTTGGTGAAACTAAATTAAATTTCTTTGTATTTTTTTATGATTTTTAGTTACAGATGCAGAATTTGAGTAAATTTAGTTGATATTCACTTCGATTCCTTTGGATTTTCATAAGATTTTAAGTAGGAGGAGCTGAAATTGAAGAAATTTTGCTAAAATTAAATTAAATTTCTTTGTATTTTTTTATGAATTTTAGTTACAGGTGCAGAATTTGAGAAAATATTGTTGAAATTCACTTCGATTCTTTGGAATTTTCTTAAGATTTTTTGTAGGAGGAGCTGAAATTGAAAAAATTTTGGTGAAATTAAATTAAACCTTTTTGAATTTTTTATGATTTTTAGTTACAGATACAGAATATGAGTAAATTTAGTTGATATTCACTTAGATTCAATTGGATTTTCATAAGATTTTTAGTAGGAGGAGCTGAAATTGAAGAAATTTTGGTGAAAGTAAATTAAATTTCTATGTATTTTTTTATGATTTTTAGTTACAGATGCAGAATTTGAGAAAATATAGTTGAAATTCACTTCGATTCTTTTGGATTTACTTAAGATGTTTAGTAGGAGGAGCCGAAATTGAAAAAATTTTGCTGAAATTAAATTAAATTTTGTAAAATTTTTTTATGATTTTTAGTTACAGATGCAGAATTTGAGTAAATTTAGTTGATATTCACTTCGATTCCTTTTGATTTTCATGAGATTTTTAGTAGAAGGAGCTGAAATTGAAGAAATTGTGGTAAAATTAAATTAAATCTTTATGAATTTTTTTATGATTTTTAGTTACAGATGCAGAATTTGAGTAAATTTAGTTGATATTCACTTCGATTCCTTTGGATTTTCATAAGATTTTTAGTAGAAGGAGCTGAAATTGAAGAAATTTTGGCGAAATTAAATTAAATTTCTTTGTATTTTTTTATGGTTTTTAGTTACAGATGCAGGATTGGAGTAAATTTACTTGATATTCACTTCGATTCCTTTGGATTTTCATAAGATTTTTAGTAGAAGGAGCTGAAATTGAAAAAATATTGCTGAAATTAAATTAAATCTTTTTGAATTTTTTTATGATTTTTAGTTACAGATGCAGAATTTGAGTAAATTTAGTTGATATTCACTTCGATTCCTTTTGATTTTCATAAGATTTTTAGTAGAAGGAGCTGAAATTGAAGAAATTGTGGTAAACTTAAATTAAATCTTTTTGAATTTTTTTATGATTTTTAGTTACAGATGCAGAATTTGAGTAAATTTAGTTGATATTCACTTCGATTCCTTTGGATTTTCATAAGATTTTTAGTAGGAGGAGCTGAAATTGAAGAAATGTTGGTAAAATTAAATTAAATCTTTTTGCATTTTTTTATGTTTTTTAGTGAAAGGTGCAGAATTTGAGTAAATTTACTTGATATTCATTTCGATTCCTTTGGATTTTCATAAGATTTTTAGTAGAAGGAGCTGAAATTGAAGAAATTTTGGTGAAATTAAATTAAATTTCTTTGTATTTTTTTATGATTTTTAGTTACAGATGCAGAATTTGAGAAAATATAGTTGAAATTCTCTTCGATTCTTTTGGACTTTCTTAAGATTTTTAGTAAGAGGAGCTGAAATTGAAAAAATTTTGGTGAAATTAAATTAAATCTTTTTGAATTTTTTTATGATTTTTAGTTACAGATACAGAATATGAGTAAATTTAGTTGATATTCACTTAGATTCCTTTTTAGTTTCATAAGATTTTTAGTAGAACGAGCTGAAATTGAAGAAATTGTGGTAAAATTAAATTAAATCTTTTTGAATTTTTTTATGATTTTTAGTTACAGATGCAGAATTTGAGTAAATTTAGTTGATATTCACTTCGATTCCTTTGGATTTTCATAAGATTTTTAGTAGGAGGAGCTGAAATTGAAGAAATGTTGGTAAAATTAAATTAAATCTTTTTAAATTTTTTTATGATTTTTAGTTACAGATACAGAATTTGAGTAAATTCAGTTGATATTCACATAGATTCTATTGGATTTTCATAAGATTTTTAGTAGGAGGAGCTGAAATTGAAGAAATTTTGGTGAAATTAAATTAAATTTCATTGTATTTTTTTATGATTTTTAGTTACAGGTGCAGAATTTGAGAAAGTATTGTTGAAATTCCCTTCGATTCTTTTGAATTTTCATAAGATTTTTAGTAGGAGGAGCTGAAATTGAAGAAATGTTGGTAAAATTAAATTAAATCTTTTTGCATTTTTTTATGTTTTTTAGTGAAAGGTGCAGAATTTGAGTAAATTTACTTGATATTCACTTTGATTCCTTTGGATTTTCTTAAGATTTTTAGTAGGAGGAGCTGAAATTGAAGAAATGTTGGTAAAATTAAATTAAATCTTTTTGAATTTTTTTATGATTTTTAGTGAAAGGTGCAGAATTTGAGATAATATAGTTGAAATTCACTTCGATTCTTTTGCATTTTCTTAAGATTTTTAGTAGGAGCTGAAATTGAAGAAATTGTGGTGAAATTAAATTAAATCTTTTTGAATTTTTTTATGATTTTTAGTCACAGATGCAGAATTTGAGTAAATTTAGTTGATATTCACATCGATTCCTTTGGATTTTCATAAGATTTTTAGTAGGAGCTGAAATTGAAGAAATGTTGGTAAAATTAAATTAAATCTTTATGAATTTTTTTATGATTTTTAGTTACAGATGCAGAATTTGAGTAAATTTAGTTGATATTCACTTCGATTCCTTTGGATTTTCATAAGATTTTTAGTAGGAGGAGCTGAAATTGAAGAAATGTTGGTAAAATTAAATTAAATCTTTTTGAATTTTGTTATGATTTTTAGTGAAAGGTGCAGAATTTGAGTAAATTTACTTGATATTCACTTCGATTCCTTTGGATTTTCATAAGATTTTTAGTAGAAGGAGCTGAAATTGAAGAAATTTTGGTGAAACTAAATTAAATTTCTTTGTATTTTTTTATGATTTTTAGTTACAGATGCAGAATTTGAGTAAATTTAGTTGATATTCACTTCGATTCCTTTGGATTTTCATAAGATTTTAAGTAGGAGGAGCTGAAATTGAAGAAATTTTGCTAAAATTAAATTAAATTTCTTTGTATTTTTTTATGAATTTTAGTTACAGGTGCAGAATTTGAGAAAATATTGTTGAAATTCACTTCGATTCTTTGGAATTTTCTTAAGATTTTTTGTAGGAGGAGCTGAAATTGAAAAAATTTTGGTGAAATTAAATTAAACCTTTTTGAATTTTTTATGATTTTTAGTTACAGATACAGAATATGAGTAAATTTAGTTGATATTCACTTTGATTCAATTGGATTTTCATAAGATTTTTAGTAGGAGGAGCTGAAATTGAAGAAATTTTGGTGAAAGTAAATTAAATTTCTATGTATTTTTTTATGATTTTTAGTTACAGATGCAGAATTTGAGAAAATATAGTTGAAATTCACTTCGATTCTTTTGGATTTTCTTAAGATGTTTAGTAGGAGGAGCCGAAATTGAAAAAATTTTGCTGAAATTAAATTAAATTTTGTAAAATTTTTTTATGATTTTTAGTTACAGATGCAGAATTTGAGTAAATTTAGTTGATATTCACTTCGATTCCTTTTGATTTTCATGAGATTTTTAGTAGAAGGAGCTGAAATTGAAGAAATTGTGGTAAAATTAAATTAAATCTTTATGAATTTTTTTATGATTTTTAGTTACAGATGCAGAATTTGAGTAAATTTAGTTGATATTCACTTCGATTCCTTTGGATTTTCATAAGATTTTTAGTAGAAGGAGCTGAAATTGAAGAAATTTTGGCGAAATTAAATTAAATTTCTTTGTATTTTTTTATGGTTTTTAGTTACAGATGCAGGATTGGAGTAAATTTACTTGATATTCACTTCGATTCCTTTGGATTTTCATAAGATTTTTAGTAGAAGGAGCTGAAATTGAAAAAATATTGATGAAATTAATTTAAATCTTTTTGAATTTTTTTATGATTTTTAGTTACAGATGCAGAATTTGAGTAAATTTAGTTGATATTCACTTCGATTCCTTTGGATTTTCATAAGATTTTTAGTAGAAGGAGCTGAAATTGAAGAAGTTTTGGTGAAATTAAATTAAATTTCTTTGTTTTTTTTTTATGATTTTTAGTTACAGATGCAGAATTTGAGAAAATATAGTTGAAATTCACTTCGATTCTGTTGGATTTTCTTAAGATTTTTAGTAGGAGGAGCTGAAATTGAAAAAATTTTGCTGAAATTAAATTAAATCTTTTTGAATTTTTTTATGATTTTTAGTTACAGATGCAGAATTTGAGTAAATTTAGTTGATATTCAATTCGATTCTTTTGGATTTTCATAAGATTTTTAGTAGGAGGAGCTGAAATTGAAGAAATGTTGGTAAAATTAAATTAAATCTTTTTGAATTTTTTTATGATTTTTAGTGAAAGGTGCAGAATTGGAGTAAATTTACTTGATATTCACTTCGATTCCTTTGGATTTTCATAAGATTTTTAGTAGAAGGAGCTGAAATTGAAAAAAATTTTGTGAAATTAAATTAAATTCCTTTGTATTTTTTTATGATTTTTAGTTACAGATGCAGAATTTGAGAAAATATAGTTGAAATTCACTTCGATTCTATTCGATTTTCTTAAGATGTTTAGTAGGAGGAGCTGAAATTGAAAAAATATTGCTGAAATTAAATTAAATCTTTTTGAATTTTTTTATGATTTTTAGTTACAGATGCAGAATTTGAGTAAATTTAGTTGATATTCACTTCGATCCCTTTTGATTTTCATAAGATTTTTAGTAGAAGGAGCTGAAATTGAAGAAATTGTGGTAAAATTAAATTAAATCTTTTTGAATTTTTTTATGATTTTTAGTTACAGATGCAGAATTTGAGTAAATTTAGTTGATATTCACTTCGATTCCTTTGGATTTTCATAAGATTTTTAGTAGGAGGAGCTGAAATTGAAGAAATGTTGGTAAAATTAAATTAAATCTTTTTAAATTTTTTTATGATTTTTAGTTACAGATACAGAATTTGAGTAAATTCAGTTGATATTCACATAGATTCTATTGGATTTTCATAAGATTTTTAGTAGGAGGAGCTGAAATTGAAGAAATTTTGGTGAAATTAAATTAAATTTCTTTGTATTTTTTTATGATTTTTAGTTACAGGTGCAGAATTTGAGAAAGTATTGTTGAAATTCACTTCGATTCTTTTGAATTTTCTTAAGATTTTTTGTACGAGGAGCTGAAATTGAAAAAATTTTGGTGAAATTAAAATAAATCTTTTTGAATTTTTTTATGATTTTTAGTTACAGATACAGAATATGAGTAAATTTAATTGATATTCACTTACATTCAATTGGATTTTCATAAGATTTTTAGTAGGAGGAGCTGAAATTGAAGAAATGTTGGTAAAATTAAATTAAATCTTTTTGCATTTTTTTATGTTTTTTAGTTACAGATGCAGAATTTGAGTAAATTTACTTGATATTCACTTCGATTCCTTTGGATTTTCTTAAGATTTTTAGTAGGAGGAGCTGAAATTGAAGAAATTTTGGCGAAATTAAATTAAATTTCTTTGTATTTTTTTATGATTTTTAGTTAAAGGTGCAGAATTTGAGTAAATTTACTTGATATTCATTTCGATTCCTTTGGATTTTCATAAGATTTTTAGTAGAAGGAGCTGAAATTGAAGAAATTTTGGTGAAATTAAATTAAATTTCTTTGTATTTTTTTATGATTTTTAGTTACAGATGCAGAATTTGAGAAAATATAGTTGAAATTCTCTTCGATTCTTTTGGACTTTCTTAAGATTTTTAGTAAGAGGAGCTGAAATTGAAAAAATTTTGGTGAAATTAAATTAAATCTTTTTGAATTTTTTTAAGATTTTTAGTTACAGATACAGAATATGAGTAAATTTAGTTGATATTCACTTCGATTCCTTTTGAGTTTCATAAGATTTTTAGTAGAACGAGCTGAAATTGAAGAAATGTTGGTAAAATTAAATTAAATCTTTTTGAATTTTTTTATGATTTTTAGTTACAGATACAGAATTTGAGTAAATTCAGTTGATATTCACATAGATTCTATTGGATTTTCATAAGATTTTTAGTAGGAGGAGCTGAAATTGAAGAAATTTTGGTGAAACTAAATTAAATTTCTTTGTATTTTTTTATGATTTTTAGTTACAGATTCAGAATATGAGTAAATTTAGTTGATATTCACTTCGATTCCTTTTGAGTTTCATAAGATTTTTAGTAGAACGAGCTGAAATTGAAGAAATGTTGGTAAAATTAAAATAAATCTTTTTGAAATTTTTTATGATTTTTAGTTACAGATACAGAATATGAGTAAATTTAGTTGATATTCACTTACATTCAATTGGGTTTTCATAAGTTTTTTAGTAGGAGGAGCTGAAATTGAAGAAATTTTGGTGAAATTAAATTAAATTTCTTTGTATTTTTTTATGATTTTTAGTTACAGATGCAGAATTTGAGAAAATATAGTTGAAATTCTCTTCGATTCTTTTGGACTTTCTTAAGATTTTTAGTAAGAGGAGCTGAAATTGAAAAAATTTTGGTGAAATTAAATTAAATCTTTTTGAATTTTTTTATGATTTTTAGTTACAGATACAGAATATGAGTAAATTTAGTTGATATTCACTTAGATTCCTTTTTAGTTTCATAAGATTTTTAGTAGAACGAGCTGAAATTGAAGAAATTGTGGTAAAATTAAATTAAATCTTTTTGAATTTTTTTATGATTTTTAGTTACAGATGCAGAATTTGAGTAAATTTAGTTGATATTCACTTCGATTCCTTTGGATTTTCATAAGATTTTTAGTAGGAGGAGCTGAAATTGAAGAAATGTTGGTAAAATTAAATTAAATCTTTTAAAATTTTTTTATGATTTTTAGTTACAGATACAGAATTTGAGTAAATTCAGTTGATATTCACATAGATTCTATTGGATTTTCATAAGATTTTTAGTAGGAGGAGCTGAAATTGAAGAAATTTTGGTGAAATTAAATTAAATTTCTTTGTATTTTTTTATGATTTTTAGTTACAGGTGCAGAATTTGAGAAAGTATTGTTGAAATTCACTTCGATTCCTTTGGATTTTCATAAGATTTTTAGTAGGAGGAGCTGAAATTGAAGAAATGTTGGTAAAATTAAATTAAATCTTTTTGAATTTTTTTATGTTTTTTAGTGAAAGGTGCAGAATTTGAGTAAATTTACTTGATATTCACTTTGATTCCTTTGGATTTTCTTAAGATTTTTAGTAGGAGGAGCTGAAATTGAAGAAATGTTGGTAAAATTAAATTAAATCTTTTTGAATTTTTTTATGATTTTTAGTGAAAGGTGCAGAATTTGAGATAATATAGTTGAAATTCACTTCGATTCATTTGCATTTTCTTAAGATTTTTAGTAGGAGCTGAAATTGAAGAAATTGTGGTGAAATTAAATTAAATCTTTTTGAATTTTTTTATGATTTTTAGTCACAGATGCAGAATTTGAGTAAATTTAGTTGATATTCACATCGATTCCTTTGGATTTTCATAAGATTTTTAGTAGGAGCTGAAATTGAAGAAATGTTGGTAAAATTAAATTAAATCTTTATGAATTTTTTTATGATTTTTAGTTACAGATGCAGAATTTGAGTAAATTTAGTTGATATTCACTTCGATTCCTTTGGATTTTCATAAGATTTTTAGTAGGAGGAGCTGAAATTGAAGAAATGTTGGTAAAATTAAATTAAATCTTTTTGAATTTTTTTATGATTTTTAGTGAAAGGTGCAGAATTTGAGTAAATTTACTTGATATTCACTTCGATTCCTTTGGATTTTCATAAGATTTTTAGTAGAAGGAGCTGAAATTGAAGAAATTTTGGTGAAACTAAATTAAATTTCTTTGTATTTTTTTATGATTTTTAGTTACAGATGCAGAATTTGAGTAAATTTAGTTGATATTCACTTCGATTCCTTTGGATTTTCATAAGATTTTAAGTAGGAGGAGCTGAAATTGAAGAAATTTTGCTAAAATTAAATTAAATTTCTTTGTATTTTTTTATGAATTTTAGTTACAGGTGCATAATTTGAGAAAATATTGTTGAAATTCACTTCGATTCTTTGGAATTTTCTTAAGATTTTTTGTAGGAGGAGCTGAAATTGAAAAAATTTTGGTGAAATTAAATTAAACCTTTTTGAATTTTTTATGATTTTTAGTTACAGATACAGAATATGAGTAAATTTAGTTGATATTCACTTAGATTCAATTGGATTTTCATAAGATTTTTAGTAGGAGGAGCTGAAATTGAAGAAATTTTGGTGAAAGTAAATTAAATTTCTATGTATTTTTTTATGATTTTTAGTTACAGATGCAGAATTTGAGAAAATATAGTTGAAATTCACTTCGATTCTTTTGGATTTACTTAAGATGTTTAGTAGGAGGAGCCGAAATTGAAAAAATTTTGCTGAAATTAAATTAAATTTTGTAAAATTTTTTTATGATTTTTAGTTACAGATGCAGAATTTGAGTAAATTTAGTTGATATTCACTTCGATTCCTTTTGATTTTCATGAGATTTTTAGTAGAAGGAGCTGAAATTGAAGAAATTGTGGTAAAATTAAATTAAATCTTTATGAATTTTTTTATGATTTTTAGTTACAGATGCAGAATTTGAGTAAATTTAGTTGATATTCACTTCGATTCCTTTGGATTTTCATAAGATTTTTAGTAGAAGGAGCTGAAATTGAAGAAATTTTGGCGAAATTAAATTAAATTTCTTTGTATTTTTTTATGGTTTTTAGTTACAGATGCAGGATTGGAGTAAATTTACTTGATATTCACTTCGATTCCTTTGGATTTTCATAAGATTTTTAGTAGAAGGAGCTGAAATTGAAAAAATATTGCTGAAATTAAATTAAATCTTTTTGAATTTTTTTATGATTTTTAGTTACAGATGCAGAATTTGAGTAAATTTAGTTGATATTCACTTCGATTCCTTTTGATTTTCATAAGATTTTTAGTAGAAGGAGCTGAAATTGAAGAAATTGTGGTAAACTTAAATTAAATCTTTTTGAATTTTTTTATGATTTTTAGTTACAGATGCAGAATTTGAGTAAATTTAGTTGATATTCACTTCGATTCCTTTGGATTTTCATAAGATTTTTAGTAGGAGGAGCTGAAATTGAAGAAATGTTGGTAAAATTAAATTAAATCTTTTTGCATTTTTTTATGTTTTTTAGTGAAAGGTGCAGAATTTGAGTAAATTTACTTGATATTCATTTCGATTCCTTTGGATTTTCATAAGATTTTTAGTAGAAGGAGCTGAAATTGAAGAAATTTTGGTGAAATTAAATTAAATTTCTTTGTATTTTTTTATGATTTTTAGTTACAGATGCAGAATTTGAGAAAATATAGTTGAAATTCTCTTCGATTCTTTTGGACTTTCTTAAGATTTTTAGTAAGAGGAGCTGAAATTGAAAAAATTTTGGTGAAATTAAATTAAATCTTTTTGAATTTTTTTATGATTTTTAGTTACAGATACAGAATATGAGTAAATTTAGTTGATATTCACTTAGATTCCTTTTTAGTTTCATAAGATTTTTAGTAGAACGAGCTGAAATTGAAGAAATTGTGGTAAAATTAAATTAAATCTTTTTGAATTTTTTTATGATTTTTAGTTACAGATGCAGAATTTGAGTAAATTTAGTTGATATTCACTTCGATTCCTTTGGATTTTCATAAGATTTTTAGTAGGAGGAGCTGAAATTGAAGAAATGTTGGTAAAATTAAATTAAATCTTTTTAAATTTTTTTATGATTTTTAGTTACAGATACAGAATTTGAGTAAATTCAGTTGATATTCACATAGATTCTATTGGATTTTCATAAGATTTTTAGTAGGAGGAGCTGAAATTGAAGAAATTTTGGTGAAATTAAATTAAATTTCATTGTATTTTTTTATGATTTTTAGTTACAGGTGCAGAATTTGAGAAAGTATTGTTGAAATTCCCTTCGATTCTTTTGAATTTTCATAAGATTTTTAGTAGGAGGAGCTGAAATTGAAGAAATGTTGGTAAAATTAAATTAAATCTTTTTGCATTTTTTTATGTTTTTTAGTGAAAGGTGCAGAATTTGAGTAAATTTACTTGATATTCACTTTGATTCCTTTGGATTTTCTTAAGATTTTTAGTAGGAGGAGCTGAAATTGAAGAAATGTTGGTAAAATTAAATTAAATCTTTTTGAATTTTTTTATGATTTTTAGTGAAAGGTGCAGAATTTGAGATAATATAGTTGAAATTCACTTCGATTCTTTTGCATTTTCTTAAGATTTTTAGTAGGAGCTGAAATTGAAGAAATTGTGGTGAAATTAAATTAAATCTTTTTGAATTTTTTTATGATTTTTAGTCACAGATGCAGAATTTGAGTAAATTTAGTTGATATTCACATCGATTCCTTTGGATTTTCATAAGATTTTTAGTAGGAGCTGAAATTGAAGAAATGTTGGTAAAATTAAATTAAATCTTTATGAATTTTTTTATGATTTTTAGTTACAGATGCAGAATTTGAGTAAATTTAGTTGATATTCACTTCGATTCCTTTGGATTTTCATAAGATTTTTAGTAGGAGGAGCTGAAATTGAAGAAATGTTGGTAAAATTAAATTAAATCTTTTTGAATTTTGTTATGATTTTTAGTGAAAGGTGCAGAATTTGAGTAAATTTACTTGATATTCACTTCGATTCCTTTGGATTTTCATAAGATTTTTAGTAGAAGGAGCTGAAATTGAAGAAATTTTGGTGAAACTAAATTAAATTTCTTTGTATTTTTTTATGATTTTTAGTTACAGATGCAGAATTTGAGTAAATTTAGTTGATATTCACTTCGATTCCTTTGGATTTTCATAAGATTTTAAGTAGGAGGAGCTGAAATTGAAGAAATTTTGCTAAAATTAAATTAAATTTCTTTGTATTTTTTTATGAATTTTAGTTACAGGTGCAGAATTTGAGAAAATATTGTTGAAATTCACTTCGATTCTTTGGAATTTTCTTAAGATTTTTTGTAGGAGGAGCTGAAATTGAAAAAATTTTGGTGAAATTAAATTAAACCTTTTTGAATTTTTTATGATTTTTAGTTACAGATACAGAATATGAGTAAATTTAGTTGATATTCACTTAGATTCAATTGGATTTTCATAAGATTTTTAGTAGGAGGAGCTGAAATTGAAGAAATTTTGGTGAAAGTAAATTAAATTTCTATGTATTTTTTTATGATTTTTAGTTACAGATGCAGAATTTGAGAAAATATAGTTGAAATTCACTTCGATTCTTTTGGATTTTCTTAAGATGTTTAGTAGGAGGAGCCGAAATTGAAAAAATTTTGCTGAAATTAAATTAAATTTTGTAAAATTTTTTTATGATTTTTAGTTACAGATGCAGAATTTGAGTAAATTTAGTTGATATTCACTTCGATTCCTTTTGATTTTCATGAGATTTTTAGTAGAAGGAGCTGAAATTGAAGAAATTGTGGTAAAATTAAATTAAATCTTTATGAATTTTTTTATGATTTTTAGTTACAGATGCAGAATTTGAGTAAATTTAGTTGATATTCACTTCGATTCCTTTGGATTTTCATAAGATTTTTAGTAGAAGGAGCTGAAATTGAAGAAATTTTGGCGAAATTAAATTAAATTTCTTTGTATTTTTTTATGGTTTTTAGTTACAGATGCAGGATTGGAGTAAATTTACTTGATATTCACTTCGATTCCTTTGGATTTTCATAAGATTTTTAGTAGAAGGAGCTGAAATTGAAAAAATATTGATGAAATTAATTTAAATCTTTTTGAATTTTTTTATGATTTTTAGTTACAGATGCAGAATTTGAGTAAATTTAGTTGATATTCACTTCGATTCCTTTTGATTTTCATAAGATTTTTAGTAGAAGGAGCTGAAATTGAAGAAATTGTGGTAAACTTAAATTAAATCTTTTTGAATTTTTTTATGATTTTTAGTTACAGATGCAGAATTTGAGTAAATTTAGTTGATATTCACTTCGATTCCTTTGGATTTTCATAAGATTTTTAGTAGGAGGAGCTGAAATTGAAGAAATGTTGGTAAAATTAAATTAAATTTCTTTGTATTTTTTTATGATTTTTAGTTACAGATGCTGAATTTGAGAAAATACTGTTGAAATTCACTTCGATTCTTTTGAATTTTCTTAAGATTTTTTGTAGGAGGAGCTGAAATTGAAAAAATTTTGGTGAAATTAAATTAAATCATTTTGAATTTTTTTATGATTTTTAGTTACAGATACAGAATATGAGTAAATTTAGTTGATATTCACTTAGATTCAATTGGATTTTCATAAGATTTTTAGTAGGAGGAGCTGAAATTGAAGAAATGTTGGTAAAATTAAATTAAATCTTTTTGAATTTTTTTATGTTTTTTAGTGAAAGGTGCAGAATTTGAGTAAATTTACTTGATATTCACTTCGATTCCTTTGGATTTTCATAAGATTTTTAGTAAGAGGAGCTGAAATTAAAGAAATTTTGCTAAAATTAAATTAAATCTTTTTGAATTTTTTTATGATTTTTAGTTACAGATGCAGAATTTGAGTAAATTTAGTTGATATTCACTTCGATTCTTTTTGATTTTCATAAGATTTTTAGTAGAAGGTGCTGAAATTGAAGAAATTGTGGTAAACTTAAATTAAATCTTTTTGAATTTTTTTATGATTTTTAGTTACAGATGCAGAATTTGAATAAATTTAGTTGATATTCACTTCGATTCCTTTGGATTTTCATAAGATTTTTAGTAGAAGGTGCTGAAATTGAAGAAATTTTGCTAAAATTACATTAAATATCTTTGTATTATTTTATGATTTTTAGTTACAGATGCTGAATTTGAGAAAATATTGTTGAAATTCACTTCGATACTTTTGAATTTTCTTAAGATTTTTTGTAGGAGGAGCTGAAATTGAAAAAATTTTGGTGAAATTAAATTAAATCTTTTTGAAGTTTTTTATGATTTTTAGTTACAGATACAGAATATGAGTAAATTTAGTTGATATTCACTTAGATTCAATTGGATTTTCATAAGATTTTTAGTAGGAGGATCTGAAATTGAAGAAATGTTGGTAAAATTAAATTAAATCTTTTTGTATTTTTTTATGTTTTTTAGTGAAAGGTGCAGAATTTGAGTAAATTTACTTGATATTCACTTCGATTCCTTTGGATTTTCATAAGATTTTTAGTAGAAGGAGCTGAAATTGAAGAAATTTTGCTAAAATTAAATTAAATCTTTTCGAATTTTTTTATGATTTTTTGTTACAGATGCAGAATTTGAGTAAATTTAGTTGATATTCACTTCGATTCCTTTGGATTTTCATAAGATTTTTAGTAGGAGGAGCTGAAATTGAAGAAATGTTATTAAAATTAAATTAAATCTTTTTGAATTTTTTTATGATTTTTAGTGAAAGGTGCAGAATTTGAGTAAGTTTACTTGATATTCACTTCGATTCCTTTGGATTTTCATAAGATTTTTAGTAGAAGGAGTTGAAATTGAAGAAATTTTGGTGAAATTAAATGAAATTTCTTTGTATTTTTTTATGATTTTTAGTTACAGATGCAGAATTTGAGAAAATATAGTTGAAATTCACTTCGATTCTATTCCATTTTCTTAAGATGTTTAGTAGGAGGAGCTGAAATTGAAAAAATATTGCTGAAATTAAATTAAATCTTTTTGAATTTTTTTATCATTTTTAGTTACAGATGCAGAATTTGAGTAAATTTAGTTGATATTCACTTCGATTCCCTTTGATTTTCATAAGATTTTTAGTAGAAGGAGCTGAAATTGAAGAAGTTTTGGTGAAATTAAATTAAATTTCTTTGTTTTTTTTTATGATTTTTAGTTACAGATGCAGAATTTGAGAAAATATAGTTGAAATTCACTTCGATTCTGTTGGATTTTCTTAAGATTTTTAGTAGGAGGAGCTGAAATTGAAAAAATTTTGCTGAAATTAAATTAAATCTTTTTGAATTTTTTTATGATTTTTTGTTACAGATGCAGAATTTGAGTAAATTTAGTTGATATTCACTTCGATTCTTTTGGATTTTCATAAGATTTTTAGTAGGAGGAGCTGAATTTGAAGAAATGTTGGTAAAATTAAATTAAATCTTTTTGAATTTTTTTATGATTTTTAGTGAAAGGTGCAGAATTGGAGTAAATTTACTTGATATTCACTTCGATTCCTTTGGATTTTCATAAGATTTTTAGTAGGAGGAGCTGAAATTGAAGAAATGTTGGTAAAATTAAATTAAATCTTTTTGTATTTTTTTATGTTTTTTAGTGAAAGGTGCAGAATTTGAGTAAATTTACTTGATATTCACTTCGATTCCATTGGATTTTCATAAGATTTTTAGTAGAAGGAGCTGAAATTGAAGAAATTTTGCTAAAATTAAATTAAATCTTTTTGAATTTTTTTATGATTTTTTGTTACAGATGCAGAATTTGAGTAAATTTAGTTGATATTCACTTCGATTCCTTTGGATTTTCATAAGATTTTTAGTAGGGGGAGCTGAAATTGAAGAAATGTTATTAAAATTAAATTAAATCTTTTTGAATTTTTTTATGATTTTTAGTGAAAGGTGCAGAATTTGAGTAAGTTTACTTGATATTCACTTCGATTCCTTTGGATTTTCATAAGATTTTTAGTAGAAGGAGCTGAAATTGAAGAAATTTTGGTGAAATTAAATGAAATTTCTTTGTATTTTTTTATGATTTTTAGTTACAGATGCAGAATTTGAGAAAATATAGTTGAAATTCACTTCGATTCTATTCCATTTTCTTAAGATGTTTAGTAGGAGGAGCTGAAATTGAAAAAATATTGCTGAAATTAAATTAAATCTTTTTGAATTAATTTATGATTTTTAGTTACAGATACAGAATATGAGTAAATTTAGTTGATATTCACTTAGATTCAATTGGATTTTCATAAGATTTTTAGTAGAAGGAGCTGAAATTGAAGAAATTTTGGTGAAATTAAATTAAATTTCTTTGTATTTTTTTATGATTTTTAGTTACAGATGCAGAATTTGAGAAAATATAGTTGATATTCTCTTCGATTCTTTTGGACTTTCTTAAGATTTTTAGTAAGAGGAGCTGAAATTGAAAAAATTTTGGTGAAATTAAATTAAATCTTTTTGAATTTTTTTATGATTTTTAGTTACAGATACAGAATATGAGTAAATTTATTTGATATTCACTTAGATTCAATTGGATTTTCATAAGATTTTTAGTAGGAGGAGCTGAAATTGAAGAATAGTTGGTAAAATTAAATTAAATCTTTTTGAATTTTTTTATGTTTTCTAGTGAAAGGTGCAGAATTTGAGTAAATTTACTTGATATTCACTTCGATTCCTTTGGATTTTCATAAGATTTTTAGTAGAAGGAGCTGAAATTGAAGAAATTTTGTTGAAATTAAATTAAATTTCTTTGTATTTTTTTATGATTTTTAGTTACAGATGCAGAATTTGAGAAAATATAGTTGATATTCACTTAGATTCAATTGGATTTTCATAAGATTTTTAGTAGGAGGAGCTGAAATTGAAGAATAGTTGGTAAAATTAAATTAAATCTTTTTGAATTTTTTTATGTTTTCTAGTGAAAGGTGCAGAATTTGAGTAAATTTACTTGATATTCACTTCGATTCCTTTGGATTTTCATAAGATTTTTAGTAGAAGGTGCTGAAATTGAAGAAATGTTGGTAAAATTAAATTAAATTTCTTTGTATTTTTTTATGATTTTTAGTTACAGGTGCAGAATTTGAGAAAGTATTGTTGAAATTCACTTCGATTCTTTTGAATTTTCTTAAGATTTTTTGTAGGAGGAGCTGAAATTGAAAAAATTTCGCTAAAATTAAATTAAATTTCTTTGTATTTTTTTATGAATTTTAGTTACAGGTGCAGAATTTGAGAAAATATTGTTGAAATTCACTTCGATTCTTTGGAATTTTCTTACGATTTTTTGTAGGAGGAGCTGAAATTGAAAAAATTTTGGTGAAATTAAATTAAACCTTTTTGAATTTTTTATGATTTTTAGTTACAGATACAGAATATGAGTAAATTTAGTTGATATTCACTTAGATTCAATTGGATTTTCATAAGATTTTTAGTAGGAGGAGCTGAAATTGAAGAAATTTTGGTGAAAGTAAATTAAATTTCTTTGTATTTTTTTATGATTTTTAGTTACAGATGCAGAATTTGAGAAAATATAGTTGAAATTCACTTCGATTCTTTTGGATTTTCTTAAGATGTTTAGTAGGAGGAGCTGAAATTGAAAAAATTTTGCTGAAATTAAATTAAATTTTTTTAAATTTTTTTATGATTTTTAGTTACAGATGCAGAATTTGAGTAAATTTAGTTGATATTCACTTCGATTCCTTTTGATTTTCATAAGATTTTTAGTAGAAGGAGCTGAAATTGAAGAAATTGTGGTAAAATTAAATTAAATCTTTATGAATTTTTTTATGATTTTTAGTTACAGATGCAGAATTTGAGTAAATTTAGTTGATATTCACTTCGATTCCTTTGGATTTTCATAAGATTTTTAGTAGAAGGAGCTGAAATTGAAGAAGTTTTGGTGAAATTAAATTAAATTTCTTTGTTTTTTTTTTTATGATTTTTAGTTACAGATGCAGAATTTGAGAAAATATAGTTGAAATTCACTTCGATTCTGTTGGATTTTCTTAAGATTTTTAGTAGGAGGAGCTGAAATTGAAAAAATTTTGCTGAAATTAAATTAAATCTTTTTGAATTTTTTTATGATTTTTAGTTACAGATGCAGAATTTGAGTAAATTTAGTTGATATTCAATTCGATTCTTTTGGATTTTCATAAGATTTTTAGTAGGAGGAGCTGAAATTGAAGAAATGTTGGTAAAATTAAATTAAATCTTTTTGAATTTTTTTATGATTTTTAGTGAAAGGTGCAGAATTGGAGTAAATTTACTTGATATTCACTTCGATTCCTTTGGATTTTCATAAGATTTTTAGTAGAAGGAGCTGAAATTGAAAAAAATTTTGTGAAATTAAATTAAATTCCTTTGTATTTTTTTATGATTTTTAGTTACAGATGCAGAATTTGAGAAAATATAGTTGAAATTCACTTCGATTCTATTCGATTTTCTTAAGATGTTTAGTAGGAGGAGCTGAAATTGAAAAAATATTGCTGAAATTAAATTAAATCTTTTTGAATTTTTTTATGATTTTTAGTTACAGATGCAGAATTTGAGTAAATTTAGTTGATATTCACTTCGATCCCTTTTGATTTTCATAAGATTTTTAGTAGAAGGAGCTGAAATTGAAGAAATTGTGGTAAAATTAAATTAAATCTTTTTGAATTTTTTTATGATTTTTAGTTACAGATGCAGAATTTGAGTAAATTTAGTTGATATTCACTTCGATTCCTTTGGATTTTCATAAGATTTTTAGTAGGAGGAGCTGAAATTGAAGAAATGTTGGTAAAATTAAATTAAATCTTTTTAAATTTTTTTATGATTTTTAGTTACAGATACAGAATTTGAGTAAATTCAGTTGATATTCACATAGATTCTATTGGATTTTCATAAGATTTTTAGTAGGAGGAGCTGAAATTGAAGAAATTTTGGTGAAATTAAATTAAATTTCTTTGTATTTTTTTATGATTTTTAGTTACAGGTGCAGAATTTGAGAAAGTATTGTTGAAATTCACTTCGATTCTTTTGAATTTTCTTAAGATTTTTTGTACGAGGAGCTGAAATTGAAAAAATTTTGGTGAAATTAAAATAAATCTTTTTGAATTTTTTTATGATTTTTAGTTACAGATACAGAATATGAGTAAATTTAATTGATATTCACTTACATTCAATTGGATTTTCATAAGATTTTTAGTAGGAGGAGCTGAAATTGAAGAAATGTTGGTAAAATTAAATTAAATCTTTTTGCATTTTTTTATGTTTTTTAGTTACAGATGCAGAATTTGAGTAAATTTACTTGATATTCACTTCGATTCCTTTGGATTTTCTTAAGATTTTTAGTAGGAGGAGCTGAAATTGAAGAAATTTTGGCGAAATTAAATTAAATTTCTTTGTATTTTTTTATGTTTTTTAGTGAAAGGTGCAGAATTTGAGTAAATTTACTTGATATTCATTTCGATTCCTTTGGATTTTCATAAGATTTTTAGTAGAAGGAGCTGAAATTGAAGAAATTTTGGTGAAATTAAATTAAATTTCTTTGTATTTTTTTATGATTTTTAGTTACAGATGCAGAATTTGAGAAAATATAGTTGAAATTCTCTTCGATTCTTTTGGACTTTCTTAAGATTTTTAGTAAGAGGAGCTGAAATTGAAAAAATTTTGGTGAAATTAAATTAAATCTTTTTGAATTTTTTTAAGATTTTTAGTTACAGATACAGAATATGAGTAAATTTAGTTGATATTCACTTCGATTCCTTTTGAGTTTCATAAGATTTTTAGTAGAACGAGCTGAAATTGAAGAAATGTTGGTAAAATTAAATTAAATCTTTTTGAATTTTTTTATGATTTTTAGTTACAGATACAGAATTTGAGTAAATTCAGTTGATATTCACATAGATTCTATTGGATTTTCATAAGATTTTTAGTAGGAGGAGCTGAAATTGAAGAAATTTTGGTGAAATTAAATTAAATTTCTTTGTATTTTTTTATGATTTTTAGTTACAGATTCAGAATATGAGTAAATTTAGTTGATATTCACTTCGATTCCTTTTGAGTTTCATAAGATTTTTAGTAGAACGAGCTGAAATTGAAGAAATGTTGGTAAAATTAAAATAAATCTTTTTGAAATTTTTTATGATTTTTAGTTACAGATACAGAATATGAGTAAATTTAGTTGATATTCACTTACATTCAATTGGGTTTTCATAAGTTTTTTAGTAGGAGGAGCTGAAATTGAAGAAATTTTGGTGAAATTAAATTAAATTTCTTTGTATTTTTTTATGATTTTTAGTTACAGATGCAGAATTTGAGAAAATATAGTTGAAATTCTCTTCGATTCTTTTGGACTTTCTTAAGATTTTTAGTAAGAGGAGCTGAAATTGAAAAAATTTTGGTGAAATTAAATTAAATCTTTTTGAATTTTTTTATGATTTTTAGTTACAGATACAGAATATGAGTAAATTTAGTTGATATTCACTTCGATCCCTTTTGATTTTCATAAGATTTTTAGTAGAAGGAGCTGAAATTGAAGAAATTGTGGTAAAATTAAATTAAATCTTTTTGAATTTTTTTATGATTTTTAGTTACAGATGCAGAATTTGAGTAAATTTAGTTGATATTCACTTCGATTCCTTTGGATTTTCATAAGATTTTTAGTAGGAGGAGCTGAAATTGAAGAAATGTTGGTAAAATTAAATTAAATCTTTTAAAATTTTTTTATGATTTTTAGTTACAGATACAGAATTTGAGTAAATTCAGTTGATATTCACATAGATTCTATTGGATTTTCATAAGATTTTTAGTAGGAGGAGCTGAAATTGAAGAAATTTTGGTGAAATTAAATTAAATTTCTTTGTATTTTTTTATGATTTTTAGTTACAGGTGCAGAATTTGAGAAAGTATTGTTGAAATTCACTTCGATTCTTTTGAATTTTCATAAGATTTTTAGTAGGAGGAGCTGAAATTGAAGAAATGTTGGTAAAATTAAATTAAATCTTTTTGTATTTTTTTATGTTTTTTAGTGAAAGGTGCAGAATTTGAGTAAATTTACTTGATATTCACTTTGATTCCTTTGGATTTTCTTAAGATTTTTAGTAGGAGGAGCTGAAATTGAAGAAATGTTGGTAAAATTAAATTAAATCTTTTTGAATTTTTTTATGATTTTTAGTGAAAGGTGCAGAATTTGAGATAATATAGTTGAAATTCACTTCGATTCATTTGCATTTTCTTAAGATTTTTAGTAGGAGCTGAAATTGAAGAAATTGTGGTGAAATTAAATTAAATCTTTTTGAATTTTTTTATGATTTTTAGTCACAGATGCAGAATTTGAGTAAATTTAGTTGATATTCACATCGATTCCTTTGGATTTTCATAAGATTTTTAGTAGGAGCTGAAATTGAAGAAATGTTGGTAAAATTAAATTAAATCTTTATGAATTTTTTTATGATTTTTAGTTACAGATGCAGAATTTGAGTAAATTTAGTTGATATTCACTTCGATTCCTTTGGATTTTCATAAGATTTTTAGTAGGAGGAGCTGAAATTGAAGAAATGTTGGTAAAATTAAATTAAATCTTTTTGAATTTTTTTATGATTTTTAGTGAAAGGTGCAGAATTTGAGTAAATTTACTTGATATTCACTTCGATTCCTTTGGATTTTCATAAGATTTTTAGTAGAAGGAGCTGAAATTGAAGAAATTTTGGTGAAACTAAATTAAATTTCTTTGTATTTTTTATGATTTTTAGTTACAGATGCAGAATTTGAGTAAATTTAGTTGATATTCACTTCGATTCCTTTGGATTTTCATAAGATTTTAAGTAGGAGGAGCTGAAATTGAAGAAATTTTGCTAAAATTAAATTAAATTTCTTTGTATTTTTTTATGAATTTTAGTTACAGGTGCAGAATTTGAGAAAATATTGTTGAAATTCACTTCGATTCTTTGGAATTTTCTTAAGATTTTTTGTAGGAGGAGCTGAAATTGAAAAAATTTTGGTGAAATTAAATTAAACCTTTTTGAATTTTTTATGATTTTTAGTTACAGATACAGAATATGAGTAAATTTAGTTGATATTCACTTAGATTCAATTGGATTTTCATAAGATTTTTAGTAGGAGGAGCTGAAATTGAAGAAATTTTGGTGAAAGTAAATTAAATTTCTATGTATTTTTTTATGATTTTTAGTTACAGATGCAGAATTTGAGAAAATATAGTTGAAATTCACTTCGATTCTTTTGGATTTACTTAAGATGTTTAGTAGGAGGAGCCGAAATTGAAAAAATTTTGCTGAAATTAAATTAAATTTTGTAAAATTTTTTTATGATTTTTAGTTACAGATGCAGAATTTGAGTAAATTTAGTTGATATTCACTTCGATTCCTTTTGATTTTCATGAGATTTTTAGTAGAAGGAGCTGAAATTGAAGAAATTGTGGTAAAATTAAATTAAATCTTTATGAATTTTTTTATGATTTTTAGTTACAGATGCAGAATTTGAGTAAATTTAGTTGATATTCACTTCGATTCCTTTGGATTTTCATAAGATTTTTAGTAGAAGGAGCTGAAATTGAAGAAATTTTGGCGAAATTAAATTAAATTTCTTTGTATTTTTTTATGGTTTTTAGTTACAGATGCAGGATTGGAGTAAATTTACTTGATATTCACTTCGATTCCTTTGGATTTTCATAAGATTTTTAGTAGAAGGAGCTGAAATTGAAAAAATATTGCTGAAATTAAATTAAATCTTTTTGAATTTTTTTATGATTTTTAGTTACAGATGCAGAATTTGAGTAAATTTAGTTGATATTCACTTCGATTCCTTTTGATTTTCATAAGATTTTTAGTAGAAGGAGCTGAAATTGAAGAAATTGTGGTAAACTTAAATTAAATCTTTTTGAATTTTTTTATGATTTTTAGTTACAGATGCAGAATTTGAGTAAATTTAGTTGATATTCACTTCGATTCCTTTGGATTTTCATAAGATTTTTAGTAGGAGGAGCTGAAATTGAAGAAATGTTGGTAAAATTAAATTAAATCTTTTTGCATTTTTTTATGTTTTTTAGTGAAAGGTGCAGAATTTGAGTAAATTTACTTGATATTCATTTCGATTCCTTTGGATTTTCATAAGATTTTTAGTAGAAGGAGCTGAAATTGAAGAAATTTTGGTGAAATTAAATTAAATTTCTTTGTATTTTTTTATGATTTTTAGTTACAGATGCAGAATTTGAGAAAATATAGTTGAAATTCTCTTCGATTCTTTTGGACTTTCTTAAGATTTTTAGTAAGAGGAGCTGAAATTGAAAAAATTTTGGTGAAATTAAATTAAATCTTTTTGAATTTTTTTATGATTTTTAGTTACAGATACAGAATATGAGTAAATTTAGTTGATATTCACTTAGATTCCTTTTTAGTTTCATAAGATTTTTAGTAGAACGAGCTGAAATTGAAGAAATTGTGGTAAAATTAAATTAAATCTTTTTGAATTTTTTTATGATTTTTAGTTACAGATGCAGAATTTGAGTAAATTTAGTTGATATTCACTTCGATTCCTTTGGATTTTCATAAGATTTTTAGTAGGAGGAGCTGAAATTGAAGAAATGTTGGTAAAATTAAATTAAATCTTTTTAAATTTTTTTATGATTTTTAGTTACAGATACAGAATTTGAGTAAATTCAGTTGATATTCACATAGATTCTATTGGATTTTCATAAGATTTTTAGTAGGAGGAGCTGAAATTGAAGAAATTTTGGTGAAATTAAATTAAATTTCATTGTATTTTTTTATGATTTTTAGTTACAGGTGCAGAATTTGAGAAAGTATTGTTGAAATTCCCTTCGATTCTTTTGAATTTTCATAAGATTTTTAGTAGGAGGAGCTGAAATTGAAGAAATGTTGGTAAAATTAAATTAAATCTTTTTGCATTTTTTTATGTTTTTTAGTGAAAGGTGCAGAATTTGAGTAAATTTACTTGATATTCACTTTGATTCCTTTGGATTTTCTTAAGATTTTTAGTAGGAGGAGCTGAAATTGAAGAAATGTTGGTAAAATTAAATTAAATCTTTTTGAATTTTTTTATGATTTTTAGTGAAAGGTGCAGAATTTGAGATAATATAGTTGAAATTCACTTCGATTCTTTTGCATTTTCTTAAGATTTTTAGTAGGAGCTGAAATTGAAGAAATTGTGGTGAAATTAAATTAAATCTTTTTGAATTTTTTTATGATTTTTAGTCACAGATGCAGAATTTGAGTAAATTTAGTTGATATTCACATCGATTCCTTTGGATTTTCATAAGATTTTTAGTAGGAGCTGAAATTGAAGAAATGTTGGTAAAATTAAATTAAATCTTTATGAATTTTTTTATGATTTTTAGTTACAGATGCAGAATTTGAGTAAATTTAGTTGATATTCACTTCGATTCCTTTGGATTTTCATAAGATTTTTAGTAGGAGGAGCTGAAATTGAAGAAATGTTGGTAAAATTAAATTAAATCTTTTTGAATTTTGTTATGATTTTTAGTGAAAGGTGCAGAATTTGAGTAAATTTACTTGATATTCACTTCGATTCCTTTGGATTTTCATAAGATTTTTAGTAGAAGGAGCTGAAATTGAAGAAATTTTGGTGAAACTAAATTAAATTTCTTTGTATTTTTTTATGATTTTTAGTTACAGATGCAGAATTTGAGTAAATTTAGTTGATATTCACTTCGATTCCTTTGGATTTTCATAAGATTTTAAGTAGGAGGAGCTGAAATTGAAGAAATTTTGCTAAAATTAAATTAAATTTCTTTGTATTTTTTTATGAATTTTAGTTACAGGTGCAGAATTTGAGAAAATATTGTTGAAATTCACTTCGATTCTTTGGAATTTTCTTAAGATTTTTTGTAGGAGGAGCTGAAATTGAAAAAATTTTGGTGAAATTAAATTAAACCTTTTTGAATTTTTTATGATTTTTAGTTACAGATACAGAATATGAGTAAATTTAGTTGATATTCACTTCGATCCCTTTTGATTTTCATAAGATTTTTAGTAGAAGGAGCTGAAATTGAAGAAATTGTGGTAAAATTAAATTAAATCTTTTTGAATTTTTTTATGATTTTTAGTTACAGATGCAGAATTTGAGTAAATTTAGTTGATATTCACTTCGATTCCTTTGGATTTTCATAAGATTTTTAGTAGGAGGAGCTGAAATTGAAGAAATGTTGGTAAAATTAAATTAAATCTTTATGAATTTTTTTATGATTTTTAGTTACAGATGCAGAATTTGAGTAAATTTAGTTGATATTCACTTCGATTCCTTTGGATTTTCATAAGATTTTTAGTAGAAGGAGCTGAAATTGAAGAAATTTTGGTGAAACTAAATTAAATTTCTTTGTATTTTTTTATGATTTTTAGTTACAGATGCAGAATTTGAGAAAATATAGTTGAAATTCACTTCGATTCTTTTGGATTTTCTTAAGATGTTTAGTAGGAGGAGCCGAAATTGAAAAAATTTTGCTGAAATTAAATTAAATTTTGTAAAATTTTTTTATGATTTTTAGTTACAGATGCAGAATTTGAGTAAATTTAGTTGATATTCACTTCGATTCCTTTTGATTTTCATGAGATTTTTAGT
>OV815993.1:32213314-32370441 GCA_929113495.1 Andrena minutula
TTGCTGAAATTAAATTAAATCTTTTTGAATTTTTTTATGATTTTTAGTTACAGATGCAGAATTTGAGTAAATTTAGTTGATATTCACTTCGATTCCTTTTGATTTTCATAAGATTTTTAGTAGAAGGAGCTGAAATTGAAGAAATTGTGGTAAAATTAAATTAAATCTTTATGAATTTTTTTATGATTTTTAGTTACAGATGCAGAATTTGAGTAAATTTAGTTGATATTCACTTCGATTCCTTTGGATTTTCATAAGATTTTTAGTAGAACGAGCTGAAATTGAAGAAATGTTGGTAAAATTAAATTAAATCTTTTTGAATTTTTTTATGATTTTTAGTTACAGATACAGAATTTGAGTAAATTCAGTTGATATTCACATAGATTCTATTGGATTTTCATAAGATTTTTTGTAGGAGGAGCTGAAATTGAAAAAATTTTGGTGAAATTAAAATAAATCTTTTTGAATTTTTTTATGATTTTTAGTTACAGATACAGAATATGAGTAAATTTAGTTGATATTCACTTACATTCAATTGGATTTTCATAAGATTTTTAGTAGGAGGAGCTGAAATTGAAGAAATGTTGGTAAAATTAAATTAAATCTTTTTGCATTTTTTTATGTTTTTTAGTGAAAGGTGCAGAATTTGAGTAAATTTACTTGATATTCACTTTGATTCCTTTGGATTTTCATAAGATTTTTAGTAGAAGGAGCTGAAATTGAAGAAATTTTGGTGAAATTAAATTAAATTTCTTTGTATTTTTTTATGATTTTTAGTTACAGATGCAGAATTTGAGTAAATTTAGTTGATATTCACTTCGATTCATTTTGAGTTTCATAAGATTTTTAGTAGAACGAGCTGAAATTGAAGAAATTGTGGTAAAATTAAATTAAATCTTTTTGAATTTTTTTATGATTTTTAGTTACAGATGCAGAATTTGAGTAAATTTAGTTGATATTCACATCGATTCCTTTGGATTTTCATAAGATTTTTAGTAGGAGCTGAAATTGGAGAAATGTTGGTAAAATTAAATTAAATCTTTATGAATTTTTTTATGATTTTTAGTTACAGATGCAGAATTTGAGTAAATTTAGTTGATATTCACTTCGATTCCTTTGGATTTTCATAAGATTTTAAGTAGGAGGAGCTGAAATTGAAGAAATTTTGCTAAAATTAAATTAAATTTCTTTGTATTTTTTTATGAATTTTAGTTACAGGTGCAGAATTTGAGAAAATATTGTTGAAATTCACTTCGATTCTTTGGAATTTTCTTAAGATTTTTTGTAGGAGGAGCTGAAATTGAAAAAATTTTGGTGAAATTAAATTAAACCTTTTTGAATTTTTTTTGATTTTTAGTTACAGATACAGAATATGAGTAAATTTAGTTGATATTCACTTAGATTCAATTGGATTTTCATAAGATTTTTAGTAGGAGGAGCTGAAATTGAAGAAATTTTGCTGAAATTAAATTAAATCTTTTTGAATTTTTTTATGATTTTTAGTTACAGATGCAGAATTTGAGTAAATTTAGTTGATATTCACTTCGATTCCTTTGGATTTTCATAAGATTTTTAGTAGGAGGAGCTGAATTTGAAGAAATGTTGGTAAAATTAAATTAAATCTTTTTGAATTTTTTTATGATTTTTAGTGAAAGGTGCAGAATTGGAGTAAATTTACTTGATATTCACTTCGATTCCTTTGGATTTTCATAAGATTTTTAGTAGAAGGAGCTGAAATTGAAGAAATTTTGGTGAAACTAAATTAAATTTATTTGTATTTTTTTATGATTTTTAGTTACAGATGCTGAATTTTAGAAAATACAGTTGAAATTCACTTCGATTCTTTTGAATTTTCTTAAGATTGTTTGTAGGAGGAGCTGAAATTGAAAAAATTTTGGTGAAATTAAATTAAATCATTTTGAAATTTTTTATGATTTTTAGTTACAGATACAGAATATGAGTAAATTTAGTTGATATTCACTTAGATTCAATTGGATTTTCATAAGATTTTTAGTAGGAGGAGCTGAAATTGAAGAAATGTTGGTAAAATTAAATTAAATCTTTTTGAATTTTTTTATGATTTTAGTGAAAGGTGCAGAATTTGAGATAATATAGTTGAAATTCACTTCGATTCTTTTGCATTTTCTTAAGATTTTTAGTAGGAGCTGAAATTGAAGAAATTGTGGTGAAATTAAATTAAATCTTTTTGAATTTTTTTATGATTTTTAGTTACAGATGCAGAATTTGTGTAAATTTAGTTGATATTCACATCGATTCCTTTGGATTTTCATAAGATTTTTAGTAGGAGCTGAAATTGAAAAAATTTTGGTGAAATTAAAATAAATCTTTTTGAATTTTTTTATGATTTTTAGTTACAGATACAGAATATGAGTAAATTTAGTTGATATTCACTTACATTCAATTGGATTTTCATAAGATTTTTAGTAGGAGGAGCTGAAATTGAAGAAATGTTGGTCAAATTAAATTAAATCTTTTTGCATTTTTTTATGTTTTTTAGTGAAAGGTGCAGAATTTGAGTAAATTTACTTGATATTCATTTCGATTCCTTTGGATTTTCATAAGATTTTTAGTAGAAGGAGCTGAAATTGAAGAAATTTTGGTGAAATTAAATTAAAATTCTTTGTATTTTTTTATGATTTTTAGTTACAGATACAGAATATGAGTAAATTTAGTTGATATTCACTTCGATTCCTTTTGAGTTTCATAAGATTTTTAGTAGAACGAGCTGAAATTGAAGAAATGTTGGTAAAATTAAATTAAATCTTTTTGAATTTTTTTATGATTTTTAGTTACAGATACAGAATTTGAGTAAATTCAGTTGATATTCACATAGATTCTATTGGATTTTCATAAGATTTTTAGTAGGAGGAGCTGAAATTGAAGAAATTTTGGTGATAATTAAATTAAATTTCTTTGTATTTTTTTATGATTTTTAGTTACAGGTGCAGAATTTGAGAAAGTATTGTTGAAATTCACTTCGATTCTTTTGAATTTTCTTAAGATTTTATGTAGGAGGAGCTGAAATTGAAAAAATTTTGGTGAAATTAAAATAAATCTTTTTGAATTTTTTTATGATTTTTCGTTACAGATACAGAATATGAGTAAATTTAGTTGATATTCACTTACATTCAATTGGATTTTCATAAGATTTTTAGTAGGAGGAGCTGAAATTGAAGAAATGTTGGTAAAATTAAATTAAATCTTTTTGCATTTTTTTATGTTTTTTAGTGAAAGGTGCAGAATTTGAGTAAATTTACTTGATATTCATTTCGATTCCTTTGGATTTTCATAAGATTTTTAGTAGAAGGAGCTGAAATTGAAGAAATTTTGGTGAAATTGAATTAAATTTCTTTGTATTTTGTTATGATTTTTAGTTACAGATGCAGAATTTGAGAAAATATAGTTGAAATTCTCTTCGATTCTTTTGAACTTTCTTAAGATTTTTAGTAAGAGGAGCTGAAATTGAAAAAATTTTGGTGAAATTAAATTAAATCTTTTTGAATTTTTTTATGATTTTAGTGAAAGGTGCAGAGTTTGAGATAATATAGTTGAAATTCACTTCGATTCTTTTGCATTTTCTTAAGATTTTTAGTAGGAGCTGAAATTGAAGAAATTCTGGTGAAATTAAATTAAATCTTTTTGAATTTTTTTATGATTTTTAGTTACAGATGCAGAATTTGAGTAAATTTAGTTGATATTCACTTCGATTCCTTTGGATTTTCATAAGATTTTTAGTAGGAGCTGAAATTGAAGAAATGTTGGTAAAATTAAATTAAATCTTTATGAATTTTTTTATGATTTTTAGTTACAGATGCAGAATTTGAGTAAATTTAGTTGATATTCACTTAGATTCAATTGGATTTTCATAAGATTTTTAGTAGGAGGAGCTGAAATCGAAGAAATGTTGGTAAAATTAAATTAAATCTTTTTGAATTTTTTTATGTTTTTTAGTGAAAGGTGCAGAATTTGAGTAAATTTACTTGATATTCATTTCGATTCCTTTGGATTTTCATAAGATTTTTAGTAGAAGGAGCTGAAATTGAAGAAATTTTGGTGAAATTGAATTAAATTTCTTTGTATTTTGTTATGATTTTTAGTTACAGATGTAGAATTTGAGAAAATATAGTTGATATTCACATCGATTCCTTTGGATTTTCATAAGATTTTTAGTAGGAGCTGAAATTGAAGAAATGTTGGTAAAATTAAATTAAATCTTTTTGAATTTTTTTATGATTTTAGTGAATGGTGCAGAATTTGAGATAATATAGTTGAAATTCACTTCGATTCTTTTGCATTTTCTTAAGATTTTTAGGAGGAGCTGAAATTGAAGAAATTGTGGTGAAATTAAATTAAATCTTTTTGAATTTTTTTATGATTTTTAGTTACAGATGCAGAATTTGAGTAAATTTAGTTGATATTCACATCGATTCCTTTGGATTTTCATAAGATTTTTAGTAGAAGGAGCTGAAATTGAAGAAATGTTGGTAAAATTAAATTAAATCTTTTTGAATTTTTTTATGATTTTAGTGAAAGGTGCAGAGTTTGAGATAATATAGTTGAAATTCACTTCGATTCTTTTGCATTTTCTTAAGATTTTTAGTAGGAGCTGAAATTGAAGAAATTGTGGTGAAATTAAATTAAATCTTTTTGAATTTTTTTATGATTTTTAGTTACAGATGCAGAATTTGAGTAAATTTAGTTGATATTCACTTCGATTCCTTTGGATTTTCATAAGATTTTTAGTAGGAGCTGAAATTGAAAAAATGTTGGTAAAATTAAATTAAATCTTTATGAATTTTTTTATGATTTTTAGTTACAGATGCAGAATTTGAGTAAATTTAGTTGATATTCACTTAGATTCAATTGGATTTTCATAAGATTTTTAGTAGGAGGAGCTGAAATTGAAGAAATGTTGGTAAAATTAAATTAAATCTTTTTGAATTTTTTTATGTTTTTTAGTGAAAGGTGCAGAATTTGAGTAAATTTACTTGATATTCATTTCGATTCCTTTGGATTTTCATAAGATTTTTAGTAGAAGGAGCTGAAATTGAAGAAATTTTGGTGAAATTGAATTAAATTTCTTTGTATTTTGTTATGATTTTTAGTTACAGATGTAGAATTTGAGAAAATATAGTTGATATTCACATCGATTCCTTTGGATTTTCATAAGATTTTTAGTAGGAGCTGAAATTGAAGAAATGTTGGTAAAATTAAATTAAATCTTTTTGAATTTTTTTATGATTTTAGTGAATGGTGCAGAATTTGAGATAATATAGTTGAAATTCACTTCGATTCTTTTGCATTTTCTTAAGATTTTTAGTAGGAGCTGAAATTGAAGAAATTGTGGTGAAATTAAATTAAATCTTTTTGAATTTTTTTATGATTTTTAGTTACAGATGCAGAATTTGAGTAAATTTAGTTGATATTCACATCGATTCCTTTGGATTTTCATAAGATTTTTAGTAGAAGGAGCTGAAATTGAAGAAATGTTGGTAAAATTAAATTAAATCTTTTTGAATTTTTTTATGATTTTTAGTTACAGATACAGAATATGAGTAAATTTAGTTGATATTCACTTAGATTCAATTGGATTTTCATAAGATTTTTAGTAGGAGGAGCTGAAATTGAAGAAATGTTGGTAAAATTAAATTAAATCTTTTTGAATTTTTTTATGATTTTAGGGAAAGGTGCAGAATTTGAGATAATATAGTTGAAATTCACTTCGATTCTTTTGCATTTTCTTAAGATTTTTAGTAGGAGCTGAAATTGAAGAAATTGTGGTGAAATTAAATTAAATCTTTTTGAATTTTTTTATGATTTTTAGTTACAGATGCAGAATTTGAGTAAATTTAGTTGATATTCACATCGATTCCTTTGGATTTTCATAAGATTTTTAGTAGGAGCTGAAATTGAAAAAATTTTGGTGAAATGAAAATAAATCTTTTGGAATTTTTTTATGATTTTTAGTTACAGATACAGAATATGAGTAAATTTAGTTGATATTCACTTACATTCAATTGGATTTTCATAAGATTTTTAGTAGGAGGAGCTGAAATTGAAGAAATGTTGGTCAAATTAAATTAAATCTTTTTGCATTTTTTTATGTTTTTTAGTGAAAGGTGCAGAATTTGAGTAAATTTACTTGATATTCACTTTGATTCCTTTGGATTTTCTTAAGATTTTTAGTAGGAGGAGCTGAAATTGAAGAAATGTTGGTAAAATTAAATTAAATCTTTTTGAATTTTTTTATGATTTTTAGTGAAAGGTGCAGAATTTGAGATAATATAGTTGAAATTTACTTCGATTCTTTTGCATTTTCTTAAGATTTTTAGTAGGAGCTGAAATTGAAGAAATTGTGGTGAAATTAAATTAAATCTTTTTGAATTTTTTTATGATTTTTAGTCACAGATGCAGAATTTGAGTAAATTTAGTTGATATTCACATCGATTCCTTTGGATTTTCATAAAATTTTTAGTAGGAGCTGAAATTGAAGAAATGTTGGTAAAATTAAATTAAATCTTTTTGAATTTTTTTATGTTTTTTAGTGAAAGGTGCAGAATTTGAGTAAATTTACTTGATATTCATTTCGATTCCTTTGGATTTTCATAAGATTTTTAGTAGAAGGAGCTGAAATTGAAGAAATTTTGGTGAAATTAAATTAAAATTCTTTGTATTTTTTTATGATTTTTAGTTACAGATACAGAATATGAGTAAATTTAGTTGATATTCACTTCGATTCCTTTTGAGTTTCATAAGATTTTTAGTAGAACGAGCTGAAATTGAAGAAATGTTGGTAAAATTAAATTAAATCTTTTTGAATTTTTTTATGATTTTTAGTTACAGATACAGAATTTGAGTAAATTCAGTTGATATTCACATAGATTCTATTGGATTTTCATAAGATTTTTAGTAGGAGGAGCTGAAATTGAAGAAATTTTGGTGATAATTAAATTAAATTTCTTTGTATTTTTTTATGATTTTTAGTTACAGGTGCAGAATTTGAGAAAGTATTGTTGAAATTCACTTCGATTCTTTTGAATTTTCTTAAGATTTTATGTAGGAGGAGCTGAAATTGAAAAAATTTTGGTGAAATTAAAATAAATCTTTTTGAATTTTTTTATGATTTTTAGTTACAGATACAGAATATGAGTAAATTTAGTTGATATTCACTTAGATTCAATTGGATTTCCATAAGATTTTTAGTAGGAGGAGCTGAAATTGAAGAAATGTTGGTAAAATTAAATTAAATCTTTTTGCATTTTTTTATGTTTTTTAGTGAAAGGTGCAGAATTTGAGTAAATTTACTTGATATTCACTTTGATTCCTTTGGATTTTCTTAAGATTTTTAGTAGGAGGAGCTGAAATTGAAGAAATGTTGGTAAAATTAAATTAAATCTTTTTGAATTTATTTATGATTTTTAGTTACAGATACAGAATATGAGTAAATTTAGTTGGTATTCACTTAGATTCAATTGGATTTTCATAAGATTTTTAGTAGGAGGAGCTGAAATTGAAGAAATGTTGGTAAAATTAAATTAAATCTTTTTGAATTTTTTTATGTTTTTTAGTGAAAGGTGCAGAATTTGAGTAAATTTACTTGATATTCATTTCGATTCCTTTGGATTTTCATAAGATTTTTAGTAGAAGGAGCTGAAATTGAAGAAATTTTGGTGAAATTAAATTAAATTTCTTTGTATTTTTTTATGATTTTTAGTTACAGATGCAGAATTTGAGAAAATATAGTTGAAATTCTCTTCGATTCTTTTGGACTTTCTTAAGATTTTTAGTAAGAGGAGCTGAAATTGAAAAAATTTTGGTGAAATTAAATTAAATCTTTTTGAATTTTTTTATGATTTTTAGTTACAGATACAGAATATGAGTAAATTTAGTTGATATTCACTTCGATTCCTTTTGAGTTTCATAAGATTTTTAGTAGAACGAGCTGAAATTGAAGAAATTGTGGTAAAATTAAATTAAATCTTTTTGAATTTTTTTATGATTTTTAGTTACAGATGCAGAATTTGAGTAAATTTAGTTGATATTCACTTCGATTCCTTTGGATTTTCATAAGATTTTTAGTAGAAGGAGCTGAAATTGAAGAAATTTTGGTGAAACTAAATTAAATCTTTTTGTATTTTTTTATGATTTTTAGTTACAGATGCAGAATTTGAGTAAATTTAGTTGATATTCACTTCGATTCCTTTGGATTTTCATAAGATTTTAAGTAGGAGGAGCTGAAATTGAAGAAATTTTGCTAAAATTAAATTAAATTTCTTTGTATTTTTTTATGATTTTTAGTTACAGATGCAGAATTTGAGAAAATATAGTTGAAATTCACTTCGATTCTTTTGGATTTTCTTAAGATGTTTAGTAGGAGGAGCTGAAATTGAAAAAATTTTGCTGAAATTAAATTAAATTTTTTAAAATTTTTTTATGATTTTTAGTTACAGATGCAGAATTTGAGTAAATTTAGTTGATATTCACTTCGATTCCTTTTGATTATCATAAGATTTTTAGTAGAAGGAGCTGAAATTGAAGAAATTGTGGTAAAATTAAATTAAATCTTTATGAATTTTTTTATGATTTTTAGTTACAGATGCAGAATTTGAGTAAATTTAGTTGATATTCACTTCGATTCCTTTTGATTTTCATAAGATTTTTAGTAGAAGGAGCTGAAATTGAAGAAGTTTTGGTGAAATTAAATTAAATTTCTTTGTTTTTTTTTTATGATTTTTAGTTACAGATGCAGAATTTGAGAAAATATAGTTGAAATTCACTTCGATTCTGTTGGATTTTCTTAAGATTTTTAGTAGGAGGAGCTGAAATTGAAAAAATTTTGCTGAAATTAAATTAAATCTTTTTGAATTTTTTTATGATTTTTAGTTACAGATGCAGAATTTGAGTAAATTTAGTTGATATTCACTTCGATTCCTTTTGATTTTCATAAGATTTTTAGTAGAAGGAGCTGAAATTGAAGAAATTGTGGTAAAATTAAATTAAATCTTTATGAATTTTTTTATGATTTTTAGTGAAAGGTGCAGAATTTGAGTAAATTTACTTGATATTCACTTCGATTCCTTTGGATTTTCATAAGATTTTTAGTAGAAGGAGCTGAAATTGAAGAAATTTTGGTGAAATTAAATTAAATTTATTTGTATTTTTTTATGATATTTAGTTACAGATGCTGAATTTTAGAAAATACAGTTGAAATTCACTTCGATTCTTTTGAATTTTCTTAAGATTGTTTGTAGGAGGAGCTGAAATTGAAAAAATTTTGGTGAAATTAAATTAAATCATTTTGAAATTTTTTATGATTTTTAGTTACAGATACAGAATATGAGTAAATTTAGTTGATATTCACTTAGATTCAATTGGATTTCCATAAGATTTTTAGTAGGAGGAGCTGAAATTGAAGAATAGTTGGTAAAATTAAATTAAATCTTTTTGCATTTTTTTATGTTTTTTAGTGAAAGGTGCAGAATTTGAGTAAATTTACTTGATATTCACTTTGATTCCTTTGGATTTTCTTAAGATTTTTAGTAGGAGGAGCTGAAATTGAAGTAATGTTGGTAAAATTAAATTAAATCTTTTTGAATTTTTTTATGATTTTTAGTTACAGATACAGAATATGAGTAAATTTAGTTGATATTCACTTAGATTCAATTGGATTTTCATAAGATTTTTAGTAGGAGGAGCTGAAATTGAAGAAATGTTGGTAAAATTAAATTAAATCTTTTTGAATTTTTTTATGTTTTTTAGTGAAAGGTGCAGAATTTGAGTAAATTTACTTGATATTCATTTCGATTCCTTTGGATTTTCATAAGATTTTTAGTAGAAGGAGCTGAAATTGAAGAAATTTTGGTGAAATTGAATGAAATTTCTTTGTATTTTGTTATGATTTTTAGTTACAGATGTAGAATTTGAGAAAATATAGTTGATATTCACATCGATTCCTTTGGATTTTCATAAGATTTTTAGTAGGAGTAGAAATTGAAGAAATGTTGGTAAAATTAAATTAAATCTTTCTGAATTTTTTTATGATTTTAGTGAAAGGTGCAGAATTTGAGATAATATAGTTGAAATTCACTTCGATTCTTTTGCATTTTCTTAAGATTTTTAGTAGGAGCTGAAATTGAAGAAATTGTGGTGAAATTAAATTAAATCTTTTTGAATTTTTTTATGATTTTTAGTTACAGATGCAGAATTTGAGTAAATTTAGTTGATATTCACATCGATTCCTTTGGATTTTCATAAGATTTTTAGTAGAAGGAGCTGAAATTGAAGAAATGTTGGTAAAATTAAATTAAATCTTTTTGAATTTTTTTATGATTTTTAGTTACAGATACAGAATATGAGTAAATTTAGTTGATATTCACTTAGATTCAATTGGATTTTGATAAGATTTTTAGTAGGAGGAGCTGAAATTGAAGAAATGTTGGTAAAATTAAATTAAATCTTTTTGAATTTTTTTATGATTTTAGTGAAAGGTGCAGAATTTGAGATAATATAGTTGAAATTCACTTCGATTCTTTTGCATTTTCTTAAGATTTTTAGTAGGAGCTGAAATTGAAGAAATTGTGGTGAAATTAAATTAAATCTTTTTGAATTTTTTTATGATTTTTAGTTACAGATGCAGAATTTGAGTAAATTTAGTTGATATTCACATCGATTCCTTTGGATTTTCATAAGTTTTTAGTAGGAGCTGAAATTGAAAAAATTTTGGTGAAATTAAAATAAATCTTTTTGAATTTTTTTATGATTTTTAGTTACAGATACAGAATATGAGTAAATTTAGTTGATATTCACTTACATTCAATTGGATTTTCATAAGATTTTTAGTAGGAGGAGCTGAAATTGAAGAAATGTTGGTCAAATTAAATTAAATCTTTTTGCATTTTTTTATGTTTTTTAGTGAAAGGTGCAGAATTTGAGTAAATTTACTTGATATTCATTTCGATTCCTTTGGATTTTCATAAGATTTTTAGTAGAAGGATGCTGAAATTGAAGAAATTTTGGTGAAATTAAATTAAAATTCTTTGTATTTTTTTATGATTTTTAGTTACAGATACAGAATATGAGTAAATTTAGTTGATATTCACTTCGATTCCTTTTGAGTTTCATAAGATTTTTAGTAGAACGAGCTGAAATTGAAGAAATGTTGGTAAAATTAAATTAAATCTTTTTGAATTTTTTTATGATTTTTAGTTACAGATACAGAATTTGAGTAAATTCAGTTGATATTCACATAGATTCTATTGGATTTTCATAAGATTTTTAGTAGGAGGAGCTGAAATTGAAGAAATTTTGGTGATAATTAAATTAAATTTCTTTGTATTTTTTTATGATTTTTAGTTACAGGTGCAGAATTTGAGAAAGTATTGTTGAAATTCACTTCGATTCTTTTGAATTTTCTTAAGATTTTATGTAGGAGGAGCTGAAATTGAAAAAATTTTGGTGAAATTAAAATAAATCTTTTTGAATTTTTTTATGATTTTTCGTTACAGATACAGAATATGAGTAAATTTAGTTGATATTCACTTACATTCAATTGGATTTTCATAAGATTTTTAGTAGGAGGAGCTGAAATTGAAGAAATGTTGGTAAAATTAAATTAAATCTTTTTGCATTTTTTTATGTTTTTTAGTGAAAGGTGCAGAATTTGAGTAAATTTACTTGATATTCACTTTGATTCCTTTGGATTTTCTTAAGATTTTTAGTAGGAGGAGCTGAAATTGAAGAAATGTTGGTAAAATTAAATTAAATCTTTTTGAATTTTTTTATGATTTTTAGTTACAGATACAGAATATGAGTAAATTTAGTTGATATTCACTTCGATTCCTTTCGAGTTTCATAAGATTTTTAGTAGAACGAGCTGAAATTGAAGAAATTGTGGTAAAATTAAATTAAATCTTTTTGAATTTTTTTATGATTTTTAGTTACAGATGCAGAATTTGAGTAAATTTAGTTGATATTCACTTCGATTCCTTTGGATTTTCATAAGATTTTTAGTAGGAGGAGCTGAAATTGAAGAAATGTTGGTAAAATTAAATTAAATCTTTATGAATTTTTTTATGATTTTTAGTTACAGATGCAGAATTTGAGTAAATTTAGTTGATATTCACTTAGATTCAATTGGATTTTCATAAGATTTTTAGTAGGAGGAGCTGAAATTGAAGAAATGTTGGTAAAATTAAATTAAATCTTTTTGAATTTTTTTATGTTTTTTAGTGAAAGGTGCAGAATTTGAGTAAATTTACTTGATATTCATTTCGATTCCTTTGGATTTTCATAAGATTTTTAGTAGAAGGAGCTGAAATTGAAGAAATTTTGGTGAAATTGAATTAAATTTCTTTGTATTTTGTTATGATTTTTAGTTACTGATGTAGAATTTGAGAAAATATAGTTGATATTCACATCGATTCCTTTGGATTTTCATAAGATTTTTAGTAGGAGCTGAAATTGAAGAAATGTTGGTAAAATTAAATTAAATCTTTTTGAATTTTTTTATGATTTTAGTGAATGGTGCAGAATTTGAGATAATATAGTTGAAATTCACTTCGATTCTTTTGCATTTTCTTAAGATTTTTATTAGGAGCTGAAATTGAAGAAATTGTGGTGAAATTAAATTAAATCTTTTTGAATTTTTTTATGATTTTTAGTTACAGATGCAGAATTTGAGTAAATTTAGTTGATATTCACATCGATTCCTTTGGATTTTCATAAGATTTTTAGTAGAAGGAGCTGAAATTGAAGAAATGTTGGTAAAATTAAATTAAATCTTTTTAATTTTTTTATGATTTTAGTGAAAGGTGCAGAGTTTGAGATAATATAGTTGAAATTCACTTCGATTCTTTTGCATTTTCTTAAGATTATTAGTAGGAGCTGAAATTGAAGAAGTTTTGGTGAAATTAAATTAAATTTCTTTGTTTTTTTTTTATGATTTTTAGTTACAGATGCAGAATTTGAGAAAATATAGTTGAAATTCACTTCGATTCCTTTTGATTTTCATAAGATTTTTAGTAGAAGGAGCTGAAATTGAAGAAATTGTGGTAAAATTAAATTAAATCTTTATGAATTTTTTTATGATTTTTAGTGAAAGGTGCAGAATTTGAGTAAATTTACTTGATATTCACTTCGATTCCTTTGGATTTTCATAAGATTTTTAGTAGAAGGAGCTGAAATTGAAGAAATTTTGGTGAAATTAAATTAAATTTATTTGTATTTTTTTATGATATTTAGTTACAGATGCTGAATTTTAGAAAATACAGTTGAAATTCACTTCGATTCTTTTGAATTTTCTTAAGATTGTTTGTAGGAGGAGCTGAAATTGAAAAAATTTTGGTGAAATTAAATTAAATCATTTTGAAATTTTTTATGATTTTTAGTTACAGATACAGAATATGAGTAAATTTAGTTGATATTCACTTAGATTCAATTGGATTTCCATAAGATTTTTAGTAGGAGGAGCTGAAATTGAAGAATAGTTGGTAAAATTAAATTAAATCTTTTTGCATTTTTTTATGTTTTTTAGTGAAAGGTGCAGAATTTGAGTAAATTTACTTGATATTCACTTTGATTCCTTTGGATTTTCTTAAGATTTTTAGTAGGAGGAGCTGAAATTGAAGTAATGTTGGTAAAATTAAATTAAATCTTTTTGAATTTTTTTATGATTTTTAGTTACAGATACAGAATATGAGTAAATTTAGTTGATATTCACTTAGATTCAATTGGATTTTCATAAGATTTTTAGTAGGAGGAGCTGAAATTGAAGAAATGTTGGTAAAATTAAATTAAATCTTTTTGAATTTTTTTATGTTTTTTAGTGAAAGGTGCAGAATTTGAGTAAATTTACTTGATATTCATTTCGATTCCTTTGGATTTTCATAAGATTTTTAGTAGAAGGAGCTGAAATTGAAGAAATTTTGGTGAAATTGAATGAAATTTCTTTGTATTTTGTTATGATTTTTAGTTACAGATGTAGAATTTGAGAAAATATAGTTGATATTCACATCGATTCCTTTGGATTTTCATAAGATTTTTAGTAGGAGTAGAAATTGAAGAAATGTTGGTAAAATTAAATTAAATCTTTCTGAATTTTTTTATGATTTTAGTGAAAGGTGCAGAATTTGAGATAATATAGTTGAAATTCACTTCGATTCTTTTGCATTTTCTTAAGATTTTTAGTAGGAGCTGAAATTGAAGAAATTGTGGTGAAATTAAATTAAATCTTTTTGAATTTTTTTATGATTTTTAGTTACAGATGCAGAATTTGAGTAAATTTAGTTGATATTCACATCGATTCCTTTGGATTTTCATAAGATTTTTAGTAGAAGGAGCTGAAATTGAAGAAATGTTGGTAAAATTAAATTAAATCTTTTTGAATTTTTTTATGATTTTTAGTTACAGATACAGAATATGAGTAAATTTAGTTGATATTCACTTAGATTCAATTGGATTTTGATAAGATTTTTAGTAGGAGGAGCTGAAATTGAAGAAATGTTGGTAAAATTAAATTAAATCTTTTTGAATTTTTTTATGATTTTAGTGAAAGGTGCAGAATTTGAGATAATATAGTTGAAATTCACTTCGATTCTTTTGCATTTTCTTAAGATTTTTAGTAGGAGCTGAAATTGAAGAAATTGTGGTGAAATTAAATTAAATCTTTTTGAATTTTTTTATGATTTTTAGTTACAGATGCAGAATTTGAGTAAATTTAGTTGATATTCACATCGATTCCTTTGGATTTTCATAAGTTTTTAGTAGGAGCTGAAATTGAAAAAATTTTGGTGAAATTAAAATAAATCTTTTTGAATTTTTTTATGATTTTTAGTTACAGATACAGAATATGAGTAAATTTAGTTGATATTCACTTACATTCAATTGGATTTTCATAAGATTTTTAGTAGGAGGAGCTGAAATTGAAGAAATGTTGGTCAAATTAAATTAAATCTTTTTGCATTTTTTTATGTTTTTTAGTGAAAGGTGCAGAATTTGAGTAAATTTACTTGATATTCATTTCGATTCCTTTGGATTTTCATAAGATTTTTAGTAGAAGGATGCTGAAATTGAAGAAATTTTGGTGAAATTAAATTAAAATTCTTTGTATTTTTTTATGATTTTTAGTTACAGATACAGAATATGAGTAAATTTAGTTGATATTCACTTCGATTCCTTTTGAGTTTCATAAGATTTTTAGTAGAACGAGCTGAAATTGAAGAAATGTTGGTAAAATTAAATTAAATCTTTTTGAATTTTTTTATGATTTTTAGTTACAGATACAGAATTTGAGTAAATTCAGTTGATATTCACATAGATTCTATTGGATTTTCATAAGATTTTTAGTAGGAGGAGCTGAAATTGAAGAAATTTTGGTGATAATTAAATTAAATTTCTTTGTATTTTTTTATGATTTTTAGTTACAGGTGCAGAATTTGAGAAAGTATTGTTGAAATTCACTTCGATTCTTTTGAATTTTCTTAAGATTTTATGTAGGAGGAGCTGAAATTGAAAAAATTTTGGTGAAATTAAAATAAATCTTTTTGAATTTTTTTATGATTTTTCGTTACAGATACAGAATATGAGTAAATTTAGTTGATATTCACTTCGATTCCTTTCGAGTTTCATAAGATTTTTAGTAGAACGAGCTGAAATTGAAGAAATTTTGGTGAAATTGAATTAAATTTCTTTGTATTTTGTTATGATTTTTAGTTACTGATGTAGAATTTGAGAAAATATAGTTGATATTCACATCGATTCCTTTGGATTTTCATAAGATTTTTAGTAGGAGCTGAAATTGAAGAAATGTTGGTAAAATTAAATTAAATCTTTTTGAATTTTTTTATGTTTTTTAGTGAAAGGTGCAGAATTTGAGTAAATTTACTTGATATTCATTTCGATTCCTTTGGATTTTCATAAGATTTTTAGTAGAAGGAGCTGAAATTGAAGAAATTTTGGTGAAATTAAATTAAATTTCTTTGTATTTTTTTATGATTTTTAGTTACAGATGCAGAATTTGAGAAAATATAGTTGAAATTCTCTTCGATTATTTTGGACTTTCTTAAGATTTTTAGTAAGAGGAGCTGAAATTGAAAAAATTTTGGTGAAATTAAATTAAATCTTTTTGAATTTTTTTATGATTTTTAGTTACAGATACAGAATATGAGTAAATTTAGTTGATATTCACTTCGATTCCTTTCGAGTTTCATAAGATTTTTAGTAGAACGAGCTGAAATTGAAGAAATTGTGGTAAAATTAAATTAAATCTTTTTGAATTTTTTTATGATTTTTAGTTACAGATGCAGAATTTGAGTAAATTTAGTTGATATTCACTTCGATTCCTTTGGATTTTCATAAGATTTTTAGTAGGAGGAGCTGAAATTGAAGAAATGTTGGTAAAATTAAATTAAATCTTTATGAATTTTTTTATGATTTTTAGTTACAGATGCAGAATTTGAGTAAATTTAGTTGATATTCACTTAGATTCAATTGGATTTTCATAAGATTTTTAGTAGGAGGAGCTGAAATTGAAGAAATGTTGGTAAAATTAAATTAAATCTTTTTGAATTTTTTTATGTTTTTTAGTGAAAGGTGCAGAATTTGAGTAAATTTACTTGATATTCATTTCGATTCCTTTGGATTTTCATAAGATTTTTAGTAGAAGGAGCTGAAATTGAAGAAATTTTGGTGAAATTGAATTAAATTTCTTTGTATTTTGTTATGATTTTTAGTTACTGATGTAGAATTTGAGAAAATATAGTTGATATTCACATCGATTCCTTTGGATTTTCATAAGATTTTTAGTAGGAGCTGAAATTGAAGAAATGTTGGTAAAATTAAATTAAATCTTTTTGAATTTTTTTATGATTTTAGTGAATGGTGCAGAATTTGAGATAATATAGTTGAAATTCACTTCGATTCTTTTGCATTTTCTTAAGATTTTTATTAGGAGCTGAAATTGAAGAAATTGTGGTGAAATTAAATTAAATCTTTTTGAATTTTTTTATGATTTTTAGTTACAGATGCAGAATTTGAGTAAATTTAGTTGATATTCACATCGATTCCTTTGGATTTTCATAAGATTTTTAGTAGAAGGAGCTGAAATTGAAGAAATGTTGGTAAAATTAAATTAAATCTTTTTAATTTTTTTATGATTTTAGTGAAAGGTGCAGAGTTTGAGATAATATAGTTGAAATTCACTTCGATTCTTTTGCATTTTCTTAAGATTATTAGTAGGAGCTGAAATTGAAGAAATTGTGGTGAAATTAAATTAAATCTTTATGAATTTTTTTATGTTTTTTAGTGAAAGGTGCAGAATTTGAGTAAATTTACTTGATATTCATTTCGATTCCTTTGGATTTTCATAAGATTTTTAGTAGAAGGAGCTGAAATTGAAGAAATTTTGGTGAAATTGAATTAAATTTCTTTGTATTTTGTTATGATTTTTAGTTACTGATGTAGAATTTGAGAAAATATAGTTGATATTCACATCGATTCCTTTGGATTTTCATAAGATTTTTAGTAGGAGGAGCTGAAATTGAAGAAATGTTGGTAAAATTAAATTAAATCTTTTTGCATTTTTTTATGTTTTTTAGTGAAAGGTGCAGAATTTGAGTAAATTTACTTGATATTCACTTTGATTCCTTTGGATTTTCTTAAGATTTTTAGTAGGAGGAGCTGAAATTGAAGAAATGTTGGTAAAATTAAATTAAATCTTTTTGAATTTTTTTATGATTTTTAGTTACAGATACAGAATATGAGTAAATTTAGTTGGTATTCACTTAGATTCAATTGGATTTTCATAAGATTTTTAGTAGGAGGAGCTGAAATTGAAGAAATGTTGGTAAAATTAAATTAAATCTTTTTGAATTTTTTTATGTTTTTTAGTGAAAGGTGCAGAATTTGAGTAAATTTACTTGATATTCATTTCGATTCCTTTGGATTTTCATAAGATTTTTAGTAGAAGGAGCTGAAATTGAAGAAATTTTGGTGAAATTAAATTAAATTTCTTTGTATTTTTTTATGATTTTTAGTTACAGATGCAGAATTTGAGAAAATATAGTTGAAATTCTCTTCGATTCTTTTGGACTTTCTTAAGATTTTTAGTAAGAGGAGCTGAAATTGAAAAAATTTTGGTGAAATTAAATTAAATCTTTTTGAATTTTTTTATGATTTTTAGTTACAGATACAGAATATGAGTAAATTTAGTTGATATTCACTTCGATTCCTTTCGAGTTTCATAAGATTTTTAGTAGAACGAGCTGAAATTGAAGAAATTGTGGTAAAATTAAATTAAATCTTTTTGAATTTTTTTATGATTTTTAGTTACAGATGCAGAATTTGAGTAAATTTAGTTGATATTCACTTCGATTCCTTTGGATTTTCATAAGATTTTTAGTAGGAGGAGCTGAAATTGAAGAAATGTTGGTAAAATTAAATTAAATCTTTTTGAATTTTTTTATGATTTTTAGTTACAGATGCAGAATTTGAGTAAATTTAGTTGATATTCACTTAGATTCAATTGGATTTTCATAAGATTTTTAGTAGGAGGAGCTGAAATTGAAGAAATGTTGGTAAAATTAAATTAAATCTTTTTGAATTTTTTTATGTTTTTTAGTGAAAGGTGCAGAATTTGAGTAAATTTACTTGATATTCATTTCGATTCCTTTGGATTTTCATAAGATTTTTAGTAGAAGGAGCTGAAATTGAAGAAATTTTGGTGAAATTGAATTAAATTTCTTTGTATTTTGTTATGATTTTTAGTTACTGATGTAGAATTTGAGAAAATATAGTTGATATTCACATCGATTCCTTTGGATTTTCATAAGATTTTTAGTAGGAGCTGAAATTGAAGAAATGTTGGTAAAATTAAATTAAATCTTTTTGAATTTTTTTATGATTTTAGTGAATGGTGCAGAATTTGAGATAATATAGTTGAAATTCACTTCGATTCTTTTGCATTTTCTTAAGATTTTTATTAGGAGCTGAAATTGAAGAAATTGTGGTGAAATTAAATTAAATCTTTTTGAATTTTTTTATGATTTTTAGTTACAGATGCAGAATTTGAGTAAATTTAGTTGATATTCACATCGATTCCTTTGGATTTTCATAAGATTTTTAGTAGAAGGAGCTGAAATTGAAGAAATGTTGGTAAAATTAAATTAAATCTTTTTAATTTTTTTATGATTTTAGTGAAAGGTGCAGAGTTTGAGATAATATAGTTGAAATTCACTTCGATTCTTTTGCATTTTCTTAAGATTATTAGTAGGAGCTGAAATTGAAGAAATTGTGGTGAAATTAAATTAAATCTTTATGAATTTTTTTATGTTTTTTAGTGAAAGGTGCAGAATTTGAGTAAATTTACTTGATATTCATTTCGATTCCTTTGGATTTTCATAAGATTTTTAGTAGAAGGAGCTGAAATTGAAGAAATTTTGGTGAAATTGAATTAAATTTCGTTGTATTTTGTTATGATTTTTAGTTACAGATGTAGAATTTGAGAAAATATAGTTGATATTCACATCGATTCCTTTGGATTTTCATAAGATTTTTAGTAGGAGCTGAAATTGAAGAAATGTTGGTAAAATTAAATTAAATCTTTTTGAATTTTTTTATGATTTTAGTGAATGGTGCAGAATTTGAGATAATATAGTTGAAATTCACTTCGATTCTTTTGCATTTTCTTAAGATTTTTAGTAGGAGCTGAAATTGAAGAAATTGTGGTGAAATTAAATTAAATCTTTTTGAATTTTTTTATGATTTTTAGTTACAGATGGAGAATTTGAGTAAATTTAGTTGATATTCACATCGATTCCTTTGGATTTTCATAAGATTTTTAGTAGAAGGAGCTGAAATTGAAGAAATGTTGGTAAAATTAAATTAAATCTTTTTTAATTTTTTTATGATTTTTAGTTACAGATACAGAATATGAGTAAATTTAGTTGATATTCACTTAGATTCAATTGGATTTTCATAAGATTTTTAGTAGGAGGAGCTGAAATTGAAGAAATGTTGGTAAAATTAAATTAAATCTTTTTGAATTTTTTTATGATTTTAGTGAAAGGTGCAGAATTTGAGATAATATAGTTGAAATTCACTTCGATTCTTTTGCATTTTCTTAAGATTTTTAGTAGGAGCTGAAATTGAAGAAATTGTGGTGAAATTAAATTAAATCTTTTTGAATTTTTTTATGATTTTTAGTTACAGATGCAGAATTTGAGTAAATTTAGTTGATATTCACATCGATTCCTTTGGATTTTCATAAGATTTTTAGTAGGAGCTGAAATTGAAAAAATTTTGGTGAAATGAAAATAAATCTTTTTGAATTTTTTTATGATTTTTAGTTACAGATACAGAATATGAGTAAATTTAGTTGATATTCACTTACATTCAATTGGATTTTCATAAGATTTTTAGTAGGAGGAGCTGAAATTGAAGAAATGTTGGTCAAATTAAATTAAATCTTTTTGCATTTTTTTATGTTTTTTAGTGAAAGGTGCAGAATTTGAGTAAATTTACTTGATATTCACTTTGATTCCTTTGGATTTTCTTAAGATTTTTAGTAGGAGGAGCTGAAATTGAAGAAATGTTGGTAAAATTAAATTAAATCTTTTTGAATTTTTTTATGATTTTTAGTGAAAGGTGCAGAATTTGAGATAATATAGTTGAAATTCACTTCGATTCTTTTGCATTTTCTTAAGATTTTTAGTAGGAGCTGAAATTGAAGAAATTGTGGTGAAATTAAATTAAATCTTTTTGAATTTTTTTATGATTTTTAGTCACAGATGCAGAATTTGAGTAAATTTAGTTGATATTCACATCGATTCCTTTGGATTTTCATAAAATTTTTAGTAGGAGCTGAAATTGAAGAAATGTTGGTAAAATTAAATTAAATCTTTTTGAATTTTTTTATGTTTTTTAGTGAAAGGTGCAGAATTTGAGTAAATTTACTTGATATTCATTTCGATTCCTTTGGATTTTCATAAGATTTTTAGTAGAAGGAGCTGAAATTGAAGAAATTTTGGTGAAATTAAATTAAAATTCTTTGTATTTTTTTATGATTTTTAGTTACAGATACAGAATATGAGTAAATTTAGTTGATATTCACTTCGATTCCTTTTGAGTTTCATAAGATTTTTAGTAGAACGAGCTGAAATTGAAGAAATGTTGGTAAAATTAAATTAAATCTTTTTGAATTTTTTTATGATTTTTAGTTACAGATACAGAATTTGAGTAAATTCAGTTGATATTCACATAGATTCTATTGGATTTTCATAAGATTTTTAGTAGGAGGAGCTGAAATTGAAGAAATTTTGGTGATAATTAAATTAAATTTCTTTGTATTTTTTTATGATTTTTAGTTACAGGTGCAGAATTTGAGAAAGTATTGTTGAAATTCACTTCGATTCTTTTGAATTTTCTTAAGATTTTATGTAGGAGGAGCTGAAATTGAAAAAATTTTGGTGAAATTAAAATAAATCTTTTTGAATTTTTTTATGATTAATTGTTACAGATGCAGAATTTGAGTAAATTTAGTTGATATTCACTTCGATTCCTTTGGATTTTCATAAGATTTTTAGTAGGAGGAGCTGAAATTGAAGAAATGTTGGTAAAATTAAATTAAATCTTTTTGAATTTTTTTATGATTTTTAGTGAAAGGTGCAGAATTGGAGTAAATTTACTTGATATTCACTTCGATTCCTTTGGATTTTCATAAGATTTTTAGTAGAAGGAGCTGAAATTGAAGAAATTTTGGTGAAATTAAATTAAATTTATTTGTATTTTTTTATGATTTTTAGTTACAGATGCTGAATTTTAGAAAATACAGTTGAAATTCACTTCGATTCTTTTGAATTTTCTTAAGATTGTTTGTAGGAGGAGCTGAAATTGAAAAAATTTTGGTGAAATTAAATTAACATATTTTGAATTTTTTTATGATTTTTAGTTACAGATACAGAATATGAGTAAATTTAGTTGATATTCACTTAGATTCAATTGGATTTCCATAAGATTTTTAGTAGGAGGAGCTGAAATTGAAGAAATGTTGGTAAAATTAAATTAAATCTTTTTGCATTTTTTTATGTTTTTTAGTGAAAGGTGCAGAATTTGAGTAAATTTACTTGATATTCACTTTGATTCCTTTGGATTTTCTTAAGATTTTTAGTAGGAGGAGCTGAAATTGAAGAAATGTTGGTAAAATTAAATTAAATCTTTTTGAATTTTTTTATGATTTTTAGTTACAGATACAGAATATGAGTAAATTTAGTTGGTATTCACTTAGATTCAATTGGATTTTCATAAGATTTTTAGTAGGAGGAGCTGAAATTGAAGAAATTTTGGTGATAATTAAATTAAATTTCTTTGTATTTTTTTATGATTTTTAGTTACAGGTGCAGAATTTGAGAAAGTATTGTTGAAATTCACTTCGATTCTTTTGAATTTTCTTAAGATTTTATGTAGGAGGAGCTGAAATTGAAAAAATTTTGGTGAAATTAAAATAAATCTTTTTGAATTTTTTTATGATTAATTGTTACAGATGCAGAATTTGAGTAAATTTAGTTGATATTCACTTCGATTCCTTTGGATTTTCATAAGATTTTTAGTAGGAGGAGCTGAAATTGAAGAAATGTTGGTAAAATTAAATTAAATCTTTTTGAATTTTTTTATGATTTTTAGTGAAAGGTGCAGAATTGGAGTAAATTTACTTGATATTCACTTCGATTCCTTTGGATTTTCATAAGATTTTTAGTAGAAGGAGCTGAAATTGAAGAAATTTTGGTGAAATTAAATTAAATTTATTTGTATTTTTTTATGATTTTTAGTTACAGATGCTGAATTTTAGAAAATACAGTTGAAATTCACTTCGATTCTTTTGAATTTTCTTAAGATTGTTTGTAGGAGGAGCTGAAATTGAAGAAATTTTGGTGAAATTAAATTAAATCATTTTGAATTTTTTTATGATTTTTAGTGAAAGGTGCAGAATTTGAGTAAATTTACTTGATATTCACTTTGATTCCTTTGGATTTTCTTAAGATTTTTAGTAGGAGGAGCTGAAATTGAAGAAATGTTGGTAAAATTAAATTAAATCTTTTTGAATTTTTTTATGATTTTTAGTTACAGATACAGAATATGAGTAAATTTAGTTGGTATTCACTTAGATTCAATTGGATTTTCATAAGATTTTTAGTAGGAGGAGCTGAAATTGAAGAAATGTTGGTAAAATTAAATTAAATCTTTTTGAATTTTTTTATGTTTTTTAGTGAAAGGTGCAGAATTTGAGTAAATTTACTTGATATTCATTTCGATTCCTTTGGATTTTCATAAGATTTTTAGTAGAAGGAGCTGAAATTGAAGAAATTTTGGTGAAATTAAATTAAATTTCTTTGTATTTTTTTATGATTTTTAGTTACAGATGCAGGATTTGAGAAAATATAGTTGAAATTCTCTTCGATTCTTTTGGACTTTCTTAAGATTTTTAGTAAGAGGAGCTGAAATTGAAAAAATTTTGGTGAAATTAAATTAAATCTTTTTGAATTTTTTTATGATTTTTAGTTACAGATACAGAATATGAGTAAATTTAGTTGATATTCACTTCGATTCCTTTTGAGTTTCATAAGATTTTTAGTAGAACGAGCTGAAATTGAAGAAATTGTGGTAAAATTAAATTAAATCTTTTTGAATTTTTTTATGATTTTTAGTTACAGATGCAGAATTTGAGTAAATTTAGTTGATATTCACTTCGATTCCTTTGGATTTTCATAAGATTTTTAGTAGAAGGAGCTGAAATTGAAGAAATTTTGGTGAAACTAAATTAAATCTTTTTGTATTTTTTTATGATTTTTAGTTACAGATGCAGAATTTGAGTAAATTTAGTTGATATTCACTTCGATTCCTTTGGATTTTCATAAGATTTTAAGTAGGAGGAGCTGAAATTGAAGAAATTTTGCTAAAATTAAATTAAATTTCTTTGTATTTTTTTATGATTTTTAGTTACAGATGCAGAATTTGAGAAAATATAGTTGAAATTCACTTCGATTCTTTTGGATTTTCTTAAGATGTTTAGTAGGAGGAGCTGAAATTGAAAAAATTTTGCTGAAATTAAATTAAATTTTTTAAAATTTTTTTATGATTTTTAGTTACAGATGCAGAATTTGAGTAAATTTAGTTGATATTCACTTCGATTCCTTTTGATTATCATAAGATTTTTAGTAGAAGGAGCTGAAATTGAAGAAATTGTGGTAAAATTAAATTAAATCTTTATGAATTTTTTTATGATTTTTAGTTACAGATGCAGAATTTGAGTAAATTTAGTTGATATTCACTTCGATTCCTTTGGATTTTCATAAGATTTTTAGTAGAAGGAGCTGAAATTGAAGAAGTTTTGGTGAAATTAAATTAAATTTCTTTGTTTTTTTTTATGATTTTTAGTTACAGATGCAGAATTTGAGAAAATATAGTTGAAATTCACTTCGATTCTGTTGGATTTTCTTAAGATTTTTAGTAGGAGGAGCTGAAATTGAAAAAATTTTGCTGAAATTAAATTAAATCTTTTTGAATTTTTTTATGATTTTTAGTTACAGATGCAGAATTTGAGTAAATTTAGTTGATATTCACTTCGATTCCTTTTGATTTTCATAAGATTTTTAGTAGAAGGAGCTGAAATTGAAGAAATTGTGGTAAAATTAAATTAAATCTTTATGAATTTTTTTATGATTTTTAGTTACAGATGCAGAATTTGAGTAAATTTAGTTGATATTCACTTCGATTCCTTTGGATTTTCATAAGATTTTTAGTAGGAGGAGCTGAAATTGAAGAAATGTTGGTAAAATTAAATTAAATCTTTTTGAATTTTTTTATGTTTTTTAGTGAAAGGTGCAGAATTTGAGTAAATTTACTTGATATTCATTTCGATTCCTTTGGATTTTCATAAGCTTTTTAGTAGAAGGAGCTGAAATTGAAGAAATTTTGGTGAAATTAAATTAAATTTCTTTATATTTTTTTATGATTTTTAGTTACAAGTGCAGAATTTGAGAAAGTATTGTTGAAATTCACTTCGATTCTTTTGAATTTTCTTAAGATTTTTTGTAGGAGGAGCTGAAATTGAAAAAATTTTGGTGAATTTAAAATAAATCTTTTGGAATTTTTTTATGATTTTTAGTTACAGATACAGAGTATGAGTAAATTTAGTTGATATTCACTTACATTCAATTGGATTTTCATAAGATTTTTAGTAGGAGGAGCTGAAATTGAAGAAATGTTGGTAAAATTAAATTAAATCTTTTTGCATTTTTTTATGTTTTTTAGTGAAAGGTGCAGAATTTGAGTAAATTTACTTGATATTCACTTTGATTCCTTTGGATTTTCTTAAGATTTTTAGTAGGAGGAGCTGAAATTGAAGAAATGTTGGTAAAATTAAATTAAATCTTTTTGAATTTTTTTATGATTTTTAGTTACAGATACAGAATATGAGTAAATTTAGTTGATATTCACTTAGATTCAATTGGATTTTCATAAGTTTTATAGTAGGAGGAGCTGAAATTGATGAAATGTTGGTAAAATTAAATTAAATCTTTTTGAATTTTTTTATGTTTTTTAGTGAAAGGTGCAGAATTTGAGTAAATTTACTTGATATTCATTTCGATTCCTTTGGTTTTTCATAAGATTTTTAGTAGAAGGAGCTGTAATTGAAGAAATTTTGGTGAAATTAAATTAAATTTCTTTGTATTTTTTTATGATTTTTAGTTACAGATGCAGAATTTGAGAAAATATAGTTGAAATTCTCTTCGATTCTTTTGGACTTTCTTAAGATTTTTAGTAAGAGGAGCTGAAATTGAAAAAATTTTGTTAAAATTAAATTAAATCTTTATGAATTTTTTTATGATTTTTAGTTACAGATGCAGAATTTGAGTAAATTTAGTTGATATTCACTTAGATTCAATTGGATTTTCATAAGATTTTTAGTAGGAGGAGCTGAAATTGAAGAAATGTTGGTAAAATTAAATTAAATCTTTTTGAATCTTTTTATGTTTTTTAGTGAAAGGTGCAGAATTTGAGTAAATTTACTTGATATTCATTTCGATTCCTTTGGATTTTCATAAGATTTTTAGTAGAAGGAGCTGAAATTGAAGAAATTTTGGTGAAATTGAATTAAATTTCTTTGTATTTTGTTATGATTTTTAGTTACAGATGTAGAATTTGAGAAAATATAGTTGATATTCACATCGATTCCTTTGGATTTTCATAAGATTTTTAGTAGGAGCTGAAATTGAAGAAATGTTGGTAAAATTAAATTAAATCTTTTTGAATTTTTTTATGATTTTAGTGAATGGTGCAGAATTTGAGATAATATAGTTGAAATTCACTTCGATTCTTTTGCATTTTCTTAAGATTTTTATTAGGAGCTGAAATTGAAGAAATTGTGGTGAAATTAAATTAAATCTTTTTGAATTTTTTTATGATTTTTAGTTACAGATGCAGAATTTGAGTAAATTTAGTTGATATTCACATCGATTCCTTTGGATTTTCATAAGATTTTTAGTAGAAGGAGCTGAAATTGAAGAAATGTTGGTAAAATTAAATTAAATCTTTTTGAATTTTTTTATGATTTTAGTGAAAGGTGCAGAGTTTGAGATAATATAGTTGAAATTCACTTCGATTCTTTTGCATTTTCTTAAGATTTTTAGTAGGAGCTGAAATTGAAGAAATTGTGGTGAAATTAAATTAAATCTTTATGAATTTTTTTATGTTTTTTAGTGAAAGGTGCAGAATTTGAGTAAATTTACTTGATATTCATTTCGATTCCTTTGGATTTTCATAAGATTTTTAGTAGAAGGAGCTGAAATTGAAGAAATTTTGGTGAAATTGAATTAAATTTCTTTGTATTTTGTTATGATTTTTAGTTACAGATGTAGAATTTGAGAAAATATAGTTGATATTCACATCGATTCCTTTGGATTTTCATAAGATTTTTAGTAGGAGCTGAAATTGAAGAAATGTTGGTAAAATTAAATTAAATCTTTTTGAATTTTTTTATGATTTTAGTGAATGGTGCAGAATTTGAGATAATATAGTTGAAATTCACTTCGATTCTTTTGCATTTTCTTAAGATTTTTAGTAGGAGCTGAAATTGAAGAAATTGTGGTGAAATTAAATTAAATCTTTTTGAATTTTTTTATGATTTTTAGTTACAGATGCAGAATTTGAGTAAATTTAGTTGATATTCACATCGATTCCTTTGGATTTTCATAAGATTTTTAGTAGAAGGAGCTGAAATTGAAGAAATGTTGGTAAAATTAAATTAAATCTTTTTGAATTTTTTTATGATTTTTAGTTACAGATACAGAATATGAGTAAATTTAGTTGATATTCACTTAGATTCAATTGGATTTTCATAAGATTTTTAGTAGGAGGAGCTGAAATTGAAGAAATGTTGGTAAAATTAAATTAAATCTTTTTGAATTTTTTTATGATTTTAGTGAAAGGTGCAGAATTTGAGATAATATAGTTGAAATTCACTTCGATTCTTTTGCATTTTCTTAAGATTTTTAGTAGGAGGAGCTGAAATTGAAAAAATTTTGCTGAAATTAAATTAAATCTTTTTGAATTTTTTTATGATTTTTAGTTACAGATGCAGAATTTGAGTAAATTTAGTTGATATTCACTTCGATTCCTTTTGATTTTCATAAGATTTTTAGTAGAAGGAGCTGAAATTGAAGAAATTGTGGTAAAATTAAATTAAATCTTTATGAATTTTTTTATGATTTTTAGTTACAGATGCAGAATTTGAGTAAATTTAGTTGATATTCACTTCGATTCCTTTGGATTTTCATAAGATTTTTAGTAGGAGGAGCTGAAATTGAAGAAATGTTGGTAAAATTAAATTAAATCTTTTTGAATTTTTTTATGTTTTTTAGTGAAAGGTGCAGAATTTGAGTAAATTTACTTGATATTCATTTCGATTCCTTTGGATTTTCATAAGCTTTTTAGTAGAAGGAGCTGAAATTGAAGAAATTTTGGTGAAATTAAATTAAATTTCTTTATATTTTTTTATGATTTTTAGTTACAAGTGCAGAATTTGAGAAAGTATTGTTGAAATTCACTTCGATTCTTTTGAATTTTCTTAAGATTTTTTGTAGGAGGAGCTGAAATTGAAAAAATTTTGGTGAATTTAAAATAAATCTTTTGGAATTTTTTTATGATTTTTAGTTACAGATACAGAGTATGAGTAAATTTAGTTGATATTCACTTACATTCAATTGGATTTTCATAAGATTTTTAGTAGGAGGAGCTGAAATTGAAGAAATGTTGGTAAAATTAAATTAAATCTTTTTGCATTTTTTTATGTTTTTTAGTGAAAGGTGCAGAATTTGAGTAAATTTACTTGATATTCACTTTGATTCCTTTGGATTTTCTTAAGATTTTTAGTAGGAGGAGCTGAAATTGAAGAAATGTTGGTAAAATTAAATTAAATCTTTTTGAATTTTTTTATGATTTTTAGTTACAGATACAGAATATGAGTAAATTTAGTTGATATTCACTTAGATTCAATTGGATTTTCATAAGTTTTAAAGTAGGAGGAGCTGAAATTGAAGAAATGTTGGTAAAATTAAATTAAATCTTTTTGAATTTTTTTATGTTTTTTAGTGAAAGGTGCAGAATTTGAGTAAATTTACTTGATATTCATTTCGATTCCTTTGGATTTTCATAAGATTTTTAGTAGAAGGAGCTGAAATTGAAGAAATTTTGGTGAAATTAAATTAAATTTCTTTGTATTTTTTTATGATTTTTAGTTACAGATGCAGAATTTGAGAAAATATAGTTGAAATTCTCTTCGATTCTTTTGGACTTTCTTAAGATTTTTAGTAAGAGGAGCTGAAATTGAAAAAATTGTGGTAAAATTAAATTAAATCTTTATGAATTTTTTTATGATTTTTAGTTACAGATGCAGAATTTGAGTAAATTTAGTTGATATTCACTTAGATTCAATTGGATTTTCATAAGATTTTTAGTAGGAGGAGCTGAAATTGAAGAAATGTTGGTAAAATTAAATTAAATCTTTTTGAATCTTTTTATGTTTTTTAGTGAAAGGTGCAGAATTTGAGTAAATTTACTTGATATTCATTTCGATTCCTTTGGATTTTCATAAGATTTTTAGTAGAAGGAGCTGAAATTGAAGAAATTTTGGTGAAATTGAATTAAATTTCTTTGTATTTTGTTATGATTTTTAGTTACAGATGTAGAATTTGAGAAAATATAGTTGATATTCACATCGATTCCTTTGGATTTTCATAAGATTTTTAGTAGGAGCTGAAATTGAAGAAATGTTGGTAAAATTAAATTAAATCTTTTTGAATTTTTTTATGATTTTAGTGAATGGTGCAGAATTTGAGATAATATAGTTGAAATTCACTTCGATTCTTTTGCATTTTCTTAAGATTTTTATTAGGAGCTGAAATTGAAGAAATTGTGGTGAAATTAAATTAAATCTTTTTGAATTTTTTTATGATTTTTAGTTACAGATGCAGAATTTGAGTAAATTTAGTTGATATTCACATCGATTCCTTTGGATTTTCATAAGATTTTTAGTAGAAGGAGCTGAAATTGAAGAAATGTTGGTAAAATTAAATTAAATCTTTTTGAATTTTTTTATGATTTTAGTGAAAGGTGCAGAGTTTGAGATAATATAGTTGAAATTCACTTCGATTCTTTTGCATTTTCTTAAGATTTTTAGTAGGAGCTGAAATTGAAGAAATTGTGGTGAAATTAAATTAAATCTTTATGAATTTTTTTATGTTTTTTAGTGAAAGGTGCAGAATTTGAGTAAATTTACTTGATATTCATTTCGATTCCTTTGGATTTTCATAAGATTTTTAGTAGAAGGAGCTGAAATTGAAGAAATTTTGGTGAAATTGAATTAAATTTCTTTGTATTTTGTTATGATTTTTAGTTACAGATGTAGAATTTGAGAAAATATAGTTGATATTCACATCGATTCCTTTGGATTTTCATAAGATTTTTAGTAGGAGCTGAAATTGAAGAAATGTTGGTAAAATTAAATTAAATCTTTTTGAATTTTTTTATGATTTTAGTGAAAGGTGCAGAATTTGAGATAATATAGTTGAAATTCACTTCGATTCTTTTGCATTTTCTTAAGATTTTTAGTAGGAGCTGAAATTGAAGAAATTGTGGTGAAATTAAATTAAATCTTTTTGAATTTTTTTATGATTTTTAGTTACAGATGCAGAATTTGAGTAAATTTAGTTGATATTCACATCGATTCCTTTGGATTTTCATAAGATTTTTAGTAGAAGGAGCTGAAATTGAAGAAATGTTGGTAAAATTAAATTAAATCTTTTTGAATTTTTTTATGATTTTTAGTTACAGATACAGAATATGAGTAAATTTAGTTGATATTCACTTAGATTCAATTGGATTTTCATAAGATTTTTAGTAGGAGGAGCTGAAATTGAAGAAATGTTGGTAAAATTAAATTAAATCTTTTTGAATTTTTTTATGATTTTAGTGAAAGGTGCAGAATTTGAGATAATATAGTTGAAATTCACTTCGATTCTTTTGCATTTTCTTAAGATTTTTAGTAGGAGCTGAAATTGAAGAAATTGTGGTGAAATTAAATTAAATCTTTTTGAATTTTTTTATGATTTTTAGTTACAGATGCAGAATTTGAGTAAATTTAGTTGATATTCACATCGATTCCTTTGGATTTTCATAAGATTTTTAGTAGGAGCTGAAATTGAAAAAATTTTGGTGAAATGAAAATAAATCTTTTTGAATTTTTTTATGATTTTTAGTTACAGATACAGAATATGAGTAAATTTAGTTGATATTCACTTACATTCAATTGGATTTTCATAAGATTTTTAGTAGGAGGAGCTGAAATTGAAGAAATGTTGGTCAAATTAAATTAAATCTTTTTGCATTTTTTTATGTTTTTTAGTGAAAGGTGCAGAATTTGAGTAAATTTACTTGATATTCACTTTGATTCCTTTGGATTTTCTTAAGATTTTTAGTAGGAGGAGCTGAAATTGAAGAAATGTTGGTAAAATTAAATTAAATCTTTTTGAATTTTTTTATGATTTTTAGTGAAAGGTGCAGAATTTGAGATAATATAGTTGAAATTCACTTCGATTCTTTTGCATTTTCTTAAGATTTTTAGTAGGAGCTGAAATTGAAGAAATTGTGGTGAAATTAAATTAAATCTTTTTGAATTTTTTTATGATTTTTAGTCACAGATGCAGAATTTGAGTAAATTTAGTTGATATTCACATCGATTCCTTTGGATTTTCATAAAATTTTTAGTAGGAGCTGAAATTGAAGAAATGTTGGTAAAATTAAATTAAATCTTTTTGAATTTTTTTATGTTTTTTAGTGAAAGGTGCAGAATTTGAGTAAATTTACTTGATATTCATTTCGATTCCTTTGGATTTTCATAAGATTTTTAGTAGAAGGAGCTGAAATTGAAGAAATTTTGGTGAAATTAAATTAAAATTCTTTGTATTTTTTTATGATTTTTAGTTACAGATACAGAATATGAGTAAATTTAGTTGATATTCACTTAGATTCAATTGGATTTTCATAAGATTTTTAGTAGGAGGAGCTGAAATTGAAGAAATGTTGGTAAAATTAAATTAAATCTTTTTGAATTTTTTTATGATTTTAGTGAAAGGTGCAGAATTTGAGATAATATAGTTGAAATTCACTTCGATTCTTTTGCATTTTCTTAAGATTTTTAGTAGGAGCTGAAATTGAAGAAATTGTGGTGAAATTAAATTAAATCTTTTTGAATTTTTTTATGATTTTTAGTTACAGATGCAGAATTTGAGTAAATTTAGTTGATATTCACATCGATTCCTTTGGATTTTCATAAGATTTTTAGTAGGAGCTGAAATTGAAAAAATTTTGGTGAAATGAAAATAAATCTTTTTGAATTTTTTTATGATTTTTAGTTACAGATACAGAATTTGAGTAAATTTAGTTGATATTCACTTCGATTCCTTTGGATTTTCATAAGATTTTTAGTAGGAGGAGCTGAAATTGAAGAAATGTTGGTCAAATTAAATTAAATCTTTTTGCATTTTTTTATGATTTTTAGTGAAAGGTGCAGAATTGGAGTAAATTTACTTGATATTCACTTTGATTCCTTTGGATTTTCTTAAGATTTTTAGTAGGAGGAGCTGAAATTGAAGAAATGTTGGTAAAATTAAATTAAATCTTTTTGAATTTTTTTATGATTTTTAGTGAAAGGTGCAGAATTTGAGATAATATAGTTGAAATTCACTTCGATTCTTTTGCATTTTCTTAAGATTTTTAGTAGGAGCTGAAATTGAAGAAATTGTGGTGAAATTAAATTAAATCTTTTTGAATTTTTTTATGATTTTTAGTCACAGATGCAGAATTTGAGTAAATTTAGTTGATATTCACATCGATTCCTTTGGATTTTCATAAAATTTTTAGTAGGAGCTGAAATTGAAGAAATGTTGGTAAAATTAAATTAAATCTTTTTGAATTTTTTTATGTTTTTTAGTGAAAGGTGCAGAATTTGAGTAAATTTACTTGATATTCATTTCGATTCCTTTGGATTTTCATAAGATTTTTAGTAGAAGGAGCTGAAATTGAAGAAATTTTGGTGAAATTAAATTAAAATTCTTTGTATTTTTTTATGATTTTTAGTTACAGATACAGAATATGAGTAAATTTAGTTGATATTCACTTCGATTCCTTTTGAGTTTCATAAGATTTTTAGTAGAACGAGCTGAAATTGAAGAAATGTTGGTAAAATTAAATTAAATCTTTTTGAATTTTTTTATGATTTTTAGTTACAGATACAGAATTTGAGTAAATTCAGTTGATATTCACATAGATTCTATTGGATTTTCATAAGATTTTTAGTAATAGGAGCTGAAATTGAAGAAATTTTGGTGATAATTAAATTAAATTTCTTTGTATTTTTTTATGATTTTTAGTTACAGGTGCAGAATTTGAGAAAGTATTGTTGAAATTCACTTCGATTCTTTTGAATTTTCTTACGATTTTATGTAGGAGGAGCTGAAATTGAAAAAATTTTGGTGAAATTAAAATAAATCTTTTTGAATTTTTTTATGATTAATTGTTACAGATGCAGAATTTGAGTAAATTTAGTTGATATTCACTTCGAGTCCTTTGGATTTTCATAAGATTTTTAGTAGGAGGAGCTGAAATTGAAGAAATGTTGGTAAAATTAAATTAAATCTTTTTGAATTTTTTTATGATTTTTAGTGAAAGGTGCAGAATTGGAGTAAATTTACTTGATATTCACTTCGATTCCTTTGGATTTTCATAAGATTTTTAGTAGAAGGAGCTGAAATTGAAGAAATTTTGGTGAAATTAAATTAAATTTATTTGTATTTTTTTATGATTTTTAGTTACAGATGCTGAATTTTAGAAAATACAGTTGAAATTCACTTCGATTCTTTTGAATTTTCTTAAGATTGTTTGTAGGAGGAGCTGAAATTGAAAAAATTTTGGTGAAATTAAATTAAATCATTTTGAAATTTTTTATGATTTTTAGTTACAGATACAGAATATGAGTAAATTTAGTTGATATTCACTTAGATTCAATTGGATTTCCATAAGATTTTTAGTAGGAGGAGCTGAAATTGAAGAATAGTTGGTAAAATTAAATTAAATCTTTTTGCATTTTTTTATGTTTTTTAGTGAAAGGTGCAGAATTTGAGTAAATTTACTTGATATTCACTTTGATTCCTTTGGATTTTCTTAAGATTTTTAGTAGGAGGAGCTGAAATTGAAGTAATGTTGGTAAAATTAAATTAAATCTTTTTGAATTTTTTTATGATTTTTAGTTACAGATACAGAATATGAGTAAATTTAGTTGATATTCACTTACATTCAATTGGATTTTCATAAGATTTTTAGTAGGAGGAGCTGAAATTGAAGAAATGTTGGTAAAATTAAATTAAATCTTTTTGCATTTTTTTATGTTTTTTAGTGAAAGGTGCAGAATTTGAGTAAATTTACTTGATATTCACTTTGATTCCTTTGGATTTTCTTAAGATTTTTAGTAGGAGGAGCTGAAATTGAAGAAATGTTGGTAAAATTAAATTAAATCTTTTTGAATTTTTTTATGATTTTTAGTTACAGATACAGAATATGAGTAAATTTAGTTGGTATTCACTTAGATTCAATTGGATTTTCATAAGATTTTTAGTAGGAGGAGCTGAAATTGAAGAAATGTTGGTAAAATTAAATTAAATCTTTTTGAATTTTTTTATGTTTTTTAGTGAAAGGTGCAGAATTTGAGTAAATTTACTTGATATTCATTTCGATTCCTTTGGATTTTCATAAGATTTTTAGTAGAAGGAGCTGAAATTGAAGAAATTTTGGTGAAATTAAATTAAATTTCTTTGTATTTTTTTATGATTTTTAGTTACAGATGCAGAATTTGAGAAAATATAGTTGAAATTCTCTTCGATTCTTTTGGACTTTCTTAAGATTTTTAGTAAGAGGAGCTGAAATTGAAAAAATTTTGGTGAAATTAAATTAAATCTTTTTGAATTTTTTTATGATTTTTAGTTACAGATACAGAATATGAGTAAATTTAGTTGATATTCACTTCGATTCCTTTTGAGTTTCATAAGATTTTTAGTAGAACGAGCTGAAATTGAAGAAATTGTGGTAAAATTAAATTAAATCTTTTTGAATTTTTTTATGATTTTTAGTTACAGATGCAGAATTTGAGTAAATTTAGTTGATATTCACTTCGATTCCTTTGGATTTTCATAAGATTTTTAGTAGAAGGAGCTGAAATTGAAGAAATTTTGGTGAAACTAAATTAAATCTTTTTGTATTTTTTTATGATTTTTAGTTACAGATGCAGAATTTGAGTAAATTTAGTTGATATTCACTTCGATTCCTTTGGATTTTCATAAGATTTTAAGTAGGAGGAGCTGAAATTGAAGAAATTTTGCTAAAATTAAATTAAATTTCTTTGTATTTTTTTATGATTTTTAGTTACAGATGCAGAATTTGAGAAAATATAGTTGAAATTCACTTCGATTCTTTTGGATTTTCTTAAGATGTTTAGTAGGAGGAGCTGAAATTGAAAAAATTTTGCTGAAATTAAATTAAATTTTTTAAAATTTTTTTATGATTTTTAGTTACAGATGCAGAATTTGAGTAAATTTAGTTGATATTCACTTCGATTCCTTTTGATTATCATAAGATTTTTAGTAGAAGGAGCTGAAATTGAAGAAATTGTGGTAAAATTAAATTAAATCTTTATGAATTTTTTTATGATTTTTAGTGAAAGGTGCAGAATTTGAGTAAATTTACTTGATATTCATTTCGATTCCTTTGGATTTTCATAAGATTTTTAGTAGAAGGAGCTGAAATTGAAGAAATTTTGGTGAAATTAAATTAAATTTCTTTGTATTTTTTTATGATTTTTAGTTACAGATGCAGAATTTGAGAAAATATAGTTGAAATTCTCTTCGATTCTTTTGGACTTTCTTAAGATTTTTAGTAAGAGGAGCTGAAATTGAAAAAATTTTGGTGAAATTAAATTAAATCTTTTTGAATTTTTTTATGATTTTTAGTTACAGATACAGAATATGAGTAAATTTAGTTGATATTCACTTCGATTCCTTTTGAGTTTCATAAGATTTTTAGTAGAACGAGCTGAAATTGAAGAAATTGTGGTAAAATTAAATTAAATCTTTTTGAATTTTTTTATGATTTTTAGTTACAGATGCAGAATTTGAGTAAATTTAGTTGATATTCACTTCGATTCCTTTGGATTTTCATAAGATTTTTAGTAGAAGGAGCTGAAATTGAAGAAGTTTTGGTGAAATTAAATTAAATTTCTTTGTTTTTTTTATGATTTTTAGTTACAGATGCAGAATTTGAGAAAATATAGTTGAAATTCACTTCGATTCTGTTGGATTTTCTTAAGATTTTTAGTAGGAGGAGCTGAAATTGAAAAAATTTTGCTGAAATTAAATTAAATCTTTTTGAATTTTTTTATGATTTTTAGTTACAGATGCAGAATTTGAGTAAATTTAGTTGATATTCACTTCGATTCCTTTTGATTTTCATAAGATTTTTAGTAGAAGGAGCTGAAATTGAAGAAATTGTGGTAAAATTAAATTAAATCTTTATGAATTTTTTTATGATTTTTAGTTACAGATGCAGAATTTGAGTAAATTTAGTTGATATTCACTTCGATTCCTTTGGATTTTCATAAGATTTTTAGTAGGAGGAGCTGAAATTGAAGAAATGTTGGTAAAATTAAATTAAATCTTTTTGAATTTTTTTATGTTTTTTAGTGAAAGGTGCAGAATTTGAGTAAATTTACTTGATATTCATTTCGATTCCTTTGGATTTTCATAAGCTTTTTAGTAGAAGGAGCTGAAATTGAAGAAATTTTGGTGAAATTAAATTAAATTTCTTTATATTTTTTTATGATTTTTAGTTACAAGTGCAGAATTTGAGAAAGTATTGTTGAAATTCACTTCGATTCTTTTGAATTTTCTTAAGATTTTTTGTAGGAGGAGCTGAAATTGAAAAAATTTTGGTGAATTTAAAATAAATCTTTTGGAATTTTTTTATGATTTTTAGTTACAGATACAGAGTATGAGTAAATTTAGTTGATATTCACTTACATTCAATTGGATTTTCATAAGATTTTTAGTAGGAGGAGCTGAAATTGAAGAAATGTTGGTAAAATTAAATTAAATCTTTTTGCATTTTTTTATGTTTTTTAGTGAAAGGTGCAGAATTTGAGTAAATTTACTTGATATTCACTTTGATTCCTTTGGATTTTCTTAAGATTTTTAGTAGGAGGAGCTGAAATTGAAGAAATGTTGGTAAAATTAAATTAAATCTTTTTGAATTTTTTTATGATTTTTAGTTACAGATACAGAATATGAGTAAATTTAGTTGATATTCACTTAGATTCAATTGGATTTTCATAAGTTTTATAGTAGGAGGAGCTGAAATTGAAGAAATGTTGGTAAAATTAAATTAAATCTTTTTGAATTTTTTTATGTTTTTTAGTGAAAGGTGCAGAATTTGAGTAAATTTACTTGATATTCATTTCGATTCCTTTGGATTTTCATAAGATTTTTAGTAGAAGGAGCTGAAATTGAAGAAATTTTGGTGAAATTAAATTAAATTTCTTTGTATTTTTTTTATGATTTTTAGTTACAGATGCAGAATTTGAGAAAATATAGTTGAAATTCTCTTCGATTCTTTTGGACTTTCTTAAGATTTTTAGTAAGAGGAGCTGAAATTGAAAAAATTTTGGTGAAATTAAATTAAATCTTTTTGAATTTTTTTATGATTTTTAGTTACAGATACAGAATATGAGTAAATTTAGTTGATATTCACTTCGATTCCTTTTGAGTTTCATAAGATTTTTAGTAGAACGAGCTGAAATTGAAGAAATTGTGGTAAAATTAAATTAAATCTTTTTGAATTTTTTTATGATTTTTAGTTACAGATGCAGAATTTGAGTAAATTTAGTTGATATTCACTTCGATTCCTTTGGATTTTCATAAGATTTTTAGTAGGAGGAGCTGAAATTGAAGAAATGTTGGTAAAATTAAATTAAATCTTTTTGAATTTTTTTATGATTTTAGTGAAAGGTGCAGAATTTGAGATAATATAGTTGAAATTCACTTCGATTCTTTTGCATTTTCTTAAGATTTTTAGTAGGAGCTGAAATTGAAGAAATTGTGGTGAAATTAAATTAAATCTTTTTGAATTTTTTTATGATTTTAGTTACAGATGCAGAATTTGAGTAAATTTAGTTGATATTCACATCGATTCCTTTGGATTTTCATAAGATTTTTAGTAATAGCTGAAATTGAAGAAATGTTGGTAAAATTAAATTAAATCTTTATGAATTTTTTTATGATTTTTAGTTACAGATGCAGAATTTGAGTAAATTTAGTTGATATTCACTTAGATTCAATTGGATTTTCATAAGATTTTTAGTAGGAGGAGCTGAAATTGAAGAAATTTTGGTGAAATTAAATTAAATTTCTTTGTATTTTTTTATGATTTTTAGTTACAGGTGCAGAATTTGAGAAAGTATTGTTGAAATTCACTTCGATTCTTTTGAATTTTCTTAAGATTTTTTGTAGTAGGAGCTGAAATTGAAAAAATTTTGGTGAAATTAAAATAAATCTTTTTGAATTTTTTTATGATTTTTAGTTACAGATACAGAATATGAGTAAATTTAGTTGATATTCACTTACATTCAATTGGATTTTCATAAGATTTTTAGTAGGAGGAGCTGAAATTGAAGAAATGTTGGTAAAATTAAATTAAATCTTTTTGCATTTTTTTATGTTTTTTAGTGAAAGGTGCAGAATTTGAGTAAATTTACTTGATATTCACTTTGATTCCTTTGGATTTTCTTAAGATTTTTAGTAGGAGGAGCTGAAATTGAAGAAATGTTGGTAAAATTAAATTAAATCTTTTTGAATTTTTTTATGATTTTTAGTGAAAGGTGCAGAATTTGAGATAATATAGTTGAAATTCAATTCGATTCTTTTGCATTTTCTTAAGATTTTTAGTAGGAGCTGAAATTGAAGAAATTGTGGTGAAATTAAATTAAATCTTTTTGAATTTTTTTATGATTTTTAGTTACAGATGCAGAATTTGAGTAAATTTAGTTGATATTCACATCGATTCCTTTGGATTTTCATAAGATTTTTAGTAGAAGGAGCTGAAATTGAAGAAATTTTGGTGAAATTAAATTAAATTTCTTTGTATTTTTTTATGATTTTTAGTTACAAGTGCAGAATTTGAGAAAGTATTGTTGAAATTCACTTCGATTCTTTTGAATTTTCTTAAGATTTTTTGTAGGAGGAGCTGAAATTGAAAAAATTTTGGTGAAATTAAAATAAATCTTTTGAATTTTTTTATGATTTTTAGTTACAGATACAGAATATGAGTAAATTTAGTTGATATTCACTTACATTCAATTGGATTTTCATAAGATTTTTAGTAGGAGGAGCTGAAATTGAAGAATTGTTTGTAAAATTAAATTAAATCTTTTTGCATTTTTTTATGTTTTTTAGTGAAAGGTGCAGAATTTGAGTAAATTTACTTGATATTCACTTCGATTCCTTTGGATTTTCATAAGATTTTTAGTAGGAGGAGCTGAAATTGAAGAAATGTTGGTAAAATTAAATTAAATCTTTTTGAATTTTTTTGTGATTTTTAGGGAAAGGTGCAGAATTTGAGATAATATAGTTGAAATTCACTTCGATTCTTTTGCATTTTCTTAAGATTTTTAGTAGGAGCTGAAATTGAAGAAATTGTGGTGAAATTAAATTAAATCTTTATGAATTTTTTTATGATTTTTAGTTACAGATGCAGAATTTGAGTAAATTTAGTAGATATTCACTTAGATTCAATTGGATTTTCATAAGATTTTTAGTAGGAGGAGCTGAAATTGAAGAAATGTTGGTAAAATTAAATTAAATCTTTTTGAATTTTTTTATGTTTTTTAGTGAAAGGTGCAGAATTTGAGTAAATTTACTTGATATTCATTTCGATTCCTTTGGATTTTCATAAGATTTTTAGTAGAAGGAGCTGAAATTGAAGAAATTTTGGTGAAATTAAATTAAATTTCTTTGTATTTTTTTATGATTTTTAGTTACAGGTGCAGAATTTGAGAAAGTATTGTTGAAATTCACTTCGATTCTTTTGAATTTTCTTAAGATTTTTTGTAGGAGGAGCTGAAATTGAAAAAATTTTGGTGAAATTAAAATAAATCTTTTTGAATTTTTTTTATGATTTTTAGTTACAGATACAGAATATGAGTAAATTTAGTTGATATTCACTTACATTCAATTGGATTTTCATAAGATTTTTAGTAGGAGGAGCTGAAATTGAAGAAATGTTGGTAAAATTAAATTAAATCTTTTTGCATTTTTTTATGTTTTTTAGTGAAAGGTGCAGAATTTGAGTAAATTTACTTGATATTCACTTTGATTCCTTTGGATTTTCTTAAGATTTTTAGTAGGAGGAGCTGAAATTGAAGAAATGTTGGTAAAATTAAATTAAATCTTTTTGAATTTTTTTATGATTTTTAGTGAAAGGTGCTGAATTTGAGATAATATAGTTGAAATTCAATTCGATTCTTTTGCATTTTCTTAAGATTTTTAGTAGGAGCTGAAATTGAAGAAATTGTGGTGAAATTAAATTCAATCTTTTTGAATTTTTTTATGATTTTTAGTTACAGATGCAGAATTTGAGTAAATTTAGTTGATATTCACATCGATTCCTTTGGATTTTCATAAGATTTTTAGTAGGAGCTGAAATTGAAGAAATGTTGGTAAAATTAAATTAAATCTTTATGAATTTTTTTATGATTTTTAGTTACAGATGCAGAATTTGAGTAAATTTAGTTGATATTCACTTCGATTCCTTTGGATTTTCATAAGATTTTAAGTAGGAGGAGCTGAAACTGAAGAAATTTTGCTAAAATTAAATTAAATTTCTTTGTATTTTTTTATGAATTTTAGTTACAGGTGCAGAATTTGAGAAAATATTGTTGAAATTCACTTCGATTCTTTGGAATTTTCTTAAGATTTTTTGTAGGAGGAGCTGAAATTGAAAAAATTTTGGTGAAATTAAATTAAACCTTTTTGAATTTTTTTTTATTTTTAGTTACAGACACAGAATATGAGTAAATTTAGTTGATATTCACTTAGATTCAATTGGATTTTCATAAGATTTTTAGTAGGAGGAGCTGAAATTGAAGAAATTTTGGTAAAATTAAATTAAATCTTTTTGAATTTTTTTATGATTTTAGTTACAGATGCAGAATTTGAGTAAATTTAGTTGATATTCACATCGATTCCTTTGGATTTTCATAAGATTTTTAGTAGGAGCTGAAATTGAAGAAATGTTGGTAAAATTAAATTAAATCTTTATGAATTTTTTTATGATTTTTAGTTACAGATGCAGAATTTGAGTAAATTTAGTTGATATTCACTTAGATTCAATTGGATTTTCATAAGATTTTTAGTAGGAGGAGCTGAAATTGAAGAAATTTTGGTGAAATTAAATTAAATTTCTTTGTATTTTTTTATGATTTTTAGTTACAGATGCAGAATTTGAGAAAATATAGTTGAAATTCTCTTCGATTCTTTTGGACTTTCTTAAGATTTTTAGTAAGAGGAGCTGAAATTGAAAAAATTTTGGTGAAATTAAATTAAATCTTTTTGAATTTTTTTATGATTTTTAGTTACAGATACAGAATATGAGTAAATTTAGTTGATATTCACTTCGATTCCTTTTGAGTTTCATAAGATTTTTAGTAGAACGAGCTGAAATTGAAGAAATTGTGGTAAAATTAAATTAAATCTTTTTGAATTTTTTTATGATTTTTAGTTACAGATGCAGAATTTGAGTAAATTTAGTTGATATTCACTTCGATTCCTTTGGATTTTCATAAGATTTTTAGTAGAAGGAGCTGAAATTGAAGAAATTTTGGTGAAACTAAATTAAATCTTTTTGTATTTTTTTATGATTTTTAGTTACAGATGCAGAATTTGAGTAAATTTAGTTGATATTCACTTCGATTCCTTTGGATTTTCATAAGATTTTTAGTAGGAGGAGCTGAAATTGAAGAAATTTTGCTAAAATTAAATTAAATTTCTTTGTATTTTTTTATGATTTTTAGTTACAGATGCAGAATTTGAGAAAATATAGTTGAAATTCACTTCGATTCTTTTGGATTTTCTTAAGATGTTTAGTAGGAGGAGCTGAAATTGAAAAAATTTTGCTGAAATTAAATTAAATTTTTTAAAATTTTTTTATGATTTTTAGTTACAGATGAAGAATTTGAGTAAATTTAGTTGATATTCACTTCGATTCCTTTTGATTATCATAAGATTTTTAGTAGAAGGAGCTGAAATTGAAGAAATTGTGGTAAAATTAAATTAAATCTTTATGAATTTTTTTATGATTTTTAGTTACAGATGCAGAATTTGAGTAAATTAAGTTGATATTCACTTCGATTCCTTTGGATTTTCATAAGATTTTTAGTAGAAGGAGCTGAAATTGAAGAAGTTTTGGTGAAATTAAATTAAATTTCTTTGTTTTTTTTATGATTTTTAGTTACAGATGCAGAATTTGAGAAAATATAGTTGAAATTCACTTCGATTCTGTTGGATTTTCTTAAGATTTTTAGTAGGAGGAGCTGAAATTGAAAAAATTTTGCAGAAATTAAATTAAATCTTTTTGAATTTTTTTATGATTTTTAGTTACAGATGCAGAATTTGAGTAAATTTAGTTGATATTCACTTCGATTCCTTTTGATTTTCATAAGATTTTTAGTAGAAGGAGCTGAAATTGAAGAAATTGTGGTAAAATTAAATTAAATCTTTATGAATTTTTTTATGATTTTTAGTTACAGATGCAGAATTTGAGTAAATTTAGTTGATATTCACTTCGATTCCTTTGGATTTTCATAAGATTTTTAGTAGGAGGAGCTGAAATTGAAGAAATGTTGGTAAAATTAAATTAAATCTTTTTGAATTTTTTTATGTTTTTTAGTGAAAGGTGCAGAATTTGAGTAAATTTACTTGATATTCATTTCGATTCCTTTGGATTTTCATAAGATTTTTAGTAGAAGGAGCTGAAATTGAAGAAATTTTGGTGAAATTAAATTAAATTTCTTTATATTTTTTTATGATTTTTAGTTACAAGTGCAGAATTTGAGAAAGTATTGTTGAAATTCACTTCGATTCTTTTGAATTTTCTTAAGATTTTTTGTAGGAGGAGCTGAAATTGAAAAAATTTTGGTGAATTTAAAATAAATCTTTTGGAATTTTTTTATGATTTTTAGTTACAGATACAGAGTATGAGTAAATTTAGTTGATATTCACTTACATTCAATTGGATTTTCATAAGATTTTTAGTAGGAGGAGCTGAAATTGAAGAAATGTTGGTAAAATTAAATTAAATCTTTTTGCATTTTTTTATGTTTTTTAGTGAAAGGTGCAGAATTTGAGTAAATTTACTTGATATTCACTTTGATTCCTTTGGATTTTCTTAAGATTTTTAGTAGGAGGAGCTGAAATTGAAGAAATGTTGGTAAAATTAAATTAAATCTTTTTGAATTTTTTTATGATTTTTAGTTACAGATACAGAATATGAGTAAATTTAGTTGATATTCACTTAGATTCAATTGGATTTTCATAAGTTTTATAGTAGGAGGAGCTGAAATTGAAGAAATGTTGGTAAAATTAAATTAAATCTTTTTGAATTTTTTTATGTTTTTTAGTGAAAGGTGCAGAATTTGAGTAAATTTACTTGATATTCATTTCGATTCCTTTGGATTTTCATAAGATTTTTAGTAGAAGGAGCTGAAATTGAAGAAATTTTGGTGAAATTAAATTAAATTTCTTTGTATTTTTTTTATGATTTTTAGTTACAGATGCAGAATTTGAGAAAATATAGTTGAAATTCTCTTCGATTCTTTTGGACTTTCTTAAGATTTTTAGTAAGAGGAGCTGAAATTGAAAAAATTTTGGTGAAATTAAATTAAATCTTTTTGAATTTTTTTATGATTTTTAGTTACAGATACAGAATATGAGTAAATTTAGTTGATATTCACTTCGATTCCTTTTGAGTTTCATAAGATTTTTAGTAGAACGAGCTGAAATTGAAGAAATTGTGGTAAAATTAAATTAAATCATTTTGAATTTTTTTATGATTTTTAGTTACAGATGCAGAATTTGAGTAAATTTAGTTGATATTCACTTCGATTCCTTTGGATTTTCATAAGATTTTTAGTAGGAGGAGCTGAAATTGAAGAAATGTTGGTAAAATTAAATTAAATCTTTTTGAATTTTTTTATGATTTTAGTGAAAGGTGCAGAATTTGAGATAATATAGTTGAAATTCACTTCGATTCTTTTGCATTTTCTTAAGATTTTTAGTAGGAGCTGAAATTGAAGAAATTGTGGTGAAATTAAATTAAATCTTTTTGAATTTTTTTATGATTTTAGTTACAGATGCAGAATTTGAGTAAATTTAGTTGATATTCACATCGATTCCTTTGGATTTTCATAAGATTTTTAGTAATAGCTGAAATTGAAGAAATGTTGGTAAAATTAAATTAAATCTTTATGAATTTTTTTATGATTTTTAGTTACAGATGCAGAATTTGAGTAAATTTAGTTGATATTCACTTAGATTCAATTGGATTTTCATAAGATTTTTAGTAGGAGGAGCTGAAATTGAAGAAATTTTGGTGAAATTAAATTAAATTTCTTTGTATTTTTTTATGATTTTTAGTTACAGGTGCAGAATTTGAGAAAGTATTGTTGAAATTCACTTCGATTCTTTTGAATTTTCTTAAGATTTTTTGTAGGAGGAGCTGAAATTGAAAAAATTTTGGTGAAATTAAAATAAATCTTTTTGAATTTTTTTATGATTTTTAGTTACAGATACAGAATATGAGTAAATTTAGTTGATATTCACTTACATTCAATTGGATTTTCATAAGATTTTTAGTAGGAGGAGCTGAAATTGAAGAAATGTTGGTAAAATTAAATTAAATCTTTTTGCATTTTTTTATGTTTTTTAGTGAAAGGTGCAGAATTTGAGTAAATTTACTTGATATTCACTTTGATTCCTTTGGATTTTCTTAAGATTTTTAGTAGGAGGAGCTGAAATTGAAGAAATGTTGGTAAAATTAAATTAAATCTTTTTGAATTTTTTTATGATTTTTAGTGAAAGGTGCAGAATTTGAGATAATATAGTTGAAATTCAATTCGATTCTTTTGCATTTTCTTAAGATTTTTAGTAGGAGCTGAAATTGAAGAAATTGTGGTGAAATTAAATTAAATCTTTTTGAATTTTTTTATGATTTTTAGTTACAGATGCAGAATTTGAGTAAATTTAGTTGATATTCACATCGATTCCTTTGGATTTTCATAAGATTTTTAGTAGAAGGAGCTGAAATTGAAGAAATTTTGGTGAAATTAAATTAAATTTCTTTGTATTTTTTTATGATTTTTAGTTACAAGTGCAGAATTTGAGAAAGTATTGTTGAAATTCACTTCGATTCTTTTGAATTTTCTTAAGATTTTTTGTAGGAGGAGCTGAAATTGAAAAAATTTTGGTGAAATTAAAATAAATCTTTTGAATTTTTTTATGATTTTTAGTTACAGATACAGAATATGAGTAAATTTAGTTGATATTCACTTACATTCAATTGGATTTTCATAAGATTTTTAGTAGGAGGAGCTGAAATTGAAGAATTGTTTGTAAAATTAAATTAAATCTTTTTGCATTTTTTTATGTTTTTTAGTGAAAGGTGCAGAATTTGAGTAAATTTACTTGATATTCACTTCGATTCCTTTGGATTTTCATAAGATTTTGAGTAGGAGGAGCTGAAATTGAAGAAATGTTGGTAAAATTAAATTAAATCTTTTTGAATTTTTTTGTGATTTTTAGGGAAAGGTGCAGAATTTGAGATAATATAGTTGAAATTCACTTCGATTCTTTTGCATTTTCTTAAGATTTTTAGTAGGAGCTGAAATTGAAGAAATTGTGGTGAAATTAAATTAAATCTTTATGAATTTTTTTATGATTTTTAGTTACAGATGCAGAATTTGAGTAAATTTAGTAGATATTCACTTAGATTCAATTGGATTTTCATAAGATTTTTAGTAGGAGGAGCTGAAATTGAAGAAATGTTGGTAAAATTAAATTAAATCTTTTTGAATTTTTTTATGTTTTTTAGTGAAAGGTGCAGAATTTGAGTAAATTTACTTGATATTCATTTCGATTCCTTTGGATTTTCATAAGATTTTTAGTAGAAGGAGCTGAAATTGAAGAAATTTTGGTGAAATTAAATTAAATTTCTTTGTATTTTTTTATGATTTTTAGTTACAGGTGCAGAATTTGAGAAAGTATTGTTGAAATTCACTTCGATTCTTTTGAATTTTCTTAAGATTTTTTGTAGGAGGAGCTGAAATTGAAAAAATTTTGGTGAAATTAAAATAAATCTTTTTGAATTTTTTTTATGATTTTTAGTTACAGATACAGAATATGAGTAAATTTAGTTGATATTCACTTACATTCAATTGGATTTTCATAAGATTTTTAGTAGGAGGAGCTGAAATTGAAGAAATGTTGGTAAAATTAAATTAAATCTTTTTGCATTTTTTTATGTTTTTTAGTGAAAGGTGCAGAATTTGAGTAAATTTACTTGATATTCACTTTGATTCCTTTGGATTTTCTTAAGATTTTTAGTAGGAGGAGCTGAAATTGAAGAAATGTTGGTAAAATTAAATTAAATCTTTTTGAATTTTTTTATGATTTTTAGTGAAAGGTGCTGAATTTGAGATAATATAGTTGAAATTCAATTCGATTCTTTTGCATTTTCTTAAGATTTTTAGTAGGAGCTGAAATTGAAGAAATTGTGGTGAAATTAAATTCAATCTTTTTGAATTTTTTTATGATTTTTAGTTACAGATGCAGAATTTGAGTAAATTTAGTTGATATTCACATCGATTCCTTTGGATTTTCATAAGATTTTTAGTAGGAGCTGAAATTGAAGAAATGTTGGTAAAATTAAATTAAATCTTTATGAATTTTTTTATGATTTTTAGTTACAGATGCAGAATTTGAGTAAATTTAGTTGATATTCACTTCGATTCCTTTGGATTTTCATAAGATTTTAAGTAGGAGGAGCTGAAACTGAAGAAATTTTGCTAAAATTAAATTAAATTTCTTTGTATTTTTTTATGAATTTTAGTTACAGGTGCAGAATTTGAGAAAATATTGTTGAAATTCACTTCGATTCTTTGGAATTTTCTTAAGATTTTTTGTAGGAGGAGCTGAAATTGAAAAAATTTTGGTGAAATTAAATTAAACCTTTTTGAATTTTTTTTTATTTTTAGTTACAGACACAGAATATGAGTAAATTTAGTTGATATTCACTTAGATTCAATTGGATTTTCATAAGATTTTTAGTAGGAGGAGCTGAAATTGAAGAAATTTTGGTGAAATTAAATTAAATCTTTTTGAATTTTTTTATGATTTTAGTTACAGATGCAGAATTTGAGTAAATTTAGTTGATATTCACATCGATTCCTTTGGATTTTCATAAGATTTTTAGTAGGAGCTGAAATTGAAGAAATGTTGGTAAAATTAAATTAAATCTTTATGAATTTTTTTATGATTTTTAGTTACAGATGCAGAATTTGAGTAAATTTAGTTGATATTCACTTAGATTCAATTGGATTTTCATAAGATTTTTAGTAGGAGGAGCTGAAATTGAAGAAATTTTGCTGAAATTAAAATAAATCTTTTTGAATTTTTTTTATGATTTTTAGTTACAGATACAGAATATGAGTAAATTTAGTTGATATTCACTTACATTCAATTGGATTTTCATAAGATTTTTAGTAGGAGGAGCTGAAATTGAAGAAATGTTGGTAAAATTAAATTAAATCTTTATGAATTTTTTTATGATTTTTAGTTACAGATGCAGAATTTGAGTAAATTTAGTTGATATTCACTTAGATTCAATTGGATTTTCATAAGATTTTTAGTAGGAGGAGCTGAAATTGAAGAAATTTTGGTGAAATTAAATTAAATTTCTTTGTATTTTTTTATGATTTTTAGTTACAGGTGCAGAATTTGAGAAAGTATTGTTGAAATTCACTTCGATTCTTTTGAATTTTCTTAAGATTTTTTGTAGGAGGAGCTGAAATTGAAAAAATTTTGGTGAAATTAAAATAAATCTTTTTGAATTTTTTTATGATTTTTAGTTACAGATACAGAATATGAGTAAATTTAGTTGATATTCACTTACATTCAATTGGATTTTCATAAGATTTTTAGTAGGAGGAGCTGAAATTGAAGAAATGTTGGTAAAATTAAATTAAATCTTTTTGCATTTTTTTATGTTTTTTAGTGAAAGGTGCAGAATTTGAGTAAATTTACTTGATATTCACTTTGATTCCTTTGGATTTTCTTAAGATTTTTAGTAGGAGGAGCTGAAATTGAAGAAATGTTGGTAAAATTAAATTAAATCTTTTTGAATTTTTTTATGATTTTTAGTGAAAGGTGCAGAATTTGAGATAATATAGTTGAAATTCAATTCGATTCTTTTGCATTTTCTTAAGATTTTTAGTAGGAGCTGAAATTGAAGAAATTGTGGTGAAATTAAATTAAATCTTTTTGAATTTTTTTATGATTTTTAGTTACAGATGCAGAATTTGAGTAAATTTAGTTGATATTCACATCGATTCCTTTGGATTTTCATAAGATTTTTAGTAGGAGCTGAAATTGAAGAAATGTTGGTAAAATTAAATTAAATCTTTATGAATTATTTTATGATTTTTAGTTACAGATGCAGAATTTGAGTAAATTTAGTTGATATTCACTTCGATTCCTTTGGATTTTCATAAGATTTTAAGTAGGAGGAGCTGAAATTGAAGAAATTTTGCTAAAATTAAATTAAATTTCTTTGTATTTTTTTATGAATTTTAGTTACAGGTGCAGAATTTGAGAAAATATTGTTGAAATCCACTTCGATTCTTTGGAATTTTCTTAAGATTTTTTGTAGGAGGAGCTGAAATTGAAAAAATTTTGGTGAAATTAAATTAAACCTTTTTGAATTTTTTTTTATTTTTAGTTACAGATACAGAATATGAGTAAATTTAGTTGATATTCACTTAGATTCAATTGCATTTTCATAAGATTTTTAGTAGGAGGAGCTGAAATTGAAGAAATTTTGGTGAAATTAAATTAAATCTTTTTGAATTTTTTTATGATTTTTAGTTACAGATGCAGAATTTGAGTAAATTTAGTTGATATTCACATCGATTCCTTTGGATTTTCATAAGATTTTTAGTAGGAGCTGAAATTGAAGAAATGTTGGTAAAATTAAATTAAATCTTTATTAATTTTTTTATGATTTTTAGTTACAGATGCAGAATTTGAGTAAATTTAGTTGATATTCACTTCGATTCCTTTGGATTTTCATAAGATTTTAAGTAGGAGGAGCTGAAATTGAAGAAATTTTGCTAAAATTAAATTAAATTTCTTTGTATTTTTTTAGGATTTTTAGTTACAGATGCAGAATTTGAGAAAATATAGTTGAAATTCACTTCGATTCTTTTGGATTTTCTTAAGATGTTTAGTAGGAGGAGCTGAAGTTGAAAAAATTTTGCTGAAATTAAATTAAATTTTTTTAAATTTTTTTATGACTTTTAGTTACAGATGCAGAATTTGAGTAAATTTAGTTGATATTCAGTTCGATTCCTTTTGATTTTCATAAGATTTTTAGTAGAAGGAGCTGAAATTGAAGAAATTGTGGTAAAATTAAATTAAAACTTTTTGAATTTTTTTATGATTTTTAGTTACAGATACAGAATATGAGTAAATTTAGTTGATATTCACTTCGATTCCTTTTGAGTTTCATAAGATTTTTAGTAGAACGAGCTGAAATTGAAGAAATGTTGGTAAAATTAAATTAAATCTTTTTGCATTTTTTTATGTTTTTTAGTGAAAGGTGCAGAATTTGAGTAAATTTACTTGATATTCACTTTGATTCCTTTGGATTTTCATAAGATTTTCAGTAGAAGGAGCTGAAATTGAAGAAATTTTGGTGAAATTAAATTAAATTTCTTTGTATTTTTTTATGATTTTTAGTTACAGATGCAGAATTTGAGAAAATATAGTTGAAATTCTCTTCGATTCTTTTGGACTTTCTTAAGATTTTTAGTAAGAGGAGCTGAAATTGAAAAAATTTTGGTGAAATTAAATTAAATCTTTTTGAATTTTTTTATGATTTTTAGTTACAGATACAGAATATGAATAAATTTAGTTGATATTCACTTCGATTCCTTTTGAGTTTCATAAGATTTTTAGTAGAACGAGCTGAAATTGAAGAAATTGTGGTAAAATTAAATTAAATCTTTTTGAATTTTTTTATGATTTTTAGTTACAGATGCAGAATTTGAGTAAATTTAGTTGATATTCACATCGATTCCTTTGGATTTTCATAAGATTTTAAGTAGGAGGAGCTGAAATTGAAGAAATTTTGCTAAAATTAAATTAAATTTCTTTGTATTTTTTTATGAATTTTAGTTACAGGTGCAGAATTTGAGAAAATATTGTTGAAATTCACTTCGATTCTTTGGAATTTTCTTAAGATTTTTTGTAGGAGGAGCTGAAATTGAAAAAATTTTGGTGAAATTAAATTAAACCTTTTTGAATTTTTTTTGATTTTTAGTTACAGATACAGAATATGAGTAAATTTAGTTGATATTCACTTAGATTCAATTGGATTTTCATAAGATTTTTAGTAGGAGGAGCTGAAATTGAAGAAATTTTGCTGAAATTAAATTAAATCTTTTTGAATTTTTTTATGATTTTTAGTTACAGATGCAGAATTTGAGTAAATTTAGTTGATATTCACTTCGATTCCTTTGGATTTTCATAAGATTTTTAGTAGGAGGAGCTGAATTTGAAGAAATGTTGGTAAAATTAAATTAAATCTTTTTAAATTTTTTTATGATTTTTAGTTACAGATACAGAATTTGAGTAAATTCAGTTGATATTCACATAGATTCTATTGGATTTTCATAAGATTTTTAGTAGGAGGAGCTGAAATTGAAGAAATTTTGGTGAAATTAAATTCAATTTCTTTGTATTTTTTTATGATTTTTAGTTACAGGTGCAGAATTTGAGAAAGTATTGTTGAAATTCACTTCGATTCTTTTGAATTTTCTTAAGATTTTTTGTAGGAGGAGCTGAAATTGAAAAAATTTTGGTGAAATTAAAATAAATCTTTTTGAATTTTTTTATGATTTTTAGTTACAGATGCAGAATTTGAGTAAATTTAGTTGATATTCACTTCGATTCCTTTGGATTTTCATAAGATTTTTAGTAGGAGGAGCTGAAATTGAAGAAATGTTGGTAAAATTAAATTAAATCTTTTTGAATTTTTTTATGATTTTTAGTGAAAGGTGCAGAATTTGAGTAAATTTACTTGATATTCACTTCGATTCCTTTGGATTTTCATAAGATTTTTAGTAGAAGGAGCTGAAATTGAAGAAATTTTGGTGAAACTAAATTAAATTTCTTTGTATTTTTTTATGATTTTTAGTTACAGATGCAGAATTTGAGTAAATTTAGTTGATATTCACTTCGATTCCTTTGGATTTTCATAAGATTTTAAGTAGGAGGAGCTGAAATTGAAGAAATTTTGCTAAAATTAAATTAAATTTCTTTGTATTTTTTAATGATTTTTAGTTACAGATGCAGAATTTGAGAAAATATAGTTGAAATTCACTTCGATTCTTTTGGATTTTCTTAAGATGTTTAGTAGGAGGAGCTGAAATTGAAAAAATTTTGCTGAAATTAAATTAAATTTTTTAAAATTTTTTTATGATTTTTAGTTACAGATGCAGAATTTGAGTAAATTTAGTTGATATTCACGTCGATTCCTTTTGATTTTCATAAGATTTTTAGTAGAAGGAGCTGAAATTGAAGAAATTGTGGTAAAATTAAATTAAATCTTTATGAATTTTTTTATGATTTTTAGTTACAGATGCAGAATTTGAGTAAATTTAGTTGATATTCACTTCGATTCCTTTGGATTTTCATAAGATTTTTAGTAGAAGGAGCTGAAATTGAAGAAATTTTGGTGAAACTAAATTAAATTTCTTTGTATTTTTTTATGATTTTTAGTTACAGATGCAGAATTTGAGTAAATTTAGTTGATATTCACTTCGATTCCTTTGGATTTTCATAAGATTTTAAGTAGGAGGAGCTGAAATTGAAGAAATTTTGCTAAAATTAAATTAAATTTCTTTGTATTTTTTTATGATTTTTAGTTACAGATGCAGAATTTGAGAAAATATAGTTGAAATTCTCTTCGATTCTTTTGGACTTTCTTAAGATTTTTAGTAAGAGGAGCTGAAATTGAAAAAATTTTGGTGAAATTAAATTAAATCTTTTTGAATTTTTTTATGATTTTTAGTTACAGATACAGAATATGAATAAATTTAGTTGATATTCACTTCGATTCCTTTTGAGTTTCATAAGATTTTTAGTAGAACGAGCTGAAATTGAAGAAATTGTGGTAAAATTAAATTAAATCTTTTTGAATTTTTTTATGATTTTTAGTTACAGATGCAGAATTTGAGTAAATTTAGTTGATATTCACATCGATTCCTTTGGATTTTCATAAGATTTTAAGTAGGAGGAGCTGAAATTGAAGAAATTTTGCTAAAATTAAATTAAATTTCTTTGTATTTTTTTATGAATTTTAGTTACAGGTGCAGAATTTGAGAAAATATTGTTGAAATTCACTTCGATTCTTTGGAATTTTCTTAAGATTTTTTGTAGGAGGAGCTGAAATTGAAAAAATTTTGGTGAAATTAAATTAAACCTTTTTGAATTTTTTTTGATTTTTAGTTACAGATACAGAATATGAGTAAATTTAGTTGATATTCACTTAGATTCAATTGGATTTTCATAAGATTTTTAGTAGGAGGAGCTGAAATTGAAGAAATTTTGCTGAAATTAAATTAAATCTTTTTGAATTTTTTTATGATTTTTAGTTACAGATGCAGAATTTGAGTAAATTTAGTTGATATTCACTTCGATTCCTTTGGATTTTCATAAGATTTTTAGTAGGAGGAGCTGAATTTGAAGAAATGTTGGTAAAATTAAATTAAATCTTTTTAAATTTTTTTATGATTTTTAGTTACAGATACAGAATTTGAGTAAATTCAGTTGATATTCACATAGATTCTATTGGATTTTCATAAGATTTTTAGTAGGAGGAGCTGAAATTGAAGAAATTTTGGTGAAATTAAATTAAATTTCTTTGTATTTTTTTATGATTTTTAGTTACAGGTGCAGAATTTGAGAAAGTATTGTTGAAATTCACTTCGATTCTTTTGAATTTTCTTAAGATTTTTTGTAGGAGGAGCTGAAATTGAAAAAATTTTGGTGAAATTAAAATAAATCTTTTTGAATTTTTTTATGATTTTTAGTTACAGATGCAGAATTTGAGTAAATTTAGTTGATATTCACTTCGATTCCTTTGGATTTTCATAAGATTTTTAGTAGGAGGAGCTGAAATTGAAGAAATGTTGGTAAAATTAAATTAAATCTTTTTGAATTTTTTTATGATTTTTAGTGAAAGGTGCAGAATTTGAGTAAATTTACTTGATATTCACTTCGATTCCTTTGGATTTTCATAAGATTTTTAGTAGAAGGAGCTGAAATTGAAGAAATTTTGGTGAAACTAAATTAAATTTCTTAGTATTTTTTTATGATTTTTAGTTACAGATGCAGAATTTGAGTAAATTTAGTTGATATTCACTTCGATTCCTTTGGATTTTCATAAGATTTTAAGTAGGAGGAGCTGAAATTGAAGAAATTTTGCTAAAATTAAATTAAATTTCTTTGTATTTTTTAATGATTTTTAGTTACAGATGCAGAATTTGAGAAAATATAGTTGAAATTCACTTCGATTCTTTTGGATTTCCTTAAGATGTTTAGTAGGAGGAGCTGAAATTGAAAAAATTTTGCTGAAATTAAATTAAATTTTTTAAAATTTTTTTATGATTTTTAGTTACAGATGCAGAATTTGAGTAAATTTAGTTGATATTCACTTCGATTCCTTTTGATTTTCATAAGATTTTTAGTAGAAGGAGCTGAAATTGAAGAAATTGTGGTAAAATTAAATTAAATCTTTATGAATTTTTTTATGATTTTTAGTTACAGATGCAGAATTTGAGTAAATTTAGTTGATATTCACTTCGATTCCTTTGGATTTTCATAAGATTTTTAGTAGAAGGAGCTGAAATTGAAGAAGTTTTGGTGAAATTAAATTAAATTTCTTTGTTTTTTTTTATGATTTTTAGTTACAGATGCAGAATTTGAGAAAATATAGTTGAAATTCACTTCGATTCCTTTGGATTTTCATAAGATTTTTAGTAGAACGAGCTGAAATTGAAGAAATGTTGGTAAAATTAAATTAAATCTTTTTGAATTTTTTTATGATTTTTAGTTACAGATACAGAATTTGAGTAAATTCAGTTGATATTCACATAGATTCTATTGGATTTTCATAAGATTTTTAGTAGGAGGAGCTGAAATTGAAGAAATTTTGGTGATAATTAAATTAAATTTCTTTGTATTTTTTTATGATTTTTAGTTACAGGTGCAGAATTTGAGAAAGTATTGTTGAAATTCACTTCGATTCTTTTGAATTTTGTTAAGTTTTTTTGTAGGAGGAACTGAAATTGAAAAAATTTTGGTGAAATTAAAATAAATCTTTTTGAATTTTTTTATGATTTTTAGTTACAGATACAGAATATGAGTAAATTTAGTTGATATTCACTTACATTCAATTGGATTTTCATAAGATTTTTAGTAGGAGGAGCTGAAATTGAAGAAATGTTGGTAAAATTAAATTAAATCTTTTTGCATTTTTTTTATGTTTTTTTAGTGAAAGGTGCAGAATTTGAGTAAATTTACTTGATATTCACTTTGATTCCTTTGGATTTTCATAAGATTTTTAGTAGAAGGAGCTGAAATTGAAGAAATTTTGGTGAAATTAAATTAAATTTCTTTGTATTTTTTTATGATTTTTAGTTACAGATGCAGAATTTGAGAAAATATAGTTGAAATTCTCTTCGATTCTTTTGGACTTTCTTAAGCTTTTAGTAAGAGGAGCTGAAATTGAAAAAATTTTGGTGAATTTAAATTAAATCTTTTTGAATTTTTTTATGATTTTTAGTTACAGATACAGAATATGAGTAAATTTAGTTGATATTCACTTCGATTCCTTTTGAGTTTCATAAGATTTTTAGTAGAACGAGCTGAAATTGAAGAAATTGTGGTAAAATTAAATTAAATCTTTTTGAATTTTTTTATGATATTTAGTTACAGATGCAGAATTTGAGTAAATTTAGTTGATATTCACATCGATTCCTTTGGATTTTCATAAGACTTTTAGTAGGAGCTGAAATTGAAGAAATGTTGGTAAAATTAAATTAAATCTTTATGAATTTTTTTATGATTTTTAGTGAAAGGTGCAGAATTTGAGTAAATTTAGTTGATATTCACTTCGATTCCTTTGGATTTTCATAAGATTTTAAGTAGGAGGAGCTGAAATTGAAGAAATTTTGCTAAAATTAAATTAAATTTCTTTGTATTTTTTTATGAATTTTAGTTACAGGTGCAGAATTTGAGAAAATATTGTTGAAATTCACTTCGATTCTTTGGAATTTTCTTAAGATTTTTTGTAGGAGGAGCTGAAATTGAAAAAATTTTGGTGAAATTAAATTAAACCTTTTTGAATTTTTTTTGATTTTTAGTTACAGATACAGAATATGAGTAAATTTAGTTGATATTCACTTAGATTCAATTGGATTTTCATAAGATTTTTAGTAGGAGGAGCTGAAATTGAAGAAATTTTGCTGAAATTAAATTAAATCTTTTTGAATTTTTTTATGATTTTTAGTTACAGATGCAGAATTTGAGTAAATTTAGTTGATATTCACTTCGATTCCTTTGGATTTTCATAAGATTTTTAGGAGGAGGAGCTGAATTTGAAGAAATGTTGGTAAAATTAAATTAAATCTTTTTAAATTTTTTTATGATTTTTAGTTACAGATACAGAATTTGAGTAAATTCAGTTGATATTCACATAGATTCTATTGGATTTTCATAAGATTTTTAGTAGGAGGAGCTGAAATTGAAGAAATTTTGGTGAAATTAAATTAAATTTCTTTGTATTTTTTTATGATTTTTAGTTACAGGTGCAGAATTTGAGAAAGTATTGTTGAAATTCACTTCGATTCTTTTGAATTTTCTTAAGATTTTTTGTAGGAGGAGCTGAAATTGAAAAAATTTTGGTGAAATTAAAATAAATCTTTTTGAATTTTTTTATGATTTTTAGTTACAGATGCAGAATTTGAGTAAATTTAGTTGATATTCACATCGATTCCTTTGGATTTTCATAAGATTTTTAGTAGGAGCTGAAATTGAAGAAATGTTGGTAAAATTAAATTAAATCTTTTTGCATTTTTTTATGTTTTTTAGTGAAAGGTGCAGAATTTGAGTAAATTTACTTGATATTCACTTTGATTCCTTTGGATTTTCTTAAGATTTTTAGTAGGAGGAGCTGAAATTGAAGAAATGTTGGTAAAATTAAATTAAATCTTTTTGAATTTTTTTATGATTTTTAGTGAAAGGTGCAGAATTTGAGATAATATAGTTGAAATTCACTTCGATTCTTTTGCATTTTCTTAAGATTTTTAGTAGGAGCTGAAATTGAAGAAATTGTGGTGAAATTAAATTAAATCTTTTTGAATTTTTTTATGATTTTTAGTCACAGATGCAGAATTTGAGTAAATTTAGTTGATATTCACATCGATTCCTTTGGATTTTCATAAGATTTTTAGTAGGAGCTGAAATTGAAGAAATGTTGGTAAAATTAAATTAAATCTTTATGAATTTTTTTATGATTTTTAGTTACAGATGCAGAATTTGAGTAAATTTAGTTGATATTCACTTCGATTCCTTTGGATTTTCATAAGATTTTTAGTAGGAGGAGCTGAAATTGAAGAAATGTTGGTAAAATTAAATTAAATCTTTTTGAATTTTTTTATGATTTTTAGTGAAAGGTGCAGAATTTGAGTAAATTTACTTGATATTCACTTCGATTCCTTTGGATTTTCATAAGATTTTTAGTAGAAGGAGCTGAAATTGAAGAAATTTTGGTGAAACTAAATTAAATTTCTTTGTATTTTTTTATGATTTTTAGTTACAGATGCAGAATTTGAGTAAATTTAGTTGATAATCACTTCGATTCCTTTGGATTTTCATAAGATTTTAAGTAGGAGGAGCTGAAATTGAAGAAATTTTGCTAAAATTAAATTAAATCTTTATGAATTATTTTATGATTTTTAGTTACAGATGCAGAATTTGAGTAAATTTAGTTGATATTCACTTCGATTCCTTTGGATTTTCATAAGATTTTAAGTAGGAGGAGCTGAAATTGAAGAAATTTTGCTAAAATTAAATTAAATTTCTTTGTATTTTTTTATGAATTTTAGTTACAGGTGCAGAATTTGAGAAAATATTGTTGAAATCCACTTCGATTCTTTGGAATTTTCTTAAGATTTTTTGTAGGAGGAGCTGAAATTGAAAAAATTTTGGTGAAATTAAATTAAACCTTTTTGAATTTTTTTTTATTTTTAGTTACAGATACAGAATATGAGTAAATTTAGTTGATATTCACTTCGATTCCTTTGGATTTTCATAAGATTTTTAGTAGGAGGAGCTGAAATTGAAGAAATGTTGGTAAAATTAAATTAAATCTTTTTGAATTTTTTTATGTTTTTTAGTGAAAGGTGCAGAATTTGAGTAAATTTACTTGATATTCATTTCGATTCCTTTGGATTTTCATAAGCTTTTTAGTAGAAGGAGCTGAAATTGAAGAAATGTTGGTAAAATTAAATTAAATCTTTATGAATTTTTTTATGATTTTTAGTTACAGATGCAGAATTTGAGTAAATTTAGTTGATATTCACTTCGATTCCTTTGGATTTTCATAAGATTTTAAGTAGGAGGAGCTGAAATTGAAGAAATTTTGCTAAAATTAAATTAAATTTCTTTGTATTTTTTTAGGATTTTTAGTTACAGATGCAGAATTTGAGAAAATATAGTTGAAATTCACTTCGATTCTTTTGGATTTTCTTAAGATGTTTAGTAGGAGGAGCTGAAATTGAAAAAATTTTGCTGAAATTAAATTAAATTTTTTTAAATTTTTTTATGACTTTTAGTTACAGATGCAGAATTTGAGTAAATTTAGTTGATATTCAGTTCGATTCCTTTTGATTTTCATAAGATTTTTAGTAGAAGGAGCTGAAATTGAAGAAATTGTGGTAAAATTAAATTAAAACTTTTTGAATTTTTTTATGATTTTTAGTTACAGATACAGAATATGAGTAAATTTAGTTGATATTCACTTCGATTCCTTTTGAGTTTCATAAGATTTTTAGTAGAACGAGCTGAAATTGAAGAAATGTTGGTAAAATTAAATTAAATCTTTTTGAATTTTTTTATGATTTTTAGTTACAGATACAGAATTTGAGTAAATTCAGTTGATATTCACATAGATTCTATTGGATTTTCATAAGATTTTTAGTAGGAGGAGCTGAAATTGAAGAAATTTTGGTGATAATTAAATTAAATTTCTTTGTATTTTTTTATGATTTTTAGTTACAGGTGCAGAATTTGAGAAAGTATTGTTGAAATTCACTTCGATTCTTTTGAATTTTCTTAAGTTTTTTTGTAGGAGGAGCTGAAATTGAAAAAATTTTGGTGAAATTAAAATAAATCTTTTTGAATTTTTTTATGATTTTTAGTTACAGATACAGAATATGAGTAAATTTAGTTGATATTCACTTACATTCAATTGGATTTTCATAAGATTTTTAGTAGGAGGAGCTGAAATTGAAGAAATGTTGGTAAAATTAAATTAAATCTTTTTGCATTTTTTTATGTTTTTTAGTGAAAGGTGCAGAATTTGAGTAAATTTACTTGATATTCACTTTGATTCCTTTGGATTTTCATAAGATTTTCAGTAGAAGGAGCTGAAATTGAAGAAATTTTGGTGAAATTAAATTAAATTTTTTTGTATTTTTTTATGTTTTTTAGTTACAGATGCAGAATTTGAGAAAATATAGTTGAAATTCTCTTCGATTCTTTTGGACTTTCTTAAGATTTTTAGTAAGAGGAGCTGAAATTGAAAAAATTTTGGTGAAATTAAATTAAATCTTTTTGAATTTTTTTATGATTTTTAGTTACAGATACAGAATATGAATAAATTTAGTTGATATTCACTTCGATTCCTTTTGAGTTTCATAAGATTTTTAGTAGAACGAGCTGAAATTGAAGAAATTGTGGTAAAATTAAATTAAATCTTTTTGAATTTTTTTATGATTTTTAGTTACAGATGCAGAATTTGAGTAAATTTAGTTGATATTCACATCGATTCCTTTGGATTTTCATAAGATTTTTAGTAGGAGCTGAAATTGAAGAAATGTTGGTAAAATTAAATTAAATCTTTATGAATTTTTTTATGATTTTTAGTTACAGATGCAGAATTTGAGTAAATTTAGTTGATATTCACTTCGATTCCTTTGGATTTTCATAAGATTTTAAGTAGGAGGAGCTGAAATTGAAGAAATTTTGCTAAAATTAAATTAAATTTCTTTGTATTTTTTTATGAATTTTAGTTACAGGTGCAGAATTTGAGAAAATATTGTTGAAATTCACTTCGATTCTTTGGAATTTTCTTAAGATTTTTTGTAGGAGGAGCTGAAATTGAAAAAATTTTGGTGAAATTAAATTAAACCTTTTTGAATTTTTTTTGATTTTTAGTTACAGATACAGAATATGAGTAAATTTAGTTGATATTCACTTAGATTCAATTGGATTTTCATAAGATTTTTAGTAGGAGGAGCTGAAATTGAAGAAATTTTGCTGAAATTAAATTAAATCTTTTTGAATTTTTTTATGATTTTTAGTTACAGATGCAGAATTTGAGTAAATTTAGTTGATATTCACTTCGATTCCTTTGGATTTTCATAAGATTTTTAGTAGGAGGAGCTGAATTTGAAGAAATGTTGGTAAAATTAAATTAAATCTTTTTAAATTTTTTTATGATTTTTAGTTACAGATACAGAATTTGAGTAAATTCAGTTGATATTCACATAGATTCTATTGGATTTTCATAAGATTTTTAGTAGGAGGAGCTGAAATTGAAGAAATTTTGGTGAAATTAAATTAAATTTCTTTGTATTTTTTTATGATTTTTAGTTACAGGTGCAGAATTTGAGAAAGTATTGTTGAAATTCACTTCGATTCTTTGGAATTTTCTTAAGATTTTTTGTAGGAGGAGCTGAAATTGAAAAAATTTTGGTGAAATTAAAATAAATCTTTTTGAATTTTTTTATGATTTTTAGTTACAGATGCAGAATTTGAGTAAATTTAGTTGATATTCACTTCGATTCCTTTGGATTTTCATAAGATTTTTAGTAGGAGGAGCTGAAATTGAAGAAATGTTGGTAAAATTAAATTAAATCTTTTTGAATTTTTTTATGATTTTTAGTGAAAGGTGCAGAATTTGAGTAAATTTACTTGATATTCACTTCGATTCCTTTGGATTTTCATAAGATTTTTAGTAGAAGGAGCTGAAATTGAAGAAATTTTGGTGAAACTAAATTAAATTTCTTTGTATTTTTTTATGATTTTTAGTTACAGATGCAGAATTTGAGTAAATTTAGTTGATATTCACTTCGATTCCTTTGGATTTTCATAAGATTTTAAGTAGGAGGAGCTGAAATTGAAGAAATTTTGCTAAAATTAAATTAAATTTCTTTGTATTTTTTAATGATTTTTAGTTACAGATGCAGAATTTGAGAAAATATAGTTGAAATTCACTTCGATTCTTTTGGATTTTCTTAAGATGTTTAGTAGGAGGAGCTGAAATTGAAAAAATTTTGCTGAAATTAAATTAAATTTTTTAAAATTTTTTTATGATTTTTAGTTACAGATGCAGAATTTGAGTAAATTTAGTTGATATTCACTTCGATTCCTTTTGATTTTCATAAGATTTTTAGTAGAAGGAGCTGAAATTGAAGAAATTGTGGTAAAATTAAATTAAATCTTTATGAATTTTTTTATGATTTTTAGTTACAGATGCAGAATTTGAGTAAATTTAGTTGATATTCACTTCGATTCCTTTGGATTTTCATAAGATTTTTAGTAGAAGGAGCTGAAATTGAAGAAGTTTTGGTGAAATTAAATTAAATTTCTTTGTTTTTTTTTATGATTTTTAGTTACAGATGCAGAATTTGAGAAAATATAGTTGAAATTCACTTCGATTCTGTTGGATTTTCTTAAGATTTTTAGTAGGAGGGGCTGAAATTGAAAAAATTTTGCTGAAATTAAATTAAATCTTTTTGAATTTTTTTATGATTTTTAGTTACAGATGCAGAATTTGAGTAAATTTAGTTGATATTCACTTCGATTCCTTTTGATTTTCATAAGATTTTTAGTAGAAGGAGCTGAAATTGAAGAAATTGTGGTAAAATTAAATTAAATCTTTATGAATTTTTTTATGATTTTTAGTTACAGATGCAGAATTTGAGTAAATTTAGTTGATATTCACTTCGATTCCTTTGGATTTTCATAAGATTTTTAGTAGAACGAGCTGAAATTGAAGAAATGTTGGTAAAATTAAATTAAATCTTTTTGAATTTTTTTATGATTTTTAGTTACAGATACAGAATTTGAGTAAATTCAGTTGATATTCACATAGATTCTATTGGATTTTCATAAGATTTTTAGTAGGAGGAGCTGAAATTGAAGAAATTTTGGTGATAATTAAATTAAATTTCTTTGTATTTTTTTATGATTTTTAGTTACAGGTGCAGAATTTGAGAAAGTATTGTTGAAATTCACTTCGATTCTTTTGAATTTTGTTAAGTTTTTTTGTAGGAGGAACTGAAATTGAAAAAATTTTGGTGAAATTAAAATAAATCTTTTTGAATTTTTTTATGATTTTTAGTTACAGATACAGAATATGAGTAAATTTAGTTGATATTCACTTACATTCAATTGGATTTTCATAAGATTTTTAGTAGGAGGAGCTGAAATTGAAGAAATGTTGGTAAAATTAAATTAAATCTTTTTGCATTTTTTTATGTTTTTTAGTGAAAGGTGCAGAATTTGAGTAAATTTACTTGATATTCACTTTGATTCCTTTGGATTTTCATAAGATTTTTAGTAGAAGGAGCTGAAATTGAAGAAATTTTGGTGAAATTAAATTAAATTTCTTTGTATTTTTTTATGATTTTTAGTTACAGATGCAGAATTTGAGAAAATATAGTTGAAATTCTCTTCGATTCTTTTGGACTTTCTTAAGCTTTTAGTAAGAGGAGCTGAAATTGAAAAAATTTTGGTGAAATTAAATTAAATCTTTTTGAATTTTTTTATGATTTTTAGTTACAGATACAGAATATGAGTAAATTTAGTTGATATTCACTTCGATTCCTTTTGAGTTTCATAAGATTTTTAGTAGAACGAGCTGAAATTGAAGAAATTGTGGTAAAATTAAATTAAATCTTTTTGAATTTTTTTTATGATATTTAGTTACAGATGCAGAATTTGAGTAAATTTAGTTGATATTCACATCGATTCCTTTGGATTTTCATAAGATTTTTAGTAGGAGCTGAAATTGAAGAAATGTTGGTAAAATTAAATTAAATCTTTATGAATTTTTTTATGATCTTTAGTGAAAGGTGCAGAATTTGAGTAAATTTAGTTGATATTCACTTCGATTCCTTTGGATTTTTATAAGATTTTAAGTAGGAGGAGCTGAAATTGAAGAAATTTTGCTAAAATTAAATTAAATTTCTTTGTATTTTTTTATGAATTTTAGTTACAGGTGCAGAATTTGAGAAAATATTGTTGAAATTCACTTCGATTCTTTGGAATTTTCTTAAGATTTTTTGTAGGAGGAGCTGAAATTGAAAAAATTTTGGTGAAATTAAATTAAACCTTTTTGAATTTTTTTGATTTTTAGTTACAGATACAGAATATGAGTAAATTTAGTTGATATTCACTTAGATTCAATTGGATTTTCATAAGATTTTTAGTAGGAGGAGCTGAAATTGAAGAAATTTTGCTGAAATTAAATTAAATCTTTTTGAATTTTTTTATGATTTTTAGTTACAGATGCAGAATTTGAGTAAATTTAGTTGATATTCACTTCGATTCCTTTGGATTTTCATAAGATTTTTAGGAGGAGGAGCTGAATTTGAAGAAATGTTGGTAAAATTAAATTAAATCTTTTTAAATTTTTTTATGATTTTTAGTTACAGATACAGAATTTGAGTAAATTCAGTTGATATTCACATAGATTCTATTGGATTTTCATAAGATTTTTAGTAGGAGGAGCTGAAATTGAAGAAATTTTGGTGAAATTAAATTAAATTTCTTTGTATTTTTATATGATTTTTAGTTACAGGTGCAGAATTTGAGAAAGTATTGTTGAAATTCACTTCGATTCTTTTGAATTTTCTTAAGATTTTTTGTAGGAGGAGCTGAAATTGAAAAAATTTTGGTGAAATTAAAATAAATCTTTTTGAATTTTTTTATGATTTTTAGTTACAGATGCAGAATTTGAGTAAATTTAGTTGATATTCACATCGATTCCTTTGGATTTTCATAAGATTAGTAGGAGGAGCTGAAATTGAAGAAATGTTGGTAAAATTAAATTAAATCTTTTTGCATTTTTTTATGTTTTTTAGTGAAAGGTGCAGAATTTGAGTAAATTTACTTGATATTCACTTTGATTCCTTTGGATTTTCTTAAGATTTTTAGTAGGAGGAGCTGAAATTGAAGAAATGTTGGTAAAATTAAATTAAATCTTTTTGAATTTTTTTATGATTTTTAGTGAAAGGTGCAGAATTTGAGATAATATAGTTGAAATTCACTTCGATTCTTTTGCATTTTCTTAAGATTTTTAGTAGGAGCTGAAATTGAAGAAATTGTGGTGAAATTAAATTAAATCTTTTTGAATTTTTTTATGATTTTTAGTCACAGATGCAGAATTTGAGTAAATTTAGTTGATATTCACATCGATTCCTTTGGATTTTCATAAGATTTTTAGTAGGAGCTGAAATTGAAGAAATGTTGGTAAAATTAAATTAAATCTTTATGAATTTTTTTATGATTTTTAGTTACAGATGCAGAATTTGAGTAAATTTAGTTGATATTCACTTCGATTCCTTTGGATTTTCATAAGATTTTTAGTAGGAGGAGCTGAAATTGAAGAAATGTTGGTAAAATTAAATTAAATCTTTTTGAATTTTTTTATGATTTTTAGTGAAAGGTGCAGAATTTGAGTAAATTTACTTGATATTCACTTCGATTCCTTTGGATTTTCATAAGATTTTTAGTAGAAGGAGCTGAAATTGAAGAAATTTTGGTGAAACTAAATTAAATTTCTTTGTATTTTTTTATGATTTTTAGTTACAGATGCAGAATTTGAGTAAATTTAGTTGATATTAACTTCGATTCCTTTGGATTTTCATAAGATTTTAAGTAGGAGGAGCTGAAATTGAAGAAATTTTGCTAAAATTAAATTAAATTTCTTTGTATTTTTTAATGATTTTTAGTTACAGATGCAGAATTTGAGAAAATATAGTTGAAATTCACTTCGATTCTTTTGGATTTTCTTAAGATGTTTAGTAGGAGGAGCTGAAATTGAAAAAATTTTACTGAAATTAAATTAAATTTTTTAAAATTTTTTTATGATTTTTAGTTACAGATGCAGAATTTGAGTAAATTTACTTGATATTCACTTCGATTCCTTTGGATTTTCATAAGATTTTTAGTAGAAGGAGCTGAAATTGAAGAAATTTTGGTGAAACTAAATTAAATTTCTTTGTATTTTTTTATGATTTTTAGTTACAGATGCAGAATTTGAGTAAATTTAGTTGATATTCACTTCGATTCCTTTGGATTTTCATAAGATTTTAAGTAGGAGGAGCTGAAATTGAAGAAATTTTGCTAAAATTAAATTAAATTTCTTTGTATTTTTTAATGATTTTTAGTTACAGATGCAGAATTTGAGAAAATATAGTTGAAATTCACTTCGATTCTTTTGGATTTTCTTAAGATGTTTAGTAGGAGGAGCTGAAATTGAAAAAATTTTGCTGAAATTAAATTAAATTTTTTTAAATTTTTTTATGATTTTTAGTTACAGATGCAGAATTTGAGTAAATTTAGTTGATATTCACTTCGATTCCTTTTGATTTTCATAAGATTTTTAGTAGAAGGAGCTGAAATTGAAGAAATTGTGGTAAAATTAAATTAAATCTTTATGAATTTTTTTATGATTTTTAGTTACAGATGCAGAATTTGAGTAAATTTAGTTGATATTCACTTCGATTCCTTTGGATTTTCATAAGATTTTTAGTAGAAGGAGCTGAAATTGAAGAAGTTTTGGTGAAATTAAATTAAATTTCTTTGTTTTTTTTTATGATTTTTAGTTACAGATGCAGAATTTGAGAAAATATAGTTGAAATTCACTTCGATTCTGTTGGATTTTCTTAAGATTTTTAGTAGGAGGAGCTGAAATTGAAAAAATTTTGCTGAAATTAAATTAAATCTTTTTGATTTTTTTTATGATTTTTAGTTACAGATGCAGAATTTGAGTAAATTTAGTTGATATTCACTTCGATTCCTTTTGATTTTCATAAGATTTTTAGTAGAAGGAGCTGAAATTGAAGAAATTGTGGTAAAATTAAATTAAATCTTTATGAATTTTTTTATGATTTTTAGTTACAGATGCAGAATTTGAGTAAATTTAGTTGATATTCACTTCGATTCCTTTGGATTTTCATAAGATTTTTAGTAGAAGGAGCTGAAATTGAAGAAGTTTTGGTGAAATTAAATTAAATTTCTTTGTATTTTTTTATGATTTTTAGTTACAGATGCTGAATTTGAGAAAATACAGTTGAAATTCACTTCGATTCTGTTGGATTTTCTTAAGATTTTTAGTAGGAGGAGCTGAAATTGAAAAAATTTTGCTGAAATTAAATTAAATCTTTTTGAATTTTTTTATGATTTTTAGTTACAGATGCAGAATTTGAGTAAATTTAGTTGATATTCACTTCGATTCCTTTGGATTTTCATAAGATTTTTAGTAGATGGAGCTGAAATTGAAGAAATTGTGGTAAACTTAAATTAAATCTTTTTGAATTTTTTTATGATTTTTAGTTACAGATACAGAATATGAGTAAATTTAGTTGATATTCACTTAGATTCAATTGGATTTTCATAAGATTTTTAGTAGGAGGATCTGAAATTGAAGAAATGTTGTTAAAATTAAATTAAATCTTTTTGTATTTTTTTTTGTTTTTTAGTGAAAGGTGCAGAATTTGAGTAAATTTACTTGATATTCACTTCGATTCCTTTGGATTTTCATAAGATTTTTAGTAGAAGGAGCTGAAATTGAAGAAATTGTGGTAAAATTAAATTAAATCTTTATGAATTTTTTTATGATTTTTAGTTACAGATGCTGAATTTGAGAAAATATTGTTGAAATTCACTTCGATACTTTTGAATTTTCTTAAGATTTTTTGTAGGAGGAGCTGAAATTGAAAAAATTTTGGTGAAATTAAATTAAATCTTTTTGAATTTTTTTATGATTTTTAGTTACAGATACAGAATATGAGTAAATTTAGTTGATATTCACTTCGATTCCTTTTGAGTTTCATAAGATTTTTAGTAGAAGAAGCTGAAATTTAAGAAATTTTGCTAAAATTAAATTAAATCTTTTTGAATTTTTTTATGATTAATTGTTACAGATGCAGAATTTGAGTAAATTTAGTTGATATTCACTTCGATTCCTTTGGATTTTCATAAGATTTTTAGTAGAAGGAGCTGAAATTGAAGAAGTTTTGGTGAAATTAAATTAAATTTCTTTGTTTTTTTTTATGATTTTTAGTTACAGATGCAGAATTTGAGAAAATATAGTTGAAATTCACTTCGATTCTGTTGGATTTTCTTAAGATTTTTAGTAGGAGGGGCTGAAATTGAAAAAATTTTGCTGAAATTAAATTAAATCTTTTTGAATTTTTTTATGATTTTTAGTTACAGATGCAGAATTTGAGTAAATTTAGTTGATATTCACTTCGATTCCTTTTGATTTTCATAAGATTTTTAGTAGAAGGAGCTGAAATTGAAGAAATTGTGGTAAAATTAAATTAAATCTTTATGAATTTTTTTATGATTTTTAGTTACAGATGCAGAATTTGAGTAAATTTAGTTGATATTCACTTCGATTCCTTTGGATTTTCATAAGATTTTTAGTAGAACGAGCTGAAATTGAAGAAATGTTGGTAAAATTAAATTAAATCTTTTTGAATTTTTTTATGATTTTTAGTTACAGATACAGAATTTGAGTAAATTCAGTTGATATTCACATAGATTCTATTGGATTTTCATAAGATTTTTAGTAGGAGGAGCTGAAATTGAAGAAATTTTGGTGATAATTAAATTAAATTTCTTTGTATTTTTTTATGATTTTTAGTTACAGGTGCAGAATTTGAGAAAGTATTGTTGAAATTCACTTCGATTCTTTTGAATTTTGTTAAGTTTTTTTGTAGGAGGAACTGAAATTGAAAAAATTTTGGTGAAATTAAAATAAATCTTTTTGAATTTTTTTATGATTTTTAGTTACAGATACAGAATATGAGTAAATTTAGTTGATATTCACTTACATTCAATTGGATTTTCATAAGATTTTTAGTAGGAGGAGCTGAAATTGAAGAAATGTTGGTAAAATTAAATTAAATCTTTTTGCATTTTTTTATGTTTTTTAGTGAAAGGTGCAGAATTTGAGTAAATTTACTTGATATTCACTTTGATTCCTTTGGATTTTCATAAGATTTTTAGTAGAAGGAGCTGAAATTGAAGAAATTTTGGTGAAATTAAATTAAATTTCTTTGTATTTTTTTATGATTTTTAGTTACAGATGCAGAATTTGAGAAAATATAGTTGAAATTCTCTTCGATTCTTTTGGACTTTCTTAAGCTTTTAGTAAGAGGAGCTGAAATTGAAAAAATTTTGGTGAAATTAAATTAAATCTTTTTGAATTTTTTTATGATTTTTAGTTACAGATACAGAATATGAGTAAATTTAGTTGATATTCACTTCGATTCCTTTTGAGTTTCATAAGATTTTTAGTAGAACGAGCTGAAATTGAAGAAATTGTGGTAAAATTAAATTAAATCTTTTTGAATTTTTTTATGATATTTAGTTACAGATGCAGAATTTGAGTAAATTTAGTTGATATTCACATCGATTCCTTTGGATTTTCATAAGATTTTTAGTAGGAGCTGAAATTGAAGAAATGTTGGTAAAATTAAATTAAATCTTTATGAATTTTTTTATGATCTTTAGTGAAAGGTGCAGAATTTGAGTAAATTTAGTTGATATTCACTTCGATTCCTTTGGATTTTTATAAGATTTTAAGTAGGAGGAGCTGAAATTGAAGAAATTTTGCTAAAATTAAATTAAATTTCTTTGTATTTTTTTATGAATTTTAGTTACAGGTGCAGAATTTGAGAAAATATTGTTGAAATTCACTTCGATTCTTTGGAATTTTCTTAAGATTTTTTGTAGGAGGAGCTGAAATTGAAAAAATTTTGGTGAAATTAAATTAAACCTTTTTGAATTTTTTTTGATTTTTAGTTACAGATACAGAATATGAGTAAATTTAGTTGATATTCACTTAGATTCAATTGGATTTTCATAAGATTTTTAGTAGGAGGAGCTGAAATTGAAGAAATTTTGCTGAAATTAAATTAAATCTTTTTGAATTTTTTTATGATTTTTAGTTACAGATGCAGAATTTGAGTAAATTTAGTTGATATTCACTTCGATTCCTTTGGATTTTCATAAGATTTTTAGGAGGAGGAGCTGAATTTGAAGAAATGTTGGTAAAATTAAATTAAATCTTTTTAAATTTTTTTATGATTTTTAGTTACAGATACAGAATTTGAGTAAATTCAGTTGATATTCACATAGATTCTATTGGATTTTCATAAGATTTTTAGTAGGAGGAGCTGAAATTGAAGAAATTTTGGTGAAATTAAATTAAATTTCTTTGTATTTTTATATGATTTTTAGTTACAGGTGCAGAATTTGAGAAAGTATTGTTGAAATTCACTTCGATTCTTTTGAATTTTCTTAAGATTTTTTGTAGGAGGAGCTGAAATTGAAAAAATTTTGGTGAAATTAAAATAAATCTTTTTGAATTTTTTTATGATTTTTAGTTACAGATGCAGAATTTGAGTAAATTTAGTTGATATTCACATCGATTCCTTTGGATTTTCATAAGATTTTTAGTAGGAGCTGAAATTGAAGAAATGTTGGTAAAATTAAATTAAATCTTTTTGCATTTTTTTATGTTTTTTAGTGAAAGGTGCAGAATTTGAGTAAATTTACTTGATATTCACTTTGATTCCTTTGGATTTTCTTAAGATTTTTAGTAGGAGGAGCTGAAATTGAAGAAATGTTGGTAAAATTAAATTAAATCTTTTTGAATTTTTTTATGATTTTTAGTGAAAGGTGCAGAATTTGAGATAATATAGTTGAAATTCACTTCGATTCTTTTGCATTTTCTTAAGATTTTTAGTAGGAGCTGAAATTGAAGAAATTGTGGTGAAATTAAATTAAATCTTTTTGAATTTTTTTATGATTTTTAGTCACAGATGCAGAATTTGAGTAAATTTAGTTGATATTCACATCGATTCCTTTGGATTTTCATAAGATTTTTAGTAGGAGCTGAAATTGAAGAAATGTTGGTAAAATTAAATTAAATCTTTATGAATTTTTTTATGATTTTTAGTTACAGATGCAGAATTTGAGTAAATTTAGTTGATATTCACTTCGATTCCTTTGGATTTTCATAAGATTTTTAGTAGGAGGAGCTGAAATTGAAGAAATGTTGGTAAAATTAAATTAAATCTTTTTGAATTTTTTTATGATTTTTAGTGAAAGGTGCAGAATTTGAGTAAATTTACTTGATATTCACTTCGATTCCTTTGGATTTTCATAAGATTTTTAGTAGAAGGAGCTGAAATTGAAGAAATTTTGGTGAAACTAAATTAAATTTCTTTGTATTTTTTTATGATTTTTAGTTACAGATGCAGAATTTGAGTAAATTTAGTTGATAATCACTTCGATTCCTTTGGATTTTCATAAGATTTTAAGTAGGAGGAGCTGAAATTGAAGAAATTTTGCTAAAATTAAATTAAATTTCTTTGTATTTTTTAATGATTTTTAGTTACAGATGCAGAATTTGAGAAAATATAGTTGAAATTCACTTCGATTCTTTTGGATTTTCTTAAGATGTTTAGTAGGAGGAGCTGAAATTGAAAAAATTTTACTGAAATTAAATTAAATTTTTTAAAATTTTTTTATGATTTTTAGTTACAGATGCAGAATTTGAGTAAATTTACTTGATATTCACTTCGATTCCTTTGGATTTTCATAAGATTTTTAGTAGAAGGAGCTGAAATTGAAGAAATTTTGGTGAAACTAAATTAAATTTCTTTGTATTTTTTTATGATTTTTAGTTACAGATGCAGAATTTGAGTAAATTTAGTTGATATTCACTTCGATTCCTTTGGATTTTCATAAGATTTTAAGTAGGAGGAGCTGAAATTGAAGAAATTTTGCTAAAATTAAATTAAATTTCTTTGTATTTTTTAATGATTTTTAGTTACAGATGCAGAATTTGAGAAAATATAGTTGAAATTCACTTCGATTCTTTTGGATTTTCTTAAGATGTTTAGTAGGAGGAGCTGAAATTGAAAAAATTTTGCTGAAATTAAATTAAATTTTTTTAAATTTTTTTATGATTTTTAGTTACAGATGCAGAATTTGAGTAAATTTAGTTGATATTCACTTCGATTCCTTTTGATTTTCATAAGATTTTTAGTAGAAGGAGCTGAAATTGAAGAAATTGTGGTAAAATTAAATTAAATCTTTATGAATTTTTTTATGATTTTTAGTTACAGATGCAGAATTTGAGTAAATTTAGTTGATATTCACTTCGATTCCTTTGGATTTTCATAAGATTTTTAGTAGAAGGAGCTGAAATTGAAGAAGTTTTGGTGAAATTAAATTAAATTTCTTTGTTTTTTTTTATGATTTTTAGTTACAGATGCAGAATTTGAGAAAATATAGTTGAAATTCACTTCGATTCTGTTGGATTTTCTTAAGATTTTTAGTAGGAGGAGCTGAAATTGAAAAAATTTTGCTGAAATTAAATTAAATCTTTTTGATTTTTTTTATGATTTTTAGTTACAGATGCAGAATTTGAGTAAATTTAGTTGATATTCACTTCGATTCCTTTTGATTTTCATAAGATTTTTAGTAGAAGGAGCTGAAATTGAAGAAATTGTGGTAAAATTAAATTAAATCTTTATGAATTTTTTTATGATTTTTAGTTACAGATGCAGAATTTGAGTAAATTTAGTTGATATTCACTTCGATTCCTTTGGATTTTCATAAGATTTTTAGTAGAAGGAGCTGAAATTGAAGAAGTTTTGGTGAAATTAAATTAAATTTCTTTGTATTTTTTTATGATTTTTAGTTACAGATGCTGAATTTGAGAAAATACAGTTGAAATTCACTTCGATTCTGTTGGATTTTCTTAAGATTTTTAGTAGGAGGAGCTGAAATTGAAAAAATTTTGCTGAAATTAAATTAAATCTTTTTGAATTTTTTTATGATTTTTAGTTACAGATGCAGAATTTGAGTAAATTTAGTTGATATTCACTTCGATTCCTTTGGATTTTCATAAGATTTTTAGTAGATGGAGCTGAAATTGAATAAATTGTGGTAAACTTAAATTAAATCTTTTTGAATTTTTTTATGATTTTTAGTTACAGATACAGAATATGAGTAAATTTAGTTGATATTCACTTAGATTCAATTGGATTTTCATAAGATTTTTAGTAGGAGGATCTGAAATTGAAGAAATGTTGTTAAAATTAAATTAAATCTTTTTGTATTTTTTTATGTTTTTTAGTGAAAGGTGCAGAATTTGAGTAAATTTACTTGATATTCACTTCGATTCCTTTGGATTTTCATAAGATTTTTAGTAGAAGGAGCTGAAATTGAAGAAATTGTGGTAAAATTAAATTAAATCTTTATGAATTTTTTTATGATTTTTAGTTACAGATGCTGAATTTGAGAAAATATTGTTGAAATTCACTTCGATACTTTTGAATTTTCTTAAGATTTTTTGTAGGAGGAGCTGAAATTGAAAAAATTTTGGTGAAATTAAATTAAATCTTTTTGAATTTTTTTATGATTTTTAGTTACAGATACAGAATATGAGTAAATTTAGTTGATATTCACTTCGATTCCTTTTGAGTTTCATAAGATTTTTAGTAGAAGAAGCTGAAATTTAAGAAATTTTGCTAAAATTAAATTAAATCTTTTTGAATTTTTTTATGATTAATTGTTACAGATGCAGAATTTGAGTAAATTTAGTTGATATTCACTTCGATTCCTTTGGATTTTCATAAGATTTTTAGTAGAAGGAGCTGAAATTGAAGAAATTTTGGTGAAATTAAATTAAATTTATTTGTATTTTTTTATGATTTTTAGTTACAGATGCTGAATTTTAGAATATACAGTTGAAATTCACTTCGATTCTTTTGAATTTTCTTAAGATTGTTTGTAGGAGGAGCTGAAATTGAAAAAATTTTGGTGAAATTAAATTAAATCATTATGAATTTTTTTATGATTTTTAGTTACAGATACAGAATATGAGTAAATTTAGTTGATATTCACTTAGATTCAATTGGATTTCCATAAGATTTTTAGTAGGAGGAGCTGAAATTGAAGAATAGTTGGTAAAATTAAATTAAATCTTTTTGAATTTTTTTAAGTTTTTTAGTGAAAGGTGCAGAATTTGAGTAAATTTACTTGATATTCACTTCGATTCCTTTGGATTTTCATAAGATTTTTAGTAGGAGGAGCTGAAATTGAAGAAATGTTGGTAAAATTAAATTAAATCTTTTTGCATTTTTTTATGTTTTTTAGTGAAAGGTGCAGAATTTGAGTAAATTTACTTGATATTCACTTTGATTCCTTTGGATTTTCTTAAGATTTTTAGTAGGAGGAGCTGAAATTGAAGAAATGTTGGTAAAATTAAATTAAATCATTTTGAATTTTTTTATAGTTTTTAGTTACAGATACAGAATATGAGTAAATTTAGTTGATATTCACTTAGATTCAATTGGATTTTCATAAGATTTTTAGTAGGAGGAGCTGAAATTGAAGAAATGTTGGTAAAATTAAATTAAATCTTTTTGAATTTTTTTATGTTTTTTAGTGAAAGGTGCAGAATTTGAGTAAATTTACTTGATATTCATTTCGATTCCTTTGGATTTTCATAAGATTTTTAGTAGAAGGAGCTGAAATTGAAGAAATTTTGGTGAAATTAAATTAAATTTCTTTGTATTTTTTTATGATTTTTAGTTACAGATACAGAAGATGAGTAAATTTAGTTGATATTCACTTAGATTCAATTGGATTTTCATAAGATTTTTAGTAGGAGGATCTGAAATTGAAGAAATGTTGGTAAAATTAAATTAAATCTTTTTGTATTTTTTTATGTTTTTTAGTGAAAGGTGCAGAATTTGAGTAAATTTACTTGATATTCACTTCGATTCCTTTGGATTTTCATAAGATTTTTAGTAGAAGAAGCTGAAATTGAAGAAATTTTGCTAAAATTAAATTAAATCTTTTTGAATTTTTTTATGATTTTTTGTTACAGATGCAGAATTTGAGTAAATTTAGTTGATATTCACTTCGATTCCTTTGGATTTTCATAAGATTTTTAGTAGGAGGAGCTGAAATTGAAGAAATGTTGGTAAAATTAAATTAAATCTTTTTGAATTTTTTTATGATTTTTAGTGAAAGGTGCAGAATTGGAGTAAATTTACTTGATATTCACTTCGATTCCTTTGGATTTTCATAAGATTTTTAGTAGAAGGAGCTGAAATTGAAGAAATTTTGGTGAAACTAAATTAAATTTATTTGTATTTTTTTATGATTTTTAGTTACAGATGCTGAATTTTAGAAAATACAGTTGAAATTCACTTCGATTCTTTTGAATTTTCTTAAGATTGTTTGTAGGAGGAGCTGAAATTGAAAAAATTTTGGTGAAATTAAATTAAATCATTTTGAAATTTTTTATGATTTTTAGTTACAGATACAGAATATGAGTAAATTTAGTTGATATTCACTTAGATTCAATTGGATTTCCATAAGATTTTTAGTAGGAGGAGCTGAAATTGAAGAAATGTTGGTAAAATTAAATTAAATCTTTTTGCATTTTTTTATGTTTTTTAGTGAAAGGTGCAGAATTTGAGTAAATTTACTTGATATTCACTTTGATTCCTTTGGATTTTCTTAAGATTTTTAGTAGGAGGAGTTGAAATTGAAGTAATGTTGGTAAAATTAAATTAAATCTTTTTGAATTTTTTTATGATTTTTAGTTACAGATACAGAATATGAGTAAATTTAGTTGATATTCACTTAGATTCAATTGGATTTTCATAAGATTTTTAGTAGGAGGAGCTGAAATTGAAGAAATGTTGGTAAAATTAAATTAAATCTTTTTGAATTTTTTTATGTTTTTTAGTGAAAGGTGCAGAATTTGAGTAATTTTACTTGATATTCATTTCGATTCCTTTGGATTTTCATAAGATTTTTAGTAGAAGGAGCTGAAATTGAAGAAATTTTGGTGAAATTAAATTAAATTTCTTTGTATTTTTTTATGATTTTTAGTTACAGATGCAGAATTTGAGAAAATATAGTTGAAATTCTCTTCGATTCTTTTGGACTTTCTTAAGATTTTTAGTAAGAGGAGCTGAAATTGAAAAAATTTTGGTGAAATTAAATTAAATCTTTTTGAATTTTTTTATGATTTTTAGTTACAGATACAGAATATGAGTAAATTTAGTTGATATTCACTTCGATTCCTTTTGAGTTTCATAAGATTTTTAGTAGAACGAGCTGAAATTGAAGAAATTGTGGTAAAATTAAATTAAATCTTTTTGAATTTTTTTATGATTTTTAGTTACAGATGCAGAATTTGAGTAAATTTAGTTGATATTCACTTCGATTCCTTTGGATTTTCATAAGATTTTTAGTAGGAGGAGCTGAAATTGAAGAAATGTTGGTAAAATTAAATTAAATCTTTTTGAATTTTTTTATGATTTTAGTGAAAGGTAGTTGAAAATTCACTTCGATTCTTTTGCATTTTCTTAAGATTTTTAGTAGGAGCTGAAATTGAAGAAATTGTGGTGAAATTAAATTAAATCTTTTTGAATTTTTTTATGTTTTTTAGTGAAAGGTGCAGAATTTGAGTAAATTTACTTGATATTCACTTCGATTCCTTTGGATTTTCATAAGATTTTTAGTAGAAGGAGCTGAAATTGAAGAAATTTTGGTGAAACTAAATTAAATTTCTTTGTATTTTTTTATGATTTTTAGTTACAGATGCAGAATTTGAGTAAATTTAGTTGATATTCACTTCGATTCCTTTGGATTTTCATAAGATTTTAAGTAGGAGGAGCTGAAATTGAAGAAATTTTGCTAAAATTAAATTAAATTTCTTTATATTTTTTAATGATTTTTAGTTACAGATGCAGAATTTGAGAAAATATAGTTGAAATTCACTTCGATTCTTTTGGATTTTCTTAAGATGTTTAGTAGGAGGAGCTGAAATTGAAAAAACTTTTGCTGAAATTAAATTAAATTTTTTAAAATTTTTTTTATGATTTTTAGTTACAGATGCAGAATTTGAGTAAATTTAGTTGATATTCACTTCGATTCCTTTTGATTTTCATAAGATTTTTAGTAGAAGGAGCTGAAATTGAAGAAATTGTGGTAAAATTAAATTAAATCTTTATGAATTTTTTTATGATTTTTAGTTACAGATGCAGAATTTGAGTAAATTTAGTTGATATTCACTTCGATTCCTTTGGATTTTCATAAGATTTTTAGTAGAAGGAGCTGAAATTGAAGAAGTTTTGGTGAAATTAAAATTAAATTTCTTTGTTTTTTTTTTATGATTTTTAGTTACAGATGCAGAATTTGAGAAAAATATAGTTTGAAATTCACTTCGATTCTGTTGGATTTTCTTAAGATTTTTAGTAGGAGGAGCTGAAATTGAAAAAATTTTGCTGAAATTAAATTAAATCTTTTTGAATTTTTTTATGATTTTTAGTTACAGATGCAGAATTTGAGTAAATTTAGTTGATATTCACTTCGATTCCTTTTGATTTTCATAAGATTTTTAGTAGAAGGAGCTGAAATTGAAGAAATTGTGGTAAAATTAAATTAAATCTTTATGAATTTTTTTATGATTTTTAGTTACAGATGCAGAATTTGAGTAAATTTAGTTGATATTCACTTCGATTCCTTTGGATTTTCATATGATTTTTAGTAGAACGAGCTGAAATTGAAGAAATGTTGGGTAAAATTAAATTAAATCTTTTTGAATTTTTTTATGATTTTTAGTTACAGATACAGAATTTGAGTAAATTCAGTTGATATTCACATAGATTCTATTGGATTTTCATAAGATTTTTAGTAGGAGGAGCTGAAATTGAAGAAATTTTGGTGATAATTAAATTAAATTTCTTTGTATTTTTTTATGATTTTTAGTTACAGGTGCAGAATTTTGAGAAAGTATTGTTGAAATTCACTTCGATTCTTTTGAATTTTCTTAAGTTTTTTTGTAGGAGGAGCTGAAATTGAAAAAATTTTGGTGAAATTAAAATAAATCTTTTTGAATTTTTTTATGATTTTTAGTTACAGATACAGAATATGAGTAAATTTAGTTGATATTCACTTACATTCAATTGGATTTTCATAAGATTTTTAGTAGGAGGAGCTGAAATTGAAGAAATGTTGGTAAAATTAAATTAAATCTTTTTGCATTTTTTTTATGTTTTTTAGTGAAAGGTGCAGAATTTGAGTAAATTTACTTGATATTCACTTTGATTCCTTTGATTTTCATAAGATTTTTAGTAGAAGGAGCTGAAATTGAAGAAATTTTGGTGAAATTACAATTAAATTTCTTTGTATTTTTTTATGATTTTTAGTTACAGATGCAGAATTTGAGAAAATATAGTTGAAATTCTCTTCGATTCTTTTGGACTTTCTTAAGATTTTTAGTAAGAGGAGCTGAAATTGAAAAAAATTTTGGTGAAATTAAATTAAATCTTTTTGAATTTTTTTATGATTTTTAGTTACAGATACAGAATATGAGTAAATTTAGTTGATATTCACTTCGATTCATTTTGAGTTTCATAAGATTTTTAGTAGAACGAGCTGAAATTGAAGAAATTGTGGTAAAATTAAATTAAATCTTTTTGAATTTTTTTTATGATTTTTAGTTACAGATGCAGAATTTGAGTAAATTTAGTTGATATTCACATCGATTCCTTTGGATTTTCATAAGATTTTTAGTAGGAGCTGAAATTGAAGAAATGTTGGTAAAATTAAATTAAATCTTTATGAATTTTTTTATGATTTTTAGTTACAGATGCAGAATTTGAGTAAATTTAGTTGATATTCACTTCGATTCCTTTGGATTTTCATAAGATTTTAAGTAGGAGGAGCTGAAATTGAAGAAATTTTTGCGAAAATTAAATTAAATTTTCTTTGTATTTTTTTATGGAATTTTAGTTACAGGTGCAGAATTTGAGAAAATATTGTTGAAATTCACTTCGATTTCTTTGGAATTTTCTTAAGATTTTTTGTAGGAGGAGCTGAAATTGAAAAAATTTTGGTGAAATTAAATTAAACCTTTTTGAATTTTTTTTTTATTTTTTAGTTACAGATACAGAATATGAGTAAATTTAGTTGATATTCACTTAGATTCAATTGGATTTTCATAAGATTTTTAGTAGGAGGAGCTGAAATTGAAGAAATTTTGCTGAAATTAAATTAAATCTTTTTGAATTTTTTTATGATTTTTAGTTACAGATGCAGAATTTGAGTAAATTTAGTTGATATTCACTTCGATTCCTTTGGATTTTCATAAGATTTTTAGTAGGAGGAGCTGAATTTGAAGAAATGTTGGTAAAATTAAATTAAATCTTTTTGAATTTTTTTATGATTTTTAGTGAAAGGTGCAGAATTGGAGTAAATTTACTTGATATTCACTTCGATTCCTTTGGATTTTCATAAGATTTTTAGTAGAAGGAGCTGAAATTGAAGAAATTTTGGTGAAACTAAATTAAATTTATTTGTATTTTTTTATGATTTTTAGTTACAGATGCTGAATTTTAGAAAATACAGTTGAAATTCACTTCGATTCTTTTGAATTTTCTTAAGATTGTTTGTAGGAGGAGCTGAAATTGAAAAAATTTTGGTGAAATTAAATTAAATCATTTTGAAATTTTTTATGATTTTTAGTTACAGATACAGAATATGAGTAAATTTAGTTGATATTCACTTAGATTCAATTGGATTTCCATAAGATTTTTAGTAGGAGGAGCTGAAATTGAAGAAATGTTGGTAAAATTAAATTTGTTACGTATGTGGAATTTTCCCATACGCCGCTCTCAACCGTCTTTCGAGCTCGCGTCTGCGAAGGGAAAACGCCCTAAAAGCCTTTTGCTTATCAACCCCACTAATGGAGGTCAAGATCTCTACCAGCTGCATCGCGACCGTGAGAACGGGAGTGACACGACGACGACCCCGAAGGATTTTCCTTATATGGAAAATCATAACGCATCCCCACTCATTTTTGGGACTATATAAACCCTTCGGTTTCTACCCTCGGTGTTTAAAAGCTATAGAGTCACGCGTAACGTCACGTCGTGTCACGCTCGTACAGAGTTGGTTAGATTCAGTTCGATCAGGCTAAAGTCTCTGTCGGAATCAAAGTTAATCTTGTAGAATCCGCGAGTTCAGTTTATATTCTATTTGGAACTGTCACTCGTACGCCCCGCATCGCCAGTGCGTCAACACCGTGCATCTAGTGGTAAAACACAATTTCTATTTATTTAACTACTCGCGACACTTACATTTGTAACAATTGTTTGCTCAATATACTTATGGTGTTCACTTGTAAATCGAGTCGATTTCGTTAAACCTATCTTTTACCCAGCGATCCTTATAATATTAGTAGCACTCACCCACAGATACAACTTTACCGCTCGAGTTGTATCAAATTAAGAGTTACGAGGCATTACTAACATTTCCCGCGACTCCCCGATTTAGCATTGGGTTCGTTCGCACCTCTTTACCAAAACAAATCATCTTCACCAACCCAGTGGCTCCCTGATTTCGCATCAGGTTCGTCCACGAAACCTAACCCTTCCTACGGCTCCCTGATTTCGCATCAGGTTCGTCCGTATCCTACAGCTCCCTGATTTCGCATCAGGTTCGTCTGTAAATCTACCTACTTCCGAACAGCTCCCTGATTTCGCATCAGGTTCGTCTGTGAATAATCCAACCTCCTAGCAGCTCCCTGGTTTCGCACCAGGTTCGTCTGTGAACTTTATCCTAGTGACTCCCCGATTTCGCATCGGGTTCGTTCACGACGTTTCACCCTCCTACGGCTCCCTGATTACGCATCAGGTTCGTCCGTATCTGACTCCATTCCTAGAGGCTCCCTGATTTCGCATCAGGTTCGTCCTCGCCGTCAATAATCCTAGCGGCTCCCTGATTTCGCATCAGGTTCGTCCGCGCACCTAACTAACAAATTCATATCCGTATTCCTGGGGAAATACCCCTCTCGCCGGCCTCTAGCGTTGCCGCGGCCCCGGCTCGTAACAGAACTGGTGACAGCGGTGGGATGCTACTGCATTAGAATCGCTGTAAAAATTTGGGTTTTTAAATACGTTAAATCACTCGTAATTATTATCGACGATATACTAGTTTTCTCTAGTCAAGTCACTTATTTATTTTAAAATGGCAACCGCACAAGCGAACGTCTCTTCTAACGATATAATGAACTTGACAGTTTCAATTGCAAACTCAATGTCACTCTTGACGCAACGGACATGTATACAGAATATTACTATGTCAATTCCAACATTCGACGGTGAAAGTCCAACCTTGTCGCGCTTCGTACAAAATGTGGAAGACGGGTTAACTTTGATTCCTAAGGATACGGAAGCCGAGTATCTTGCAATAATTTTAACGAAACTGATCGGTCCGGCACGCAGGTGCACGTTAGAGCATAAATTCGAGTCTATTAAGTTATTAGTCCAACATTTGAAAAAGAGATTCGCGCCGGGAAGAAGTTTGTCATATTTTCAAGTTGAAATCGCGAAACTAAGCATTCGCGAAGGAGAAAGTCTGCGACAGTACGTCGACAGGACTAGTCATCTCGTTTATTGTGCGCGCGGAGCTATTCGGGAAAGGTATCTGGATCACGCTGAAGATTTCGTCAAAGAAATGGAAAAAGACGTTAGGGAAAACTTCATCGATGGTTTACCGGATCGAATTTCTTGGAAAGTGTCGGCTCAGAGTCAAGACATTAAAACACTTGAAGAAGCTTACGACGCCGTGCTACAGATAGACAGAAAATTAAGGAATCGGCGACAGTCGCCCCGTAATGAATCACCCTCTAGGTGGTCTCGCCGAGATCATTACGCCGAAGATTCTCGTCGGCACGACCGTGAAGTGTCATACCCACACTCTCCGAGTAGATACGACCAGAATAGGGATCGGTTTACAAGAACGTCTGCTTTTGAAGAGGACCGAGAAGGACGAACACGCTCGACGGCCTGGACTTTGCGTCACCGGAGCCCCTCGAAATCGCCTTCTTATCGCTCCGACTCATCGTACGCAGATGATGGAGAAAAACATTATTCTATTTTAAAAAATCCCGATAAAGATCGTAAGCCGAGTTTATATTGTTGGTATTGCGGTACAGCCGGACATGACGGAAAATCCTGTAGGAAACAACCGCGTAGTCCGAGATATAGACGAGACTCGCGAGATTCGTCCGTCGAATCAAACAAGTCTTTAAACTTCGATCGCGCTCAACGTATAGGCGACACGATGAGCGGAAACAAAGAAGCTCGCCAAAGGACAGTCCGCTTCGAGGAGGAACTCTCATCAAGGAAGCACCTGCCCCACGCATCAACATCAAGGTTCCAGAACTGGAGTCAGGAACGGGAGAATTCTTAATCGATGGTGGAGCATCCGTTAATTTAGTAGTCATTAACGCCCTGGGAGAAAAAGCCGCGATAAACTCTCGGGAAGAAATCGAATTAACCGGAATTACCGCTAATCCAATCCATACTTTAGGAACAACAATTCTTCATATCCACGAAGCTCCCGCACTTTTCTATGTAGTAAAAGAGCTTGCAATAGAAGCAGATGGACTTATAGGAAGCCCATTTTTAAAACAAGAGGAGGCCGAAATTTCCTATTATCATAAGACTTTGGTGTTGAAGAACAAACCAACCCGACCTTTACGTTTTTCAAATTATCAAGACATATCTCAAACTAAAGTACTACTGACGTCGACCAAACATCGTATCGAACCTAGGACGTCGCAACAGATTGCTATAACAATAGCAAACCCCAGGATGAAGGAAGGATATTTACCACGTATCAAGACCCTCGAACATCTTTACATAGGGGAAGCAGTCGTAAGAAATAATAAAGGAAAATGTTACGTTATGGCAACAAATACCAGCGATGTACCACTAGATGTAGAGATAGAACCACAAACTTTAGAGCCATTTGATATCTTCAGTTCGTCAGATGAAGATTTTCACCCATCTGTAGAACAATCGTCAAAATTCAAAACAAACGAAGATAGAATACAAAAAATTTTAGAAACCTTAAACACCAAACATTTGAACAAGGAGGAACTAGATTTCGTTAACAATTTAGTTAGAGATTTCCCCGATCGTTTTTATCTTCCTGGAGATAAACTCGGAAAGGCCCGCGACTTTAAACATTCAATCCATACATCCAACGATATTCCAATCAACACAAGACAATATCGTTATCCTCTCATACATCAAAAGGAAATTCAGAAACAAATCAGCGCGTTATTATCAAATGGTATAATTACACCTTCAAAATCTCCATACAATTCACCTTTATGGATCGTACCGAAGAAAGAAGATGAGAACGGAGTGAAGCGTTCGCGTCTGGTAATAGATTTCCGTGGCCTCAACGATATAACTATTTCCGATAAGTACCCATTACCTCAAATCACGGAGATATTAGATCGATTAGGAGGAGCTAAATATTTTTCAGTCTTTGATCTCGCTAGCAGATTTCATCAAATAGAGATGGATCCGAAAGATAGAGCAAAAACAGCATTCACTACTCCAAACGGACACTACGAATTCACTCGAATGCCTTTCGGATTAAAGAATGCACCACCCACCTTTCAACGCCTGATGGATCAAGCACTCACTGGACTTCAAGGAACAGACCTCTTTGTCTACTTGGATGACATAGTGATTTACGCATCATCGTTACAGGAACATAATATCAAAGTCAAAAAGTTGTTGAACCGCCTCCGAGAACATGGATTAACCCTCCAGACCAACAAATGTCAATTCTTGCGAAAGGAAGTCGCATACCTTGGACACATTATTTCAAAGGAAGGAGTAAGACCTGACCCTAGGAAATTAAAATCTGTTCAAGATTTTCCAACACCCACATCGCAGAAGAACATTCAACAATTCTTGGGACTTGTAGGATATTATCGAAGATTCGTACCTAATTTCACTACAAAAGCTAAACCTTTAATCAATTTACTAGGAAAAGGTATCAAATTCAAATGGACAGAAGAACAAGACCAGAGTTTTAAACAATTGCGTAGCGAACTTTGTCAACAACCCATATTGCAGTACCCAGATTTCAGTAAACCTTTCATTGTAACGACAGATGCATCTGATTACGCTATTGGAGCTGTACTCAGTCAAGGAGAGATAGGAAACGACCTGCCGATTGCCTACGCATCTCGCAGCCTAAATAAACCTGAGAAGAATTATTCAGCTACGGAAAAGGAATGTTTGGCCATGGTTTACGCCGTAAGATACTTCAGGCCTTACATCTACGGAACTCCATTTACCCTCGTTACAGATCACAGACCACTGGTCTGGTTACACTCTGTCAAGGATCCAACTTCTAGACTTATGAAGTGGAAGCTCCGACTTTTAGAATACGAGTACCAGGTTGTCCATAAATCTGGAAAGACGAATAAGAACGCAGACGCATTATCCCGCAACCCTCCGTCTGCATGCCTACCTCTTATTCCACGAGAGCTCCAGGACCCCGACTTCAAAGCCCAGATACCGAAAACAGACGCCAACGTCGAAACCATCGGACATCGCATACGACAGTTACGACGAGATAGAGAAATTCGACCCAAGTATCGAGAGACAAGCAGCAGCTCAGATGAAATAGAAGAAACCGCACGTGGGAACGTTCAACATTCCCCAATAATACATAAGAACCGATCTTTTCCCAGCTTATCTCAAGAGGTAACCATGCCAGATGAACGCCAGGAAACCATAAACAGTTTTTCGCCCGCAGCAAACTCCACTCAAATAATTCCTTTAGATAAGGACCAGACTGTCTTTGACAATTTGATATCCTTTGAGGAGCCGCTCGAAAATACTGTAATAGAAAATGCAAGGAACGTACAACTAGATTTACTCAGTACCCCGCAAGTATCATCGGAAGTCATGGAAGAACCTTTACAACCCTCAATAAACCAGCTACCTGCAGGAGATACAACCGAAGCAAGTGTAGGACAAACACCTGACAGCAGGTCAACTCAACCTAGGGTCTTTGACCGCACGCTCGACCCTTACCCATTTGTCACTACCGACACTGAGAATTCAAACGACCTTGACGATCTGGAAGAGATTCCACCAGACCAACCACATAAAATTATCGTTTCTTCAAATACTTTTACCGCTGAAGAAGGACATTACGTACACTTCATTTCTGCCGACTGCAATTTAGTAAACCCCGTTGGAAAATTATTACTAGACACTGAAGTGATTAACAAACAAAGTCTTCTAGCAACACAACCAAAAAAGGGACAGGTGATAACTACAGACAATGGATTATTTAAAACTTTCAGTATAATAATCTCAGACAATTTCTTTGATAATATTAAAAGAGTAGATGTGCTCAATGGACTGAAAACTCTTCGACTCACCTTAGATCAGAATCAGATTAAATCATTTCGAATTTCTGCCACGGGGGACCTTCACAAGATACCGTCCAACGAATTCGTCAGGATATTAGAAGAGGTTTTCATAGGAACAGGCTTGCAGATTATTCTATGCAACTGTACCATCACTACACCATCCGAAGAGGATAGACAGCACATCATCTGCGAGGCTCATGATAGTTTAATTGGAGGACATAAAGGAGTAACGAAGACGTATAAACGCATTCGATCAAAATTCCATTGGCCACAAATGCGCAACGACATTCAAGACTACATCCGAAGATGCCAAAGTTGTCAAGAACAAAAGTTAGTCCGAGCGAAAACTCGACAGCCGATGTTGATCACTGACACACCTATAGGAGCCTTCGACAAAATTTCCTTAGATACAGTAGGACCTTTACCAATTACACCCAGTGGAAACAGACATATTCTCACCATTCAAGATAATCTAACGAAATATTGCGTAGCCGTGGCAATACCCAACATTCGAGCTGCTACAATTGCAGATGCTTTCGCTAGACATTTCATAGCAGTTTACGGTACACCTCGCGCAATATTAACAGACAAGGGCACTAGCTTCATCGGAACACTTATGACCAATCTATCTGAAATATTTAAAATCAAACAAATCACAACCTCGGGATATAGACCACAAACCAATGGATCTCTGGAACGAAGTCACATCGTCCTTACCGAATACCTCAAGCATTACATGGATAATTATGAAGATTGGGATTTATTGATACCATTCGCAATGTTCTCTTACAACACATCCGTTCATGAAGCTACAAATTTCACTCCATACGAATTAATCTTCGGAAAGCCAGCTCGAGAACCAAGCTCTTTTCCAAGTGGCGAAAAATTAAAGTCATTTGGAGACTACTTAGTAGAATTAATAACACACGTGACTAATATTCGGAATATAGCCGCAGATAATCTAAATAAAGCAAAAATTCGTTCAAAAAGTTATTATGATATTCGTGCAAGACCAGCAACGTTTAACGTAGATGATCTTGTTTATGTGCTCAAGGAACCTCGCATTAGTAAATTTGATCCACATTACATTGGACCGTACCAAATAGTAGACGTAACAGACTTGAATAATGTAGTACTACGAACGAAAGACAAATTAATCACAAAACATCAGGACAAATTAAAACATGCCTACTCTCCATTCACAGCCGAAAACCAATCATGATTTTCGCATATTTGCTCCTGTTGCCTCTCGCTGTCATTAGCGATGATCGGACCATAACACCTCTTGAAGGAGACACAGGACTTTTCTACGAAAAATTACCCGACATAAGGACCTTCCAATCACAATGGCGCCTAGTCACATCCCTAGATGTTACTCGGTATCTCAGCTATGCTCCACATGTGAAGCACCATATTTCAACGATGAATCAACTATGCAGCCGTCATGGTTCAATCAACTGCCTCAGCAAGGAATTAGGACCTCGATTAATCAAGAAAGAAGAAAACACCATGCATTATAGCAATCTGATACGCACTGCAATAGGAGATACTACCCACCTTAAAACACCATCTCCACGACGCAGCGTACCTTTTGGATTCATTGGCTCTATCAGTAAAACGTTATTTGGAACTTTATCGCAAGAGGACGCAGAATACTACAACCAAGAATTAAACAAAGTCTACAGGGATCAGCGAGAAATTACCGAAATAATAGCTAACCAGACACATATCATAAAAGGAGAATTTTCAATTACACACGCAAGACTAGTTAATCTAACTAAGACTATGTCCCAACTAACAAAAACGATGGTTTTACACTTAGAAGCATTTCAAGAGACGCAATCAGAAATCAACAAACTACGTTTCGAAGCCACCATCCGAGATTCCGTAATCGAAGTCGAGAGAGGTTTAGATGATTATAATACTAATTTACTGCTGTTAATAGATGCAATACTATTAGCCAAGCAAGGAATTCTACACCCCGCTATTCTCTCACCAGAGCAATTATTGAGATCAGCTCAAAAGATTAAGGAAACTCTTGAATATGAATTTCCTTTAACACCTGAGGAATTACTCACAGAGCAAATTGAAAAAATAACGAGTTTAAACGTAATCTTCACGAGAGGAAGAATACTTTTTGAACTCACTATACCTCTTTTAGAACGTAAAACGTATAGCTTATACAAGATATACCCTTGCCCATCGATACACAATCTTGGAACAGAAAGAGTAACTTCATACATACAGCCGCAGATCCAGTTTATTGCAGTCTCATCAGACGAACAACACTATTTTTCCCCAACGGAAGAATACTTGAAAGCATGCCGGTTTCACCATAATCAATTTTTGGGACCTGCTACACTGCCGTTATATCAAGCAGATCGACAACCAACCTGCGAATCTACGTTGTTACTAAACCCTGCTTCTATAAATTGGAGCACCTGTACCATCAAATTGACCACTCAAGTAAGACCATACTGGCAGACGTTAAATACACCAAATACATGGCTTTATTTCATGCCTGATACTAAGAAAGCACAAATCTATTGCAAGGGAAAGAAACCTGTAACGCTAAATATCGTTGCCGTTGGAATCTTTAAATTAAAATCAGGTTGTCAAGCAACAATAGACTCTGTACAACTAAAATCACTGGAAACCATTGACACTTCGCGAAACGTTGAATATTACCCTTCTGAATCTTATAATTTATCAATAATTATACCGGAGGTAACCGAGCATCACTTCGAAGCTCTGAAAGTGAACGAGCAGAAACCTACAAAATGGGAGGATTTGCCAACAGCACTATCACTCACCGAAATAGAACAACGGGCTAGAAATCTTGCAACTCATCAAGCATCCATTCGACAAGTACAGGTTTCAACCTTTTCCTCTATTGGAAGCATAATAGTAATACTGATCATAGTAAATATAATACTGATCATGAAACGCAAATTTCGCCATCATAATAAAAAACCAGAATCCCCAAAAGAGAATCAAGAAAAATCAAAGAATACACCAAGTACATCAGAAAATCACAGCCCGTGCGCTACCGTCTTCTAGAGGGATGAAACCACCCCCACTCCCTCTGGCACGAACAGCTCCAGAGTGGGGCGAGATAAGGGTTCCTTCCCTATAAAAGCTGGGCATCAGGCCCCTACCTCAGTACAAATTCAGCCCCATGTCTAAGAGCATCTCCACGCAAACCACACCAAACGAAGGCACCAGGACCGTCGCAGTGCAAACGGGACATCACGGTTCTTGGGAATCATTACCCCGAGTGGGTACGGTGCTGACATCGACACCATATACCTGCAGCACCTCTGGACTTGTGAGAAAGGGCCGAAGCTGTTCGACACGGAAAACCACATCCAAGGCAGTGGGGACACAAACGAGCAGCAGAAGCGCCCCAAAGCGAGTTCCAGATTGGCTATACATCAAGGTGGTGACGGACGACAACATCAGGGACTGGACACCTGGAGAGCAACCTTCCCCGAAGAAATCAAGAAAATGAGGTCCCTCTCGGTGTGCGACCTTGGCGACACAAGCCGCTGCCTGGTAATGCATGTGGAGGACCCCACCACCTTCTGGGTCTGCTTAGACAAATTTGCGGAGGAAGCAAGGATCGTCTTACGAGAACTAAACAGGTTCATGGAAGCCAGACAACACCTATGTCTGCCGACAATGGACAGTGTCAGGCCGGGACGATCTGTAACTATTAAGGACACCAGGAAAGGGTGGCTCCGTGGAGAAGTCATCGAGGTGAACGGAACCACCTGCACCATCTTCCTGGGAGATTATGGGATAGCCATGGACTATCCGGTCACCGAATTACGGTCTCTGCCACCCCGGTTCCATGCCCTCCCCTGGCAGACAGTAAGGATTCGGCTGAAGGGCGTCGAACTACGCTCCCGCCGACCGCTCCAGAGGATGACGCAGATCGCCGAGATGGCCATGACGAGAAGGAAGGGCCTCCTAGCCAACATCCAGCCGACCACAACCGGCCTCACAGCCACGCTGGCGCTAGACCGGCTACCTGGACAACCACCAGTGGATATCATCGAGCACTGGCTCCAGATCGGTTACGTGGTACCCAACGAGTGAACAACTCATTATCCCGCAACACCTAGCGTTAAGTACACAACACAAATCTACACCCGACAATATTCATTCACTTCTTTACGTATGAAAGGATTTGTAGGGCGTTTTTCCTTCTCCTGAAAAGCATCACGAGAATCGCGATGTTTTGTCTTAGGGGGGAGATGTTACGTATGTGGAATTTTCCCATACGCCGCTCTCAACCGTCTTTCGAGCTCGCGTCTGCGAAGGGAAAACGCCCTAAAAGCCTTTTGCTTATCAACCCCACTAATGGAGGTCAAGATCTCTACCAGCTGCATCGCGACCGTGAGAACGGGAGTGACACGACGACGACCCCGAAGGATTTTCCTTATATGGAAAATCATAACGCATCCCCACTCATTTTTGGGACTATATAAACCCTTCGGTTTCTACCCTCGGTGGTTAAAAGCTATAGAGTCACGCGTAACGTCACGTCGTGTCACGCTCGTACAGAGTTGGTTAGATTCAGTTCGATCAGGCTAAAGTCTCTGTCGGAATCAAAGTTAATCTTGTAGAATCCGCGAGTTCGGTTTATATTCTATTTGGAACTGTCACTCGTACGCCCCGCATCGCCAGTGCGTCAACACCGTGCATCTAGTGGTAAAACACAATTTCTATTTATTTAACTACTCGCGACACTTACATTTGTAACAATTGTTTGCTCAATATACTTATGGTGTTCACTTGTAAATCGAGTCGATTTCGTTAAACCTATCTTTTACCCAGCGATCCTTATAATATTAGTAGCACTCACCCACAGATACAACTTTACCGCTCGAGTTGTATCAAATTAAGAGTTACGAGGCATTACTAACATTTCCCGCGACTCCCCGATTTAGCATTGGGTTCGTTCGCACCTCTTTACCAAAACAAATCATCTTCACCAACCCAGTGGCTCCCTGATTTCGCATCAGGTTCGTCCACGAAACCTAACCCTTCCTACGGCTCCCTGATTTCGCATCAGGTTCGTCCGTATCCTACAGCTCCCTGATTTCGCATCAGGTTCGTCTGTAAATCTACCTACTTCCGAACAGCTCCCTGATTTCGCATCAGGTTCGTCTGTGAATAATCCAACCTCCTAGCAGCTCCCTGGTTTCGCACCAGGTTCGTCTGTGAACTTTATCCTAGTGACTCCCCGATTTCGCATCGGGTTCGTTCACGACGTTTCACCCTCCTACGGCTCCCTGATTACGCATCAGGTTCGTCCGTATCTGACTCCATTCCTAGAGGCTCCCTGATTTCGCATCAGGTTCGTCCTCGCCGTCAATAATCCTAGCGGCTCCCTGATTTCGCATCAGGTTCGTCCGCGCACCTAACTAACAAATTCATATCCGTATTCCTGGGGAAATACCCCTCTCGCCGGCCTCTAGCGTTGCCGCGGCCCCGGCTCGTAACAAATTAAATCTTTTTGCATTTTTTTATGTTTTTTAGTGAAAGGTGCAGAATTTGAGTAAATTTACTTGATATTCACTTTGATTCCTTTGGATTTTCTTAAGATTTTTAGTAGGAGGAGTTGAAATTGAAGTAATGTTGGTAAAATTAAATTAAATCTTTTTGAATTTTTTTATGATTTTTAGTTACAGATACAGAATATGAGTAAATTTAGTTGATATTCACTTAGATTCAATTGGATTTTCATAAGATTTTTAGTAGGAGGAGCTGAAATTGAAGAAATGTTGGTAAAATTAAATTAAATCTTTTTGAATTTTTTTATGTTTTTTAGTGAAAGGTGCAGAATTTGAGTAATTTTACTTGATATTCATTTCGATTCCTTTGGATTTTCATAAGATTTTTAGTAGAAGGAGCTGAAATTGAAGAAATTTTGGTGAAATTAAATTAAATTTCTTTGTATTTTTTTATGATTTTTAGTTACAGATGCAGAATTTGAGAAAATATAGTTGAAATTCTCTTCGATTCTTTTGGACTTTCTTAAGATTTTTAGTAAGAGGAGCTGAAATTGAAAAAATTTTGGTGAAATTAAAATAAATCTTTTTGAATTTTTTTATGATTTTTAGTTACAGATACAGAATATGAGTAAATTTAGTTGATATTCACTTACATTCAATTGGATTTTCATAAGATTTTTAGTAGGAGGAGCTGAAATTGAAGAAATGTTGGTAAAATTAAATTAAATCTTTTTGCATTTTTTTATGTTTTTTAGTGAAAGGTGCAGAATTTGAGTAAATTTACTTGATATTCACTTTGATTCCTTTGGATTTTCATAAGATTTTTAGTAGAAGGAGCTGAAATTGAAGAAATTTTGGTGAAATTAAATTAAATTTCTTTGTATTTTTTTATGATTTTTAGTTACAGATGCAGAATTTGAGAAAATATAGTTGAAATTCTCTTCGATTCTTTTGGACTTTCTTAAGATTTTTAGTAAGAGGAGCTGAAATTGAAAAAATTTTGGTGAAATTAAATTAAATCTTTTTGAATTTTTTTATGATTTTTAGTTACAGATACAGAATATGAGTAAATTTAGTTGATATTCACTTCGATTCCTTTTGAGTTTCATAAGATTTTTAGTAGAAGAAGCTGAAATTTAAGAAATTTTGCTAAAATTAAATTAAATCTTTTTGAATTTTTTTATGATTAATTGTTACAGATGCAGAATTTGAGTAAATTTAGTTGATATTCACTTCGATTCCTTTGGATTTTCATAAGATTTTTAGTAGAAGGAGCTGAAATTGAAGAAATTTTGGTGAAATTAAATTAAATTTATTTGTATTTTTTTATGATTTTTAGTTACAGATGCTGAATTTTAGAAAATACAGTTGAAATTCACTTCGATTCTTTTGAATTTTCTTAAGATTGTTTGTAGGAGGAGCTGAAATTGAAAAAATTTTGGTGAAATTAAATTAAATCATTTTGAATTTTTTTATGATTTTTAGTTACAGATACAGAATATGAGTAAATTTAGTTGATATTCACTTAGATTCAATTGGATTTCCATAAGATTTTTAGTAGGAGGAGCTGAAATTGAAGAATAGTTGGTAAAATTAAATTAAATCTTTTTGAATTTTTTTAAGTTTTTTAGTGAAAGGTGCAGAATTTGAGTAAATTTACTTGATATTCACTTCGATTCCTTTGGATTTTCATAAGATTTTTAGTAGGAGGAGCTGAAATTGAAGAAATGTTGGTAAAATTAAATTAAATCTATTTGCATTTTTTTATGTTTTTTAGTGAAAGGTGCAGAATTTGAGTAAATTTACTTGATATTCACTTTGATTCCTTTGGATTTTCTTAAGATTTTTAGTAGGAGGAGCTGAAATTGAAGAAATGTTGGTAAAATTAAATTAAATCATTTTGAATTTTTTTATAGTTTTTAGTTACAGATACAGAATATGAGTAAATTTAGTTGATATTCACTTAGATTCAATTGGATTTTCATAAGATTTTTAGTAGGAGGAGCTGAAATTGAAGAAATGTTGGTAAAATTAAATTAAATCTTTTTGAATTTTTTTATGTTTTTTAGTGAAAGGTGCAGAATTTGAGTAAATTTACTTGATATTCATTTCGATTCCTTTGGATTTTCATAAGATTTTTAGTAGAAGGAGCTGAAATTGAAGAAATTTTGGTGAAATTAAATTAAATTTCTTTGTATTTTTTTATGATTTTTAGTTACAGATACAGAAGATGAGTAAATTTAGTTGATATTCACTTAGATTCAATTGGATTTTCATAAGATTTTTAGTAGGAGGATCTGAAATTGAAGAAATGTTGGTAAAATTAAATTAAATCTTTTTGTATTTTTTTATGTTTTTTAGTGAAAGGTGCAGAATTTGAGTAAATTTACTTGATATTCACTTCGATTCCTTTGGATTTTCATAAGATTTTTAGTAGAAGAAGCTGAAATTGAAGAAATTTTGCTAAAATTAAATTAAATCTTTTTGAATTTTTTTATGATTTTTTGTTACAGATGCAGAATTTGAGTAAATTTAGTTGATATTCACTTCGATTCCTTTGGATTTTCATAAGATTTTTAGTAGGAGGAGCTGAAATTGAAGAAATGTTGGTAAAATTAAATTAAATCTTTTTAAATTTTTTTATGATTTTTAGTGAAAGGTGCAGAATTGGAGTAAATTTACTTGATATTCACTTCGATTCCTTTGGATTTTCATAAGATTTTTAGTAGAAGGAGCTGAAATTGAAGAAATTTTGGTGAAACTAAATTAAATTTATTTGTATTTTTTTATGATTTTTAGTTACAGATGCTGAATTTTAGAAAATACAGTTGAAATTCACTTCGATTCTTTTGAATTTTCTTAAGATTGTTTGTAGGAGGAGCTGAAATTGAAAAAATTTTGGTGAAATTAAATTAAATCATTTTGAAATTTTTTATGATTTTTAGTTACAGATACAGAATATGAGTAAATTTAGTTGATATTCACTTAGATTCAATTGGATTTGCATAAGATTTTTAGTAGGAGGAGCTGAAATTGAAGAAATGTTGGTAAAATTAAATTAAATCTTTTTGCATTTTTTTATGTTTTTTAGTGAAAGGTGCAGAATTTGAGTAAATTTACTTGATATTCACTTTGATTCCTTTGGATTTTCTTAAGATTTTTAGTAGGAGGAGTTGAAATTGAAGTAATGTTGGTAAAATTAAATTAAATCTTTTTGAATTTTTTTATGATTTTTAGTTACAGATACAGAATATGAGTAAATTTAGTTGATATTCACTTAGATTCAATTGGATTTTCATAAGATTTTTAGTAGGAGGAGCTGAAATTGAAGAAATGTTGGTAAAATTAAATTAAATCTTTTTGAATTTTTTTTATGTTTTTTAGTGAAAGGTGCAGAATTTGAGTAATTTTACTTGATATTCATTTCGATTCCTTTGGATTTTCATAAGATTTTTAGTAGAAGGAGCTGAAATTGAAGAAATTTTGGTGAAATTAAATTAAATTTCTTTGTATTTTTTTATGATTTTTAGTTACAGATGCAGAATTTGAGAAAATATAGTTGAAATTCTCTTCGATTCTTTTGGACTTTCTTAAGATTTTTAGTAAGAGGAGCTGAAATTGAAAAAATTTTGGTGAAATTAAATTAAATCTTTTTGAATTTTTTTATGATTTTTAGTTACAGATACAGAATATGAGTAAATTTAGTTGATATTCACTTCGATTCCTTTTGAGTTTCATAAGATTTTTAGTAGAACGAGCTGAAATTGAAGAAATTGTGGTAAAATTAAATTAAATCTTTTTGAATTTTTTTTATGATTTTTAGTTACAGATGCAGAATTTGAGTAAATTTAGTTGATATTCACTTCGATTCCTTTGGATTTTCATAAGATTTTTAGTAGGAGGAGCTGAAATTGAAGAAATGTTGGTAAAATTAAATTAAATCTTTTTGAATTTTTTTATGATTTTAGTGAAAGGTGCAGAATTTGAGATAATATAGTTGAAATTCACTTCGATTCTTTTGCATTTTCTTAAGATTTTTAGTAGGAGCTGAAATTGAAGAAATTGTGGTGAAATTAAATTAAATCTTTTTGAATTTTTTTATGTTTTTTAGTGAAAGGTGCAGAATTTGAGTAAATTTACTTGATATTCACTTCGATTCCTTTGGATTTTCATAAGATTTTTAGTAGAAGGAGCTGAAATTGAAGAAATTTTGGTGAAACTAAATTAAATTTCTTTGTATTTTTTTATGATTTTTAGTTACAGATGCAGAATTTGAGTAAATTTAGTTGATATTCACTTCGATTCCTTTGGATTTTCATAAGATTTTAAGTAGGAGGAGCTGAAATTGAAGAAATTTTGCTAAAATTAAATTAAATTTCTTTGTATTTTTTAATGATTTTTAGTTACAGATGCAGAATTTGAGAAAATATAGTTGAAATTCACTTCGATTCTTTTGGATTTTCTTAAGATGTTTAGTAGGAGGAGCTGAAATTGAAAAAATTTTGCTGAAATTAAATTAAATTTTTTAAATTTTTTTTATGATTTTTAGTTACAGATGCAGAATTTGAGTAAATTTAGTTGATATTCACTTCGATTCCTTTTGATTTTCATAAGATTTTTAGTAGGAGGAGCTGAAATTGAAGAAATGTTGGTAAAATTAAATTAAATCTTTTTGAATTTTTTTATGTTTTTTAGTGAAAGGTGCAGAATTTGAGTAAATTTACTTGATATTCATTTCGATTCCTTTGGATTTTCATAAGATTTTTAGTAGAAGGAGCTGAAATTGAAGAAATTTTGGTGAAATTAAATTAAATTTCTTTGTATTTTTTTATGATTTTTAGTTACAGATACAGAAGATGAGTAAATTTAGTTGATATTCACTTAGATTCAATTGGATTTTCATAAGATTTTTAGTAGGAGGATCTGAAATTGAAGAAATGTTGGTAAAATTAAATTAAATCTTTTTGTATTTTTTTATGTTTTTTAGTGAAAGGTGCAGAATTTGAGTAAATTTACTTGATATTCACTTCGATTCCTTTGGATTTTCATAAGATTTTTAGTAGAAGAAGCTGAAATTGAAGAAATTTTGCTAAAATTAAATTAAATCTTTTTGAATTTTTTTATGATTTTTTGTTACAGATGCAGAATTTGAGTAAATTTAGTTGATATTCACTTCGATTCCTTTGGATTTTCATAAGATTTTTAGTAGAAGGAGCTGAAATTGAAGAAATTTTGGTGAAACTAAATTAAATTTATTTGTATTTTTTTATGATTTTTAGTTACAGATGCTGAATTTTAGAAAATACAGTTGAAATTCACTTCGATTCTTTTGAATTTTCTTAAGATTGTTTGTAGGAGGAGCTGAAATTGAAAAAATTTTGGTGAAATTAAATTAAATCATTTTGAAATTTTTTATGATTTTTAGTTACAGATACAGAATATGAGTAAATTTAGTTGATATTTACTTAGATTCAATTGGATTTCCATAAGATTTTTAGTAGGAGGAGCTGAAATTGAAGAAATGTTGGTAAAATTAAATTAAATCTTTTTGCATTTTTTTATGTTTTTTAGTGAAAGGTGCAGAATTTGAGTAAATTTACTTGATATTCACTTTGATTCCTTTGGATTTTCTTAAGATTTTTAGTAGGAGGAGTTGAAATTGAAGTAATGTTGGTAAAATTAAATTAAATCTTTTTGAATTTTTTTATGATTTTTAGTTACAGATACAGAATATGAGTAAATTTAGTTGATATTCACTTAGATTCAATTGGATTTTCATAAGATTTTTAGTAGGAGGAGCTGAAATTGAAGAAATGTTGGTAAAATTAAATTAAATCTTTTTGAATTTTTTTATGTTTTTTAGTGAAAGGTGCAGAATTTGAGTAATTTTACTTGATATTCATTTCGATTCCTTTGGATTTTCATAAGATTTTTAGTAGAAGGAGCTGAAATTGAAGAAATTTTGGTGAAATTAAATTAAATTTCTTTGTATTTTTTTATGATTTTTAGTTACAGATGCAGAATTTGAGAAAATATAGTTGAAATTCTCTTCGATTCTTTTGGACTTTCTTAAGATTTTTAGTAAGAGGAGCTGAAATTGAAAAAATTTTGGTGAAATTAAATTAAATCTTTTTGAATTTTTTTATGATTTTTAGTTACAGATACAGAATATGAGTAAATTTAGTTGATATTCACTTCGATTCCTTTTGAGTTTCATAAGATTTTTAGTAGAACGAGCTGAAATTGAAGAAATTGTGGTAAAATTAAATTAAATCTTTTTGAATTTTTTTATGATTTTTAGTTACAGATGCAGAATTTGAGTAAATTTAGTTGATATTCACTTCGATTCCTTTGGATTTTCATAAGATTTTTAGTAGGAGGAGCTGAAATTGAAGAAATGTTGGTAAAATTAAATTAAATCTTTTTGAATTTTTTTATGATTTTAGTGAAAGGTGCAGAATTTGAGATAATATAGTTGAAATTCACTTCGATTCTTTTGCATTTTCTTAAGATTTTTAGTAGGAGCTGAAATTGAAGAAATTGTGGTGAAATTAAATTAAATCTTTTTGAATTTTTTTATGTTTTTTAGTGAAAGGTGCAGAATTTGAGTAAATTTACTTGATATTCACTTCGATTCCTTTGGATTTTCATAAGATTTTTAGTAGAAGGAGCTGAAATTGAAGAAATTTTGGTGAAACTAAATTAAATTTCTTTGTATTTTTTTATGATTTTTAGTTACAGATGCAGAATTTGAGTAAATTTAGTTGATATTCACTTCGATTCCTTTGGATTTTCATAAGATTTTAAGTAGGAGGAGCTGAAATTGAAGAAATTTTGCTAAAATTAAATTAAATTTCTTTGTATTTTTTAATGATTTTTAGTTACAGATGCAGAATTTGAGTAAATTTAGTTCATATTCACTTCGATTCCTTTTGATTTTCATAAGATTTTTAGTAGAAGGAGCTGAAATTGAAGAAATTGTGGTAAAATTAAATTAAATCTTTATGAATTTTTTTATGATTTTTAGTTACAGATGCAGAATTTGAGTAAATTTAGTTGATATTCACTTCGATTCCTTTGGATTTTCATAAGATTTTTAGTAGAAGGAGCTGAAATTGAAGAAGTTTTGGTGAAATTAAATTAAATTTCTTTGTTTTTTTTTATGATTTTTAGTTACAGATGCAGAATTTGAGAAAATATAGTTGAAATTCACTTCGATTCTGTTGGATTTTCTTAAGATTTTTAGTAGGAGGAGCTGAAATTGAAAAAATTTTGCTGAAATTAAATTAAATCTTTTTGAATTTTTTTATGATTTTTAGTTACAGATGCAGAATTTGAGTAAATTTAGTTGATATTCACTTCGATTCCTTTTGATTTTCATAAGATTTTTAGTAGAAGGAGCTGAAATTGAAGAAATTGTGGTAAAATTAAATTAAATCTTTATGAATTTTTTTATGATTTTTAGTTACAGATGCAGAATTTGAGTAAATTTAGTTGATATTCACTTCGATTCCTTTTGATTTTCATAAGATTTTTAGTAGAACGAGCTGAAATTGAAGAAATGTTGGTAAAATTAAATTAAATCTTTTTGAATTTTTTTATGATTTTTAGTTACAGATACAGAATTTGAGTAAATTCAGTTGATATTCACATAGATTCTATTGGATTTTCATAAGATTTTTAGTAGGAGGAGCTGAAATTGAAGAAATTTTGGTGATAATTAAATTAAATTTCTTTGTATTTTTTTATGATTTTTAGTTACAGGTGCAGAATTTGAGAAAGTATTGTTGAAATTCACTTCGATTCTTTTGAATTTTCTTAAGTTTTTTTGTAGGAGGAGCTGAAATTGAAAAAATTTTGGTGAAATTAAAATAAATCTTTTTGAATTTTTTTATGATTTTTAGTTACAGATACAGAATATGAGTAAATTTAGTTGATATTCACTTACATTCAATTGGATTTTCATAAGATTTTTAGTAGGAGGAGCTGAAATTGAAGAAATGTTGGTAAAATTAAATTAAATCTTTTTGCATTTTTTTATGTTTTTTAGTGAAAGGTGCAGAATTTGAGTAAATTTACTTGATATTCACTTTGATTCCTTTGGATTTTCATAAGATTTTTAGTAGAAGGAGCTGAAATTGAAGAAATTTTGGTGAAATTAAATTAAATTTCTTTGTATTTTTTTATGATTTTTAGTTACAGATGCAGAATTTGAGAAAATATAGTTGAAATTCTCTTCGATTCTTTTGGACTTTCTTAAGATTTTTAGTAAGAGGAGCTGAAATTGAAAAAATTTTGGTGAAATTAAATTAAATCATTTTGAATTTTTTTATGATTTTTAGTTACAGATACAGAATATGAGTAAATTTAGTTGATATTCACTTCGATTCATTTTGAGTTTCATAAGATTTTTAGTAGAACGAGCTGAAATTGAAGAAATTGTGGTAAAATTAAATTAAATCTTTTTGAATTTTTTTATGATTTTTAGTTACAGATGCAGAATTTGAGTAAATTTAGTTGATATTCACATCGATTCCTTTGGATTTTCATAAGATTTTTAGTAGGAGCTGAAATTGAAGAAATGTTGGTAAAATTAAATTAAATCTTTATGAATTTTTTTATGATTTTTAGTTACAGATGCAGAATTTGAGTAAATTTAGTTGATATTCACTTCGATTCCTTTGGATTTTCATAAGATTTTAAGTAGGAGGAGCTGAAATTGAAGAAATTTTGCTAAAATTAAATTAAATTTCTTTGTATTTTTTTATGAATTTTAGTTACAGGTGCAGAATTTGAGAAAATATTGTTGAAATTCACTTCGATTCTTTGGAATTTTCTTAAGATTTTTTGTAGGAGGAGCTGAAATTGAAAAAATTTTGGTGAAATTAAATTAAACCTTTTTGAATTTTTTTTTATTTTTAGTTACAGATACAGAATATGAGTAAATTTAGTTGATATTCACTTAGATTCAATTGGATTTTCATAAGATTTTTAGTAGGAGGAGCTGAAATTGAAGAAATTTTGCTGAAATTAAATTAAATCTTTTTGAATTTTTTTATGATTTTTAGTTACAGATGCAGAATTTGAGTAAATTTAGTTGATATTCACTTCGATTCCTTTGGATTTTCATAAGATTTTTAGTAGGAGGAGCTGAATTTCAAGAAATGTTGGTAAAATTAAATTAAATCTTTTTAAATTTTTTTATGATTTTTAGTTACAGATACAGAATTTGAGTAAATTCAGTTGATATTCACATAGATTCTATTGGATTTTCATAAGATTTTTAGTAGGAGGAGCTGAAATTGAAGAAATTTTGGTGAAATTAAATTAAATTTCTTTGTATTTTTTTATGATTTTTAGATACAGATGCAGAATTTGAGAAAATATTGTTGAAATTCACTTCGAATCTTTTGAATGTTCTTAAGATTTTTTGTAGGAGGAGCTGAAATTGAAAAAATTTTGGTGAAATTAAAATAAATCTTTTTGAATTTTTTTATGATTTTTCGTTACAGATACAGAATATGAGTAAATTTAGTTGATATTCACTTACATTCAATTGGATTTTCATAAGATTTTTAGTAGGAGGAGCTGAAATTGAAGAAATGTTGGTAAAATTAAATTAAATCTTTTTGCATTTTTTTATGTTTTTTAGTGAAAGGTGCAGAATTTGAGTAAATTTACTTGATATTCACTTTGATTCCTTTGGATTTTCTTAAGATTTTTAGTAGGAGGAGCTGAAATTGAAGAAATGTTGGTAAAATTAAATTAAATCTTTTTGAATTTTTTTATGATTTTTAGTGAAAGGTGCAGAATTTGAGATAATATAGTTGAAATTCACTTCGATTCTTTTGCATTTTCTTAAGATTTTTAGTAGGAGCTGAAATTGAAGAAATTGTGGTGAAATTAAATTAAATCTTTTTGAATTTTTTTATGATTTTTAGTCACAGATGCAGAATTTGAGTAAATTTAGTTGATATTCACATCGATTCCTTTGGATTTTCATAAGATTTTTAGTAGGAGCTGAAATTGAAGAAATGTTGGTAAAATTAAATTAAATCTTTATGAATTTTTTTATGATTTTTAGTTACAGATGCAGAATTTGAGTAAATTTAGTTGATATTCACTTCGATTCCTTTGGATTTTCATAAGATTTTTAGTAGGAGGAGCTGAAATTGAAGAAATGTTGGTAAAATTAAATTAAATCTTTTTGAATTTTTTTATGATTTTTAGTGAAAGGTGCAGAATTTGAGTAAATTTACTTGATATTCACTTCGATTCCTTTGGATTTTCATAAGATTTTTAGTAGAAGGAGCTGAAATTGAAGAAATTTTGGTGAAACTAAATTAAATTTCTTTGTATTTTTTTATGATTTTTAGTTACAGATGCAGAATTTGAGTAAATTTAGTTGATATTCACTTCGATTCCTTTGGATTTTCATAAGATTTTAAGTAGGAGGAGCTGAAATTGAAGAAATTTTGCTAAAATTAAATTAAATTTCTTTGTATTTTTTAATGATTTTTAGTTACAGATGCAGAATTTGAGAAAATATAGTTGAAATTCACTTCGATTCTTTTGGATTTTCTTAAGATGTTTAGTAGGAGGAGCTGAAATTGAAAAAATTTTGCTGAAATTAAATTAAATTTTTTAAAATTTTTTTATGATTTTTAGTTACAGATGCAGAATTTGAGTAAATTTAGTTGATATTCACTTCGATTCCTTTTGATTTTCATAAGATTTTTAGTAGAAGGAGCTGAAATTGAAGAAATTGTGGTAAAATTAAATTAAATCTTTATGAATTTTTTTATGATTTTTAGTTACAGATGCAGAATTTGAGTAAATTTAGTTGATATTCACTTCGATTCCTTTGGATTTTCATAAGATTTTTAGTAGAAGGAGCTGAAATTGAAGAAGTTTTGGTGAAATTAAATTAAATCTTTTTGAATTTTTTTATGATTTTTAGTTACAGATGCAGAATTTGAGAAAATATAGTTGAAATTCACTTCGATTCTGTTGGATTTTCTTAAGATTTTTAGTAGGAGGAGCTGAAATTGAAAAAATTTTGCTGAAATTAAATTAAATCTTTTTGAATTTTTTTATGATTTTTAGTTACAGATGCAGAATTTGAGTTAATTTAGTTGATATTCACTTCGATTCCTTTTGATTTTCATAAGATTTTTAGTAGAAGGAGCTGAAATTGAAGAAATTGTGATAAAATTAAATTAAATCTTTATGAATTTTTTTATGATTTTTAGTTACAGATGCAGAATTTGAGTAAATTTAGTTGATATTCACTTCGATTCCTTTGGATTTTCATAAGATTTTTAGTAGAAGGAGCTGAAATTGAAGAAGTTTTGGTGAAATTAAATTAAATTTCTTTGTATTTTTTTATGATTTTTAGTTACAGATGCTGAATTTGAGAAAATACAGTTGAAATTCACTTCGATTCTGTTGGATTTTCTTAAGATTTTTAGTAGAAGGAGCTGAAATTGAAGAAGTTTTGGTGAAATTAAATTAAATTTCTTTGTATTTTTTTATGATTTTTAGTTACAGATGCTGAATTTGAGAAAATACAGTTGAAATTCACTTCGATTCTGTTGGATTTTCTTAAGATTTTTAGTAGGAGGATCTGAAATTGAAGAAATGTTGGTAAAATTAAATTAAATCTTTATGAATTTTTTTATGATTTTTAGTTACAGATGCAGAATTTGAGTAAATTTAGTTGATATTCACTTCGATTCCTTTGGATTTTCATAAGATTTTTAGTAGAAGGAGCTGAAATTGAAGAAGTTTTGGTGAAATTAAATTAAATTTCTTTGTATTTTTTTATGATTTTTAGTTACAGATGCTGAATTTGAGAAAATACAGTTGAAATTCACTTCGATTCTGTTGGATTTTCTTAAGATTTTTAGTAGAAGGAGCTGAAATTGAAGAAGTTTTGGTGAAATTAAATTAAATTTCTTTGTATTTTTTTATGATTTTTAGTTACAGATGCTGAATTTGAGAAAATACAGTTGAAATTCACTTCGATTCTGTTGGATTTTCTTAAGATTTTTAGTAGGAGGATCTGAAATTGAAGAAATGTTGGTAAAATTAAATTAAATCTTTTTGTATTTTTTTATGTTTTTTAGTGAAAGGTGCAGAATTTGAGTAAATTTACTTGATATTCACTTCGATTCCTTTGGATTTTCATAAGATTTTTAGTAGAAGAAGCTGAAATTGAAGAAATTTTGCTAAAATTAAATTAAATCTTTTTGAATTTTTTTATGTTTTTTAGTGAAAGGTGCAGAATTTGAGTAAATTTACTTGATATTCACTTCGATTCCTTTGGATTTTCATAAGATTTTTAGTAGAAGGAGCTGAAATTGAAGAAATTTTGGTGAAACTAAATTAAATTTCTTTGTATTTTTTTATGATTTTTAGTTACAGATGCAGAATTTGAGTAAATTTAGTTGATATTCACTTCGATTCCTTTGGATTTTCATAAGATTTTAAGTAGGAGGAGCTGAAATTGAAGAAATTTTGCTAAAATTAAATTAAATTTCTTTGTATTTTTTAATGATTTTTAGTTACAGATGCAGAATTTGAGAAAATATAGTTGAAATTCACTTCGATTCTTTTGGATTTTCTTAAGATGTTTAGTAGGAGGAGCTGAAATTGAAAAAATTTTGCTGAAATTAAATTAAATTTTTTAAAATTTTTTTATGATTTTTAGTTACAGATGCAGAATTTGAGTAAATTTAGTTGATATTCACTTCGATTCCTTTTGATTTTCATAAGATTTTTAGTAGAAGGAGCTGAAATTGAAGAAATTGTGGTAAAATTAAATTAAATCTTTATGAATTTTTTTATGATTTTTAGTTACAGATGCAGAATTTGAGTAAATTTAGTTGATATTCACTTCGATTCCTTTGGATTTTCATAAGATTTTTAGTAGAAGGAGCTGAAATTGAAGAAGTTTTGGTGAAATTAAATTAAATTTCTTTGTTTTTTTTTATGATTTTTAGTTACAGATGCAGAATTTGAGAAAATATAGTTGAAATTCACTTCGATTCTGTTGGATTTTCTTAAGATTTTTAGTAGGAGGAGCTGAAATTGAAAAAATTTTGCTGAAATTAAATTAAATCTTTTTGAATTTTTTTATGATTTTTAGTTACAGATGCAGAATTTGAGTAAATTTAGTTGATATTCACTTCGATTCCTTTTGATTTTCATAAGATTTTTAGTAGAAGGAGCTGAAATTGAAGAAATTGTGGTAAAATTAAATTAAATCTTTATGAATTTTTTTATGATTTTTAGTTACAGATGCAGAATTTGAGTAAATTTAGTTGATATTCACTTCGATTCCTTTGGATTTTCATAAGATTTTTAGTAGAACGAGCTGAAATTGAAGAAATGTTGGTAAAATTAAATTAAATCTTTTTGAATTTTTTTATGATTTTTAGTTACAGATACAGAATTTGAGTAAATTCAGTTGATATTCACATAGATTCTATTGGATTTTCATAAGATTTTTAGTAGGAGGAGCTGAAATTGAAGAAATTTTGGTGATAATTAAATTAAATTTCTTTGTATTTTTTTATGATTTTTAGTTACAGGTGCAGAATTTGAGAAAGTATTGTTGAAATTCACTTCGATTCTTTTGAATTTTCTTAAGTTTTTTTGTAGGAGGAGCTGAAATTGAAAAAATTTTGGTGAAATTAAAATAAATCTTTTTGAATTTTTTTATGATTTTTAGTTACAGATACAGAATATGAGTAAATTTAGTTGATATTCACTTACATTCAATTGGATTTTCATAAGATTTTTAGTAGGAGGAGCTGAAATTGAAGAAATGTTGGTAAAATTAAATTAAATCTTTTTGCATTTTTTTATGTTTTTTAGTGAAAGGTGCAGAATTTGAGTAAATTTACTTGATATTCACTTTGATTCCTTTGGATTTTCATAAGATTTTTAGTAGAAGGAGCTGAAATTGAAGAAATTTTGGTGAAATTAAATTAAATTTCTTTGTATTTTTTTATGATTTTTAGTTACAGATGCAGAATTTGAGAAAATATAGTTGAAATTCTCTTCGATTCTTTTGGACTTTCTTAAGATTTTTAGTAAGAGGAGCTGAAATTGAAAAAATTTTGGTGAAATTAAATTAAATCTTTTTGAATTTTTTTATGATTTTTAGTTACAGATACAGAATATGAGTAAATTTAGTTGATATTCACTTCGATTCATTTTGAGTTTCATAAGATTTTTAGTAGAACGAGCTGAAATTGAAGAAATTGTGGTAAAATTAAATTAAATCTTTTTGAATTTTTTTATGATCTTTAGTTACAGATGCAGAATTTGAGTAAATTTAGTTGATATTCACATCGATTCCTTTGGATTTTCATAAGATTTTTAGTAGGAGCTGAAATTGAAGAAATGTTGGTAAAATTAAATTAAATCTTTATGAATTTTTTTATGATTTTTAGTTACAGATGCAGAATTTGAGTAAATTTAGTTGATATTCACTTCGATTCCTTTGGATTTTCATAAGATTTTAAGTAGGAGGAGCTGAAATTGAAGAAATTTTGCTAAAATTAAATTAAATTTCTTTGTATTTTTTTATGAATTTTAGTTACAGGTGCAGAATTTGAGAAAATATTGTTGAAATTCACTTCGATTCTTTGGAATTTTCTTAAGATTTTTTGTAGGAGGAGCTGAAATTGAAAAAATTTTGGTGAAATTAAATTAAACCTTTTTGAATTTTTTTTGATTTTTAGTTACAGATACAGAATATGAGTAAATTTAGTTGATATTCACTTAGATTCAATTGGATTTTCATAAGATTTTTAGTAGGAGGAGCTGAAATTGAAGAAATTTTGCTGAAATTAAATTAAATCTTTTTGAATTTTTTTATGATTTTTAGTTACAGATGCAGAATTTGAGTAAATTTAGTTGATATTCACTTCGATTCCTTTGGATTTTCATAAGATTTTTAGTAGGAGGAGCTGAATTTGAAGAAATGTTGGTAAAATTAAATTAAATCTTTTTAAATTTTTTTATGATTTTTAGTTACAGATACAGAATTTGAGTAAATTCAGTTGATATTCACATAGATTCTATTGGATTTTCATAAGATTTTTAGTAGGAGGAGCTGAAATTGAAGAAATTTTGGTGAAATTAAATTAAATTTCTTTGTATTTTTTTATGATTTTTAGATACAGATGCAGAATTTGAGAAAATATTGTTGAAATTCACTTCGAATCTTTTGAATTTTCTTAAGATTTTTTGTAGGAGGAGCTGAAATTGAAAAAATTTTGGTGAAATTAAAATAAATCTTTTTGAATTTTTTTATGATTTTTCGTTACAGATACAGAAATATGAGTAAATTTAGTTGATATTCACTTACATTCAATTGGATTTTCATAAGATTTTTAGTAGGAGGAGCTGAAATTGAAGAAATGTTGGTAAAATTAAATTAAATCTTTTTGCATTTTTTTATGTTTTTTAGTGAAAGGTGCAGAATTTGAGTAAATTTACTTGATATTCACTTTGATTCCTTTGGATTTTCTTAAGATTTTTAGTAGGAGGAGCTGAAATTGAAGAAATGTTGGTAAAATTAAATTAAATCTTTTTGAATTTTTTTATGATTTTTAGTGAAAGGTGCAGAATTTGAGATAATATAGTTGAAATTCACTTCGATTCTTTTGCATTTTCTTAAGATTTTTAGTAGGAGCTGAAATTGAAGAAATTGTGGTGAAATTAAATTAAATCTTTTTGAATTTTTTTATGATTTTTAGTCACAGATGCAGAATTTGAGTAAATTTAGTTGATATTCACATCGATTCCTTTGGATTTTCATAAGATTTTTAGTAGGAGCTGAAATTGAAGAAATGTTGGTAAAATTAAATTAAATCTTTATGAATTTTTTTATGATTTTTAGTTACAGATGCAGAATTTGAGTAAATTTAGTTGATATTCACTTCGATTCCTTTGGATTTTCATAAGATTTTGAAATGTTGGTAAAATTAAATTAAATCTTTTTGAATTTTTTTATGATTTTTAGTGAAAGGTGCAGAATTTGAGTAAATTTACTTGATATTCACTTCGATTCCTTTGGATTTTCATAAGATTTTTAGTAGAAGGAGCTGAAATTGAAGAAATTTTGGTGAAACTAAATTAAATTTCTTTGTATTTTTTTATGATTTTTAGTTACAGATGCAGAATTTGAGTAAATTTAGTTGATATTCACTTCGATTCCTTTGGATTTTCATAAGATTTTAAGTAGGAGGAGCTGAAATTGAAGAAATTTTGCTAAAATTAAATTAAATTTCTTTGTATTTTTTAATGATTTTTAGTTACAGATGCAGAATTTGAGAAAATATAGTTGAAATTCACTTCGATTCTTTTGGATTTTCTTAAGATGTTTAGTAGGAGGAGCTGAAATTGAAAAAATTTTGCTGAAATTAAATTAAATTTTTTAAAATTTTTTTTATGATTTTTAGTTACAGATGCAGAATTTGAGTAAATTTAGTTGATATTCACTTCGATTCCCTTTTGATTTTCATAAGATTTTTAGTAGAAGGAGCTGAAATTGAAGAAATTGTGGTAAAATTAAATTAAATCTTTATGAATTTTTTTATGATTTTTAGTTACAGATGCAGGAATTTGAGTAAATTTAGTTGATATTCACTTCGATTCCTTTGGATTTTTCATAAGATTTTTAGTAGAAGGAGCTGAAATTGAAGAAGTTTTGGTGAAATTAAATTAAATTTCTTTGTTTTTTTTTTATGATTTTTAGTTACAGATGCAGAATTTGAGAAAATATAGTTGAAATTCACTTCGATTCTGTTGGATTTTCTTAAGATTTTTAGTAGGAGGAGCTGAAATTGAAAAAATTTTGCTGAAATTAAATTAAATCTTTTTGAATTTTTTTATGATTTTTAGTTACAGATGCAGAATTTGAGTTTAATTTAGTTGATATTCACTTCGATTCCTTTTGATTTTCATAAGATTTTTAGTAGAAAGGAGCTGAAATTGAAGAAATTGTGGTAAAATTAAATTAAATCTTTATGAATTTTTTTTATGATTTTTAGTTACAGATGCAGAATTTGAGTAAATTTAGTTGATATTCACTTCGATTCCTTTGGATTTTCATAAGATTTTTAGTAGAAGGAGCTGAAATTGAAGAAGTTTTGGTGGAAATTAAATTAAATTTCTTTGTATTTTTTTATGATTTTTAGTTACAGATGCTGAATTTGAGAAAATACAGTTGAAATTCACTTCGATTCTGTTGGATTTTCTTAAGATTTTTAGTAGGAGGAGCTGAAATTGAAAAAATTTTGCTGAAATTAAATTAAATCTTTTTGAATTTTTTTATGATTTTTAGTTACAGATGCAGAATTTGAGTAAATTTAGTTGATATTCACTTCGATTCCTTTGGATTTTCATAAGATTTTTAGTAGATGGAGCTGAAATTGAAGAAATTGTGGTAAACTTAAATTAAATCTTTTTGAATTTTTTTATGATTTTTAGTTACAGATACAGAATATGAGTAAATTTAGTTGATATTCACTTAGATTCAATTGGATTTTTCATAAGATTTTTAGTAGGAGGATCTGAAATTGAAGAAATGTTGTTAAAATTAAATTAAATCTTTTTGTATTTTTTTTATGTTTTTTAGTGAAAGGTGCAGAATTTGAGTAAATTTACTTGATATTCACTTCGATTCCTTTGGATTTTTCATAAGATTTTTAGTAGAAGGAGCTGAAATTGAAGAAAATTGTGGTAAAATTAAATTAAATCTTTATGAATTTTTTTATGATTTTTAGTTACAGATGCTGAATTTGAGAAAATATTGTTGAAATTCACTTCGATACTTTTGAATTTTCTTAAGATTTTTTGTAGGAGGGAGCTGAAATTGAAAAAATTTTGGTGAAATTAAATTAAATCTTTTTGAATTTTTTTATGATTTTTAGTTACAGATACAGAATATGAGTAAATTTAGTTGATATTCACTTCGATTCCTTTTGAGTTTCATAAGATTTTTAGTAGAAGAAGCTGAAATTTAAGAAATTTTGCTAAAATTAAATTAAATCTTTTTGAATTTTTTTATGATTAATTGTTACAGATGCAGAATTTGAGTAAATTTAGTTGATATTCACTTCGATTCCTTTGGATTTTCATAAGATTTTTAGTAGAAGGAGCTGAAATTGAAGAAATTTTGGTGAAATTAAATTAAATTTATTTGTATTTTTTTTATGATTTTTAGTTACAGATGCTGAATTTTAGAAAATACAGTTGAAATTCACTTCGATTCTTTTGAATTTTCTTAAGATTGTTTGTAGGAGGAGCTGAAATTGAAAAAATTTTGGTGAAATTAAATTAAATCATTTTTGAATTTTTTTATGATTTTTAGTTACAGATACAGAATATGAGTAAATTTAGTTGATATTCACTTAGATTCAATTGGATTTCCATAAGATTTTTAGTAGGAGGAGCTGAAATTGAAGAATAGTTGGTAAAATTAAATTAAATCTTTTGAATTTTTTTAAGTTTTTTAGTGAAAGGTGCAGAATTTGAGTAAATTTACTTGATATTCACTTCGATTCCTTTGGATTTTCATAAGATTTTTAGTAGGAGGAGCTGAAATTGAAGAAAATGTTGGTAAAATTAAATTAAATCTTTTTGCATTTTTTTTATGTTTTTTTAGTGAAAGGTGCAGAATTTGAGTAAATTTACTTGATATTCACTTTGATTCCTTTGGATTTTCTTAAGATTTTTAGTAGGAGGAGCTGAAATTGAAGAAATGTTGGTAAAATTAAATTAAATCATTTTGAATTTTTTTATAGTTTTTAGTTACAGATACAGAATATGAGTAAATTTAGTTGATATTCACTTAGATTCAATTGGATTTTCATAAGATTTTTAGTAGGAGGAGCTGAAATTGAAGAAATGTTGGTAAAATTAAATTAAATCTTTTTGAATTTTTTTTATGTTTTTTTAGTGAAAGGTGCAGAATTTGAGTAAATTTACTTGATATTCATTTCGATTCCTTTGGATTTTCATAAGATTTTTTAGTAGAAGGAGCTGAAATTGAAGAAATTTTGGTGAAATTAAATTAAATTTCTTTGTATTTTTTTATGATTTTTAGTTACAGATACAGAAGATGAGTAAATTTAGTTGATATTCACTTAGATTCAATTGGATTTTCATAAGATTTTTAGTAGGAGGATCTGAAATTGAAGAAATGTTGGTAAAATTAAATTAAATCTTTTTTGTATTTTTTTATGTTTTTTAGTGAAAGGTGCAGAATTTGAGTAAATTTACTTGATATTCACTTCGATTCCTTTGGATTTTCATAAGATTTTTAGTAGAAGAAGCTGAAATTGAAGAAATTTTGCTAAAATTAAATTAAATCTTTTTGAATTTTTTTATGATTTTTTGTTACAGATGCAGAATTTGAGTAAATTTAGTTGATATTCACTTCGATTCCTTTAGATTTTCATAAGATTTTTAGTAGGAGGAGCTGAAATTGAAGAAATGTTGGTAAAATTAAATTAAATCTTTTTGAATTTTTTTATGATTTTTAGTGAAAGGTGCAGAATTGGAGTAAATTTACTTGATATTCACTTCGATTCCTTTGGATTTTCATAAGATTTTTAGTAGAAGGAGCTGAAATTGAAGAAATTTTGGTGAAACTAAATTAAATTTATTTGTATTTTTTTATGATTTTTAGTTACAGATGCTGAATTTTAGAAAATACAGTTGAAATTCACTTCGATTCTTTTGAATTTTCTTAAGATTGTTTGTAGGAGGAGCTGAAATTGAAAAAATTTTGGTGAAATTAAATTAAATCATTTTGAAATTTTTTATGATTTTTAGTTACAGATACAGAATATGAGTAAATTTAGTTGATATTCACTTAGATTCAATTGGATTTCCATAAGATTTTTAGTAGGAGGAGCTGAAATTGAAGAAATGTTGGTAAAATTAAATTAAATCTTTTTGCATTTTTTTATGTTTTTTAGTGAAAGGTGCAGAATTTGAGTAAATTTACTTGATATTCACTTTGATTCCTTTGGATTTTCTTAAGATTTTTAGTAGGAGGAGTTGAAATTGAAGTAATGTTGGTAAAATTAAATTAAATCTTTTTGAATTTTTTTATGATTTTTAGTTACAGATACAGAATATGAGTAAATTTAGTTGATATTCACTTAGATTCAATTGGATTTTCATAAGATTTTTAGTAGGAGGAGCTGAAATTGAAGAAATGTTGGTAAAATTAAATTAAATCTTTTTGAATTTTTTTATGTTTTTTAGTGAAAGGTGCAGAATTTGAGTAATTTTACTTGATATTCATTTCGATTCCTTTGGATTTTCATAAGATTTTTAGTAGAAGGAGCTGAAATTGAAGAAATTTTGGTGAAATTAAATTAAATTTCTTTGTATTTTTTTATGATTTTTAGTTACAGATGCAGAATTTGAGAAAATATAGTTGAAATTCTCTTCGATTCTTTTGGACTTTCTTAAGATTTTTAGTAAGAGGAGCTGAAATTGAAAAAATTTTGGTGAAATTAAATTAAATCTTTTTGAATTTTTTTATGATTTTTAGTTACAGATACAGAATATGAGTAAATTTAGTTGATATTCACTTCGATTCCTTTTGAGTTTCATAAGATTTTTAGTAGAACGAGCTGAAATTGAAGAAATTGTGGTAAAATTAAATTAAATCTTTTTTAATTTTTTTATGATTTTTAGTTACAGATGCAGAATTTGAGTAAATTTAGTTGATATTCACTTCGATTCCTTTGGATTTTCATAAGATTTTTAGTAGGAGGAGCTGAAATTGAAGAAATGTTGGTAAAATTAAATTAAATCTTTTTGAATTTTTTTATGATTTTAGTGAAAGGTGCAGAATTTGAGATAATATAGTTGAAATTCACTTCGATTCTTTTGCATTTTCTTAAGATTTTTAGTAGGAGCTGAAATTGAAGAAATTGTGGTGAAATTAAATTAAATCTTTTTGAATTTTTTTATGTTTTTTAGTGAAAGGTGCAGAATTTGAGTAAATTTACTTGATATTCACTTCGATTCCTTTGGATTTTCATAAGATTTTTAGTAGAAGGAGCTGAAATTGAAGAAATTTTGGTGAAACTAAATTAAATTTCTTTGTATTTTTTTATGATTTTTAGTTACAGATGCAGAATTTGAGTAAATTTAGTTGATATTCACTTCGATTCCTTTGGATTTTCATAAGATTTTAAGTAGGAGGAGCTGAAATTGAAGAAATTTTGCTAAAATTAAATTAAATTTCTTTGTATTTTTTAATGATTTTTAGTTACAGATGCAGAATTTGAGAAAATATAGTTGAAATTCACTTCGATTCTTTTGGATTTTCTTAAGATGTTTAGTAGGAGGAGCTGAAATTGAAAAAATTTTGCTGAAATTAAATTAAATTTTTTAAATTTTTTTTATGATTTTTAGTTACAGATGCAGAATTTGAGTAAATTTAGTTGATATTCACTTCGATTCCTTTTGATTTTCATAAGATTTTTAGTAGAAGGAGCTGAAATTGAAGAAATTGTGGTAAAATTAAATTAAATCTTTATGAATTTTTTTATGATTTTTAGTTACAGATGCAGAATTTGAGTAAATTTAGTTGATATTCACTTCGATTCCTTTGGATTTTCATAAGATTTTTAGTAGAACGAGCTGAAATTGAAGAAATGTTGGTAAAATTAAATTAAATCTTTTTGAATTTTTTTATGATTTTTAGTTACAGATACAGAATTTGAGTAAATTCAGTTGATATTCACATAGATTCTATTGGATTTTCATAAGATTTTTAGTAGGAGGAGCTGAAATTGAAGAAATTTTGGTGATAATTAAATTAAATTTCTTTGTATTTTTTTATGATTTTTAGTTACAGGTGCAGAATTTGAGAAAGTATTGTTGAAATTCACTTCGATTCTTTTGAATTTTCTTAAGTTTTTTTGTAGGAGGAGCTGAAATTGAAAAAATTTTGGTGAAATTAAAATAAATCTTTTTGAATTTTTTTATGATTTTTAGTTACAGATACAGAATATGAGTAAATTTAGTTGATATTCACTTACATTCAATTGGATTTTCATAAGATTTTTAGTAGGAGGAGCTGAAATTGAAGAAATGTTGGTAAAATTAAATTAAATCTTTTTGCATTTTTTTATGTTTTTTAGTGAAAGGTGCAGAATTTGAGTAAATTTACTTGATATTCACTTTGATTCCTTTGGATTTTCATAAGATTTTTAGTAGAAGGAGCTGAAATTGAAGAAATTTTGGTGAAATTAAATTAAATTTCTTTGTATTTTTTTATGATTTTTAGTTACAGATGCAGAATTTGAGAAAATATAGTTGAAATTCTCTTCGATTCTTTTGAATTTTCTTAAGATTGTTTGTAGGAGGAGCTGAAATTGAAAAAATTTTGGTGAAATTAAATTAAATCATTTTGAAATTTTTTATGATTTTTAGTTACAGATACAGAATATGAGTAAATTTAGTTGATATTCACTTAGATTCAATTGGATTTCCATAAGATTTTTAGTAGGAGGAGCTGAAATTGAAGAAATGTTGGTAAAATTAAATTAAATCTTTTTGCATTTTTTTATGTTTTTTAGTGAAAGGTGCAGAATTTGAGTAAATTTACTTGATATTCACTTTGATTCCTTTGGATTTTCTTAAGATTTTTAGTAGGAGGAGTTGAAATTGAAGTAATGTTGGTAAAATTAAATTAAATCTTTTTGAATTTTTTATGATTTTTAGTTACAGATACAGAATATGAGTAAATTTAGTTGATATTCACTTAGATTCAATTGGATTTTCATAAGATTTTTAGTAGGAGGAGCTGAAATTGAAGAAATGTTGGTAAAATTAAATTAAATCTTTTTGCATTTTTTTATGATTTTTAGTGAAAGGTGCAGAATTGGAGTAAATTTACTTGATATTCACTTCGATTCCTTTGGATTTTCATAAGATTTTTAGTAGAAGGAGCTGAAATTGAAGAAATTTTGGTGAAACTAAATTAAATTTATTTGTATTTTTTTATGATTTTTAGTTACAGATGCTGAATTTTAGAAAATACAGTTGAAATTCACTTCGATTCTTTTGAATTTTCTTAAGATTGTTTGTAGGAGGAGCTGAAATTGAAAAAATTTTGGTGAAATTAAATTAAATCATTTTGAAATTTTTTATGATTTTTAGTTACAGATACAGAATATGAGTAAATTTAGTTGATATTCACTTAGATTCAATTGGATTTCCATAAGATTTTTAGTAGGAGGAGCTGAAATTGAAGAAATGTTGGTAAAATTAAATTAAATCTTTTTGAATTTTTTTATGTTTTTTAGTGAAAGGTGCAGAATTTGAGTAATTTTACTTGATATTCATTTCGATTCCTTTGGATTTTCATAAGATTTTTAGTAGAAGGAGCTGAAATTGAAGAAATTTTGGTGAAATTAAATTAAATTTCTTTGTATTTTTTTATGATTTTTAGTTACAGATGCAGAATTTGAGAAAATATAGTTGAAATTCTCTTCGATTCTTTTGGACTTTCTTAAGATTTTTAGTAAGAGGAGCTGAAATTGAAAAAATTTTGGTGAAATTAAATTAAATCTTTTTGAATTTTTTTATGATTTTTAGTTACAGATACAGAATATGAGTAAATTTAGTTGATATTCACTTCGATTCCTTTTGAGTTTCATAAGATTTTTAGTAGAACGAGCTGAAATTGAAGAAATTGTGGTAAAATTAAATTAAATCTTTTTGAATTTTTTTTATGATTTTTAGTTACAGATGCAGAATTTGAGTAAATTTAGTTGATATTCACTTCGATTCCTTTGGATTTTCATAAGATTTTTAGTAGGAGGAGCTGAAATTGAAGAAATGTTGGCAAAATTAAATTAAATCTTTTTGAATTTTTTTATGATTTTAGTGAAAGGTGCAGAATTTGAGATAATATAGTTGAAATTCACTTCGATTCTTTTGCATTTTCTTAAGATTTTTAGTAGGAGCTGAAATTGAAGAAATTGTGGTGAAATTAAATTAAATCTTTTTGAATTTTTTTATGTTTTTTAGTGAAAGGTGCAGAATTTGAGTAAATTTACTTGATATTCACTTCGATTCCTTTGGATTTTCATAAGATTTTTAGTAGAAGGAGCTGAAATTGAAGAAATTTCGGTGAAACTAAATTAAATTTCTTTGTATTTTTTATGATTTTTAGTTACAGATGCAGAATATGAGTAAATTTAGTTGATATTCACTTCGATTCCTTTGGATTTTCATAAGATTTTAAGTAGGAGGAGCTGAAATTGAAGAAATTTTGCTAAAATTAAATTAAATTTCTTTGTATTTTTTAATGATTTTTAGTTACAGATGCAGAATTTGAGAAAATATAGTTGAAATTCACTTCGATTCTTTTGGATTTTCTTAAGATGTTTAGTAGGAGGAGCTGAAATTGAAAAAATTTTGCTGAAATTAAATTAAATTTTTTAAAATTTTTTTATGATTTTTAGTTACAGATGCAGAATTTGAGTAAATTTAGTTGATATTCACATCGATTCCTTTGGATTTTCATAAGATTTTTAGTAGGAGCTGAAATTGAAGAAATGTTGGTAAAATTAAATTAAATCTTTATGAATTTTTTTATGATTTTTAGTTACAGATGCAGAATTTGAGTAAATTTAGTTGATATTCACTTCGATTCCTTTGGATTTTCATAAGATTTTAAGTAGGAGGAGCTGAAATTGAAGAAATTTTGCTAAAATTAAATTAAATTTCTTTGTATTTTTTTATGAATTTTAGTTACAGGTGCAGAATTTGAGAAAATATTGTTGAAATTCACTTCGATTCTTTGGAATTTTCTTAAGATTTTTTGTAGGAGGAGCTGAAATTGAAAAAATTTTGGTGAAATTAAATTAAACCTTTTTGAATTTTTTTTTATTTTTAGTTACAGATACAGAATATGAGTAAATTTAGTTGATATTCACTTAGATTCAATTGGATTTTCATAAGATTTTTAGTAGGAGGAGCTGAAATTGAAGAAATTTTGCTGAAATTAAATTAAATCTTTTTGAATTTTTTTATGATTTTTAGTTACAGATGCAGAATTTGAGTAAATTTAGTTGATATTCACTTCGATTCCTTTGGATTTTCATAAGATTTTTAGTAGAAGGAGCTGAAATTGAAGAAATTTTGGTGAAACTAAATTAAATTTCTTTGTATTTTTTTATGATTTTTAGTTACAGATGCAGAATATGAGTAAATTTAGTTGATATTCACTTCGATTCCTTTGGATTTTCATAAGATTTTAAGTAGGAGGAGCTGAAATTGAAGAAATTTTGCTAAAATTAAATTAAATTTCTTTGTATTTTTTAATGATTTTTAGTTACAGATGCAGAATTTGAGAAAATATAGTTGAAATTCACTTCGATTCTTTTGGATTTTCTTAAGATGTTTAGTAGGAGGAGCTGAAATTGAAAAAATTTTGCTGAAATTAAATTAAATTTTTTAAAATTTTTTTATGATTTTTAGTTACAGATGCAGAATTTGAGTAAATTTAGTTCATATTCACTTCGATTCCTTTTGATTTTCATAAGATTTTTAGTAGAAGGAGCTGAAATTGAAGAAATTGTGGTAAAATTAAATTAAATCTTTATGAATTTTTTTATGATTTTTAGTTACAGATGCAGAATTTGAGTAAATTTAGTTGATATTCACTTCGATTCCTTTGGATTTTCATAAGATTTTTAGTAGAAGGAGCTGAAATTGAAGAAGTTTTGGTGAAATTAAATTAAATTTCTTTGTTTTTTTTATGATTTTTAGTTACAGATGCAGAATTTGAGAAAATATAGTTGAAATTCACTTCGATTCTGTTGGATTTTCTTAAGATTTTTAGTAGGAGGAGCTGAAATTGAAAAAATTTTGCTGAAATTAAATTAAATCTTTTTGAATTTTTTTATGATTTTTAGTTACAGATGCAGAATTTGAGTAAATTTAGTTGATATTCACTTCGATTCCTTTTGATTTTCATAAGATTTTTAGTAGAAGGAGCTGAAATTGAAGAAATTGTGGTAAAATTAAATTAAATCTTTATGAATTTTTTTATGATTTTTAGTTACAGATGCAGAATTTGAGTAAATTTAGTTGATATTCACTTCGATTCCTTTTGATTTTCATAAGATTTTTAGTAGAACGAGCTGAAATTGAAGAAATGTTGGTAAAATTAAATTAAATCTTTTTGAATTTTTTTATGATTTTTAGTTACAGATACAGAATTTGAGTAAATTCAGTTGATATTCACATAGATTCTATTGGATTTTCATAAGATTTTTAGTAGGAGGAGCTGAAATTGAAGAAATTTTGGTGATAATTAAATTAAATTTCTTTGTATTTTTTTATGATTTTTAGTTACAGGTGCAGAATTTGAGAAAGTATTGTTGAAATTCACTTCGATTCTTTTGATTTTTCTTAAGTTTTTTTGTAGGAGGAGCTGAAATTGAAAAAATTTTGGTGAAATTAAAATAAATCTTTTTGAATTTTTTTATGATTTTTAGTTACAGATACAGAATATGAGTAAATTTAGTTGATATTCACTTACATTCAATTGGATTTTCATAAGATTTTTAGTAGGAGGAGCTGAAATTGAAGAAATGTTGGTAAAATTAAATTAAATCTTTTTGCATTTTTTTATGTTTTTTAGTGAAAGGTGCAGAATTTGAGTAAATTTACTTGATATTCACTTTGATTCCTTTGGATTTTCATAAGATTTTTAGTAGAAGGAGCTGAAATTGAAGAAATTTTGGTGAAATTAAATTAAATTTCTTTGTATTTTTTTATGATTTTTAGTTACAGATGCAGAATTTGAGAAAATATAGTTGAAATTCACTTCGATTCTTTTGGATTTTCTTAAGATGTTTAGTAGGAGGAGCTGAAATTGAAAAAATTTTGCTGAAATTAAATTAAATTTTTTAAAATTTTTTTATGATTTTTAGTTACAGATGCAGAATTTGAGTAAATTTAGTTGATATTCACATCGATTCCTTTGGATTTTCATAAGATTTTTAGTAGGAGCTGAAATTGAAGAAATGTTGGTAAAATTAAATTAAATCTTTATGAATTTTTTTATGATTTTTAGTTACAGATGCAGAATTTGAGTAAATTTAGTTGATATTCACTTCGATTCCTTTGGATTTTCATAAGATTTTAAGTAGGAGGAGCTGAAATTGAAGAAATTTTGCTAAAATTAAATTAAATTTCTTTGTATTTTTTTATGAATTTTAGTTACAGGTGCAGAATTTGAGAAAATATTGTTGAAATTCACTTCGATTCTTTGGAATTTTCTTAAGATTTTTTGTAGGAGGAGCTGAAATTGAAAAAATTTTGGTGAAATTAAATTAAACCTTTTTGAATTTTTTTTGATTTTTAGTTACAGATACAGAATATGAGTAAATTTAGTTGATATTCACTTAGATTCAATTGGATTTTCATAAGATTTTTAGTAGGAGGAGCTGAAATTGAAGAAATTTTGCTGAAATTAAATTAAATCTTTTTGAATTTTTTTATGATTTTTAGTTACAGGTGCAGAATTTGAGAAAATATTGTTGAAATTCACTTCGATTCTTTGGAATTTTCTTAAGATTTTTTGTAGGAGGAGCTGAAATTGAAAAAATTTTGGTGAAATTAAATTAAACCTTTTTGAATTTTTTTTGATTTTTAGTTACAGATACAGAATTTGAGTAAATTCAGTTGATATTCACATAGATTCTATTGGATTTTCATAAGATTTTTAGTAGGAGGAGCTGAAATTGAAGAAATTTTGGTGATAATTAAATTAAATTTCTTTGTATTTTTTTATGATTTTTAGTTACAGGTGCAGAATTTGAGAAAGTATTGTTGAAATTCACTTCGATTCTTTTGAATTTTCTTAAGTTTTTTTGTAGGAGGAGCTGAAATTGAAAAAATTTTGGTGAAATTAAAATAAATCTTTTTGAATTTTTTTATGATTTTTAGTTACAGATACAGAATATGAGTAAATTTAGTTGATATTCACTTACATTCAATTGGATTTTCATAAGATTTTTAGTAGGAGGAGCTGAAATTGAAGAAATGTTGGTAAAATTAAATTAAATCTTTTTGCATTTTTTTATGTTTTTTAGTGAAAGGTGCAGAATTTGAGTAAATTTACTTGATATTCACTTTGATTCCTTTGGATTTTCATAAGATTTTTAGTAGAAGGAGCTGAAATTGAAGAAATTTTGGTGAAATTAAATTAAATTTTTTTGTATTTTTTTATGATTTTTAGTTACAGATGCAGAATTTGAGAAAATATAGTTGAAATTCACTTCGATTCTTTTGGATTTTCTTAAGATGTTTAGTAGGAGGAGCTGAAATTGAAAAAATTTTGCTGAAATTAAATTAAATTTTTTAAAATTTTTTTATGATTTTTAGTTACAGATGCAGAATTTGAGTAAATTTAGTTGATATTCACATCGATTCCTTTGGATTTTCATAAGATTTTTAGTAGGAGCTGAAATTGAAGAAATGTTGGTAAAATTAAATTAAATCTTTATGAATTTTTTTATGATTTTTAGTTACAGATGCAGAATTTGAGTAAATTTAGTTGATATTCACTTCGATTCCTTTGGATTTTCATAAGATTTTAAGTAGGAGGAGCTGAAATTGAAGAAATTTTGCTAAAATTAAATTAAATTTCTTTGTATTTTTTTATGAATTTTAGTTACAGGTGCAGAATTTGAGAAAATATTGTTGAAATTCACTTCGATTCTTTGGAATTTTCTTAAGATTTTTTGTAGGAGGAGCTGAAATTGAAAAAATTTTGGTGAAATTAAATTAAACCTTTTTGAATTTTTTTTGATTTTTAGTTACAGATACAGAATATGAGTAAATTTAGTTGATATTCACTTAGATTCAATTGGATTTTCATAAGATTTTTAGTAGGAGGAGCTGAAATTGAAGAAATTTTGCTGAAATTAAATTAAATCTTTTTGAATTTTTTTATGATTTTTAGTTACAGATGCAGAATTTGAGTAAATTTAGTTGATATTCACTTCGATTCCTTTGGATTTTCATAAGATTTTTAGTAGGAGGAGCTGAATTTGAAGAAATGTTGGTAAAATTAAATTAAATCTTTTTAAATTTTTTTATGATTTTTAGTTACAGATACAGAATTTGAGTAAATTCAGTTGATATTCACTTAGATTCTATTGGATTTTCATAAGATTTTTAGTAGGAGGAGCTGAAATTGAAGAAATTTTGGTGAAATTAAATTAAATTTCTTTGTATTTTTTTATGATTTTTAGATACAGATGCAGAATTTGAGAAAATATTGTTGAAATTCACTTCGAATCTTTTGAATTTTCTTAAGATTTTTTGTAGGAGGAGCTGAAATTGAAAAAATTTTGGTGAAATTAAAATAAATCTTTTTGAATTTTTTTATGATTTTTCGTTACAGATACAGAATATGAGTAAATTTAGTTGATATTCACTTACATTCAATTGGATTTTCATAAGATTTTTAGTAGGAGGAGCTGAAATTGAAGAAATGTTGGTAAAATTAAATTAAATCTTTTTGCATTTTTTTATGTTTTTTAGTGAAAGGTGCAGAATTTGAGTAAATTTACTTGATATTCACTTTGATTCCTTTGGATTTTCTTAAGATTTTTAGTAGGAGCTGAAATTGAAGAAATGTTGGTAAAATTAAATTAAATCTTTATGAATTTTTTTATGATTTTTAGTTACAGATGCAGAATTTGAGTAAATTTAGTTGATATTCACTTCGATTCCTTTGGATTTTCATAAGATTTTTAGTAGGAGGAGCTGAAATTGAAGAAATGTTGGTAAAATTAAATTAAATCTTTTTGAATTTTTTTATGATTTTTAGTGAAAGGTGCAGAATTTGAGTAAATTTAGTTGATATTCACTTCGATTCCTTTGGATTTTCATAAGATTTTTAGTAGGAGGAGCTGAAATTGAAGAAATGTTGGTAAAATTAAATTAAATCTTTTTGAATTTTTTTATGATTTTTAGTGAAAGGTGCAGAATTTGAGTAAATTTACTTGATATTCACTTCGATTCCTTTGGATTTTCATAAGATTTTTAGTAGAAGGAGCTGAAATTGAAGAAATTTTGGTGAAACTAAATTAAATTTCTTTGTATTTTTTTATGATTTTTAGTTACAGATGCAGAATTTGAGTAAATTTAGTTGATATTCACTTCGATTCCTTTGGATTTTCATAAGATTTTAAGTAGGAGGAGCTGAAATTGAAGAAATTTTGCTAAAATTAAATTAAATTTCTTTGTATTTTTTAATGATTTTTAGTTACAGATGCAGAATTTGAGAAAATATAGTTGAAATTCACTTCGATTCTTTTGGATTTTCTTAAGATGTTTAGTAGGAGGAGCTGAAATTGAAAAAATTTTGCTGAAATTAAATTAAATTTTTTAAAATTTTTTTATGATTTTTAGTTACAGATGCAGAATTTGAGTAAATTTAGTTGATATTCACTTCGATTCCTTTTGATTTTCATAAGATTTTTAGTAGAAGGAGCTGAAATTGAAGAAATTGTGGTAAAATTAAATTAAATCTTTATGAATTTTTTTATGATTTTTAGTTACAGATGCAGAATTTGAGTAAATTTAGTTGATATTCACTTCGATTCCTTTGGATTTTCATAAGATTTTTAGTAGAAGGAGCTGAAATTGAAGAAGTTTTGGTGAAATTAAATTAAATTTCTTTGTTTTTTTTTATGATTTTTAGTTACAGATGCAGAATTTGAGAAAATATAGTTGAAATTCACTTCGATTCTGTTGGATTTTCTTAAGATTTTTAGTAGGAGGAGCTGAAATTGAAAAAATTTTGCTGAAATTAAATTAAATCTTTTTGAATTTTTTTATGATTTTTAGTTACAGATGCAGAATTTGAGTTAATTTAGTTGATATTCACTTCGATTCCTTTTGATTTTCATAAGATTTTTAGTAGAAGGAGCTGAAATTGAAGAAATTGTGGTAAAATTAAATTAAATCTTTATGAATTTTTTTATGATTTTTAGTTACAGATGCAGAATTTGAGTAAATTTAGTTGATATTCACTTCGATTCCTTTGGATTTTCATAAGATTTTTAGTAGAAGGAGCTGAAATTGAAGAAGTTTTGGTGAAATTAAATTAAATTTCTTTGTATTTTTTTATGATTTTTAGTTACAGATGCTGAATTTGAGAAAATACAGTTGAAATTCACTTCGATTCTGTTGGATTTTCTTAAGATTTTTAGTAGGAGGAGCTGAAATTGAAAAAATTTTGCTGAAATTAAATTAAATCTTTTTGAATTTTTTTATGATTTTTAGTTACAGATGCAGAATTTGAGTAAATTTAGTTGATATTCACTTCGATTCCTTTGGATTTTCATAAGATTTTTAGTAGATGGAGCTGAAATTGAAGAAATTGTGGTAAACTTAAATTAAATCTTTTTGAATTTTTTTATGATTTTTAGTTACAGATACAGAATATGAGTAAATTTAGTTGATATTCACTTAGATTCAATTGGATTTTCATAAGATTTTTAGTAGGAGGATCTGAAATTGAAGAAATGTTGTTAAAATTAAATTAAATCTTTTTGTATTTTTTTATGTTTTTTAGTGAAAGGTGCAGAATTTGAGTAAATTTACTTGATATTCACTTCGATTCCTTTGGATTTTCATAAGATTTTTAGTAGAAGGAGCTGAAATTGAAGAAATTGTGGTAAAATTAAATTAAATCTTTATGAATTTTTTTATGATTTTTAGTTACAGATGCAGAATTTGAGTAAATTTAGTTGATATTCACTTCGATTCCTTTTGATTTTCATAAGATTTTTAGTAGAAGGAGCTGAAATTGAAGAAATTGTGGTAAAATTAAATTAAATCTTTATGAATTTTTTTATGATTTTTAGTTACAGATGCAGAATTTGAGTAAATTTAGTTGATATTCACTTCGATTCCTTTGGATTTTCATAAGATTTTTAGTAGAAGGAGCTGAAATTGAAGAAGTTTTGGTGAAATTAAATTAAATTTCTTTGTTTTTTTTATGATTTTTAGTTACAGATGCAGAATTTGAGAAAATATAGTTGAAATTCACTTCGATTCTGTTGGATTTTCATAAGATTTTTAGTAGAAGGAGCTGAAATTGAAGAAATTGTGGTAAAATTAAATTAAATCTTTATGAATTTTTTTATGATTTTTAGTTACAGATGCAGAATTTGAGTAAATTTAGTTGATATTCACTTCGATTCCTTTGGATTTTCATAAGATTTTTAGTAGAAGGAGCTGAAATTGAAGAAGTTTTGGTGAAATTAAATTAAATTTCTTTGTATTTTTTTATGATTTTTAGTTACAGATGCTGAATTTGAGAAAATACAGTTGAAATTCACTTCGATTCTGTTGGATTTTCTTAAGATTTTTAGTAGGAGGAGCTGAAATTGAAAAAATTTTGCTGAAATTAAATTAAATCTTTTTGAATTTTTTTATGATTTTTAGTTACAGATGCAGAATTTGAGTAAATTTAGTTGATATTCACTTCGATTCCTTTGGATTTTCATAAGATTTTTAGTAGATGGAGCTGAAATTGAAGAAATTGTGGTAAACTTAAATTAAATCTTTTTGAATTTTTTTATGATTTTTAGTTACAGATACAGAATATGAGTAAATTTAGTTGATATTCACTTAGATTCAATTGGATTTTCATAAGATTTTTAGTACGAGGATCTGAAATTGAAGAAATGTTGTTAAAATTAAATTAAATCTTTTTGTATTTTTTTATGTTTTTTAGTGAAAGGTGCAGAATTTGAGTAAATTTACTTGATATTCACTTCGATTCCTTTGGATTTTCATAAGATTTTTAGTAGAAGGAGCTGAAATTGAAGAAATTGTGGTAAAATTAAATTAAATCTTTATGAATTTTTTTATGATTTTTAGTTACAGATGCTGAATTTGAGAAAATATTGTTGAAATTCACTTCGATACTTTTGAATTTTCTTAAGATTTTTTGTAGGAGGTGCTGAAATTGAAAAAATTTTGGTGAAATTAAATTAAATCTTTTTGAATTTTTTTATGATTTTTAGTTACAGATACAGAATATGAGTAAATTTAGTTGATATTCACTTCGATTCCTTTTGAGTTTCATAAGATTTTTAGTAGAAGAAGCTGAAATTTAAGAAATTTTGCTAAAATTAAATTAAATCTTTTTGAATTTTTTTATGATTAATTGTTACAGATGCAGAATTTGAGAAAATATAGTTGAAATTCTCTTCGATTCTTTTGGACTTTCTTAAGATTTTTAGTAAGAGGAGCTGAAATTGAAAAAATTTTGGTGAAATTAAATTAAATCTTTTTGAATTTTTTTATGATTTTTAGTTACAGATACAGAATATGAGTAAATTTAGTTGATATTCACTTCGATTCATTTTGAGTTTCATAAGATTTTTAGTAGAACGAGCTGAAATTGAAGAAATTGTGGTAAAATTAAATTAAATCTTTTTGAATTTTTTTATGATCTTTAGTTACAGATGCAGAATTTGAGTAAATTTAGTTGATATTCACATCGATTCCTTTGGATTTTCATAAGATTTTTAGTAGGAGCTGAAATTGAAGAAATGTTGGTAAAATTAAATTAAATCTTTATGAATTTTTTTATGATTTTTAGTTACAGATGCAGAATTTGAGTAAATTTAGTTGATATTCACTTCGATTCCTTTGGATTTTCATAAGATTTTAAGTAGGAGGAGCTGAAATTGAAGAAATTTTGCTAAAATTAAATTAAATTTCTTTGTATTTTTTTATGAATTTTAGTTACAGGTGCAGAATTTGAGAAAATATTGTTGAAATTCACTTCGATTCTTTGGAATTTTCTTAAGATTTTTTGTAGGAGGAGCTGAAATTGAAAAAATTTTGGTGAAATTAAATTAAACCTTTTTGAATTTTTTTTGATTTTTAGTTACAGATACAGAATATGAGTAAATTTAGTTGATATTCACTTAGATTCAATTGGATTTTCATAAGATTTTTAGTAGGAGGAGCTGAAATTGAAGAAATTTTGCTGAAATTAAATTAAATCTTTTTGAATTTTTTTATGATTTTTAGTTACAGATGCAGAATTTGAGTAAATTTAGTTGATATTCACTTCGATTCCTTTGGATTTTCATAAGATTTTTAGTAGGAGGAGCTGAATTTGAAGAAATGTTGGTAAAATTAAATTAAATCTTTTTAAATTTTTTTATGATTTTTAGTTACAGATACAGAATTTGAGTAAATTCAGTTGATATTCACATAGATTCTATTGGATTTTCATAAGATTTTTAGTAGGAGGAGCTGAAATTGAAGAAATTTTGGTGAAATTAAATTAAATTTCTTTGTATTTTTTTATGATTTTTAGATACAGATGCAGAATTTGAGAAAATATTGTTGAAATTCACTTCGAATCTTTTGAATTTTCTTAAGATTTTTTGTAGGAGGAGCTGAAATTGAAAAAATTTTGGTGAAATTAAAATAAATCTTTTTGAATTTTTTTATGATTTTTCGTTACAGATACAGAATATGAGTAAATTTAGTTGATATTCACTTACATTCAATTGGATTTTCATAAGATTTTTAGTAGGAGGAGCTGAAATTGAAGAAATGTTGGTAAAATTAAATTAAATCTTTTTGCATTTTTTTATGTTTTTTAGTGAAAGGTGCAGAATTTGAGTAAATTTACTTGATATTCACTTTGATTCCTTTGGATTTTCTTAAGATTTTTAGTAGGAGGAGCTGAAATTGAAGAAATGTTGGTAAAATTAAATTAAATCTTTTTGAATTTTTTTATGATTTTTAGTGAAAGGTGCAGAATTTGAGATAATATAGTTGAAATTCACTTCGATTCTTTTGCATTTTCTTAAGATTTTTAGTAGGAGCTGAAATTGAAGAAATTGTGGTGAAATTAAATTAAATCTTTTTGAATTTTTTTATGATTTTTAGTCACAGATGCAGAATTTGAGTAAATTTAGTTGATATTCACATCGATTCCTTTGGATTTTCATAAGATTTTTAGTAGGAGCTGAAATTGAAGAAATGTTGGTAAAATTAAATTAAATCTTTATGAATTTTTTTATGATTTTTAGTTACAGATGCAGAATTTGAGTAAATTTAGTTGATATTCACTTCGATTCCTTTGGATTTTCATAAGATTTTTAGTAGGAGGAGCTGAAATTGAAGAAATGTTGGTAAAATTAAATTAAATCTTTTTGAATTTTTTTATGATTTTTAGTGAAAGGTGCAGAATTTGAGTAAATTTACTTGATATTCACTTCGATTCCTTTGGATTTTCATAAGATTTTTAGTAGAAGGAGCTGAAATTGAAGAAATTTTGGTGAAACTAAATTAAATTTCTTTGTATTTTTTTATGATTTTTAGTTACAGATGCAGAATTTGAGTAAATTTAGTTGATATTCACTTCGATTCCTTTGGATTTTCATAAGATTTTAAGTAGGAGGAGCTGAAATTGAAGAAATTTTGCTAAAATTAAATTAAATTTCTTTGTATTTTTTAATGATTTTTAGTTACAGATGCAGAATTTGAGAAAATATAGTTGAAATTCACTTCGATTCTTTTGGATTTTCTTAAGATGTTTAGTAGGAGGAGCTGAAATTGAAAAAATTTTGCTGAAATTAAATTAAATTTTTTAAAATTTTTTTATGATTTTTAGTTACAGATGCAGAATTTGAGTAAATTTAGTTGATATTCACTTCGATTCCTTTTGATTTTCATAAGATTTTTAGTAGAAGGAGCTGAAATTGAAGAAATTGTGGTAAAATTAAATTAAATCTTTATGAATTTTTTTATGATTTTTAGTTACAGATGCAGAATTTGAGTAAATTTAGTTGATATTCACTTCGATTCCTTTGGATTTTCATAAGATTTTTAGTAGAAGGAGCTGAAATTGAAGAAGTTTTGGTGAAATTAAATTAAATTTCTTTGTTTTTTTTTATGATTTTTAGTTACAGATGCAGAATTTGAGAAAATATAGTTGAAATTCACTTCGATTCTGTTGGATTTTCTTAAGATTTTTAGTAGGAGGAGCTGAAATTGAAAAAATTTTGCTGAAATTAAATTAAATCTTTTTGAATTTTTTTATGATTTTTAGTTACAGATGCAGAATTTGAGTTAATTTAGTTGATATTCACTTCGATTCCTTTTGATTTTCATAAGATTTTTAGTAGAAGGAGCTGAAATTGAAGAAATTGTGGTAAAATTAAATTAAATCTTTATGAATTTTTTTATGATTTTTAGTTACAGATGCAGAATTTGAGTAAATTTAGTTGATATTCACTTCGATTCCTTTGGATTTTCATAAGATTTTTAGTAGAAGGAGCTGAAATTGAAGAAGTTTTGGTGAAATTAAATTAAATTTCTTTGTATTTTTTTATGATTTTTAGTTACAGATGCTGAATTTGAGAAAATACAGTTGAAATTCACTTCGATTCTGTTGGATTTTCTTAAGATTTTTAGTAGGAGGAGCTGAAATTGAAAAAATTTTGCTGAAATTAAATTAAATCTTTTTGAATTTTTTTATGATTTTTAGTTACAGATGCAGAATTTGAGTAAATTTAGTTGATATTCACTTCGATTCCTTTGGATTTTCATAAGATTTTTAGTAGATGGAGCTGAAATTGAAGAAATTGTGGTAAACTTAAATTAAATCTTTTTGAATTTTTTTATGATTTTTAGTTACAGATACAGAATATGAGTAAATTTAGTTGATATTCACTTAGATTCAATTGGATTTTCATAAGATTTTTAGTAGGAGGATCTGAAATTGAAGAAATGTTGTTAAAATTAAATTAAATCTTTTTGTATTTTTTTATGTTTTTTAGTGAAAGGTGCAGAATTTGAGTAAATTTACTTGATATTCACTTCGATTCCTTTGGATTTTCATAAGATTTTTAGTAGAAGGAGCTGAAATTGAAGAAATTGTGGTAAAATTAAATTAAATCTTTATGAATTTTTTTATGATTTTTAGTTACAGATGCTGAATTTGAGAAAATATTGTTGAAATTCACTTCGATACTTTTGAATTTTCTTAAGATTTTTTGTAGGAGGAGCTGAAATTGAAAAAATTTTGGTGAAATTAAATTAAATCTTTTTGAATTTTTTTATGATTTTTAGTTACAGATACAGAATATGAGTAAATTTAGTTGATATTCACTTCGATTCCTTTTGAGTTTCATAAGATTTTTAGTAGAAGAAGCTGAAATTTAAGAAATTTTGCTAAAATTAAATTAAATCTTTTTGAATTTTTTTATGATTAATTGTTACAGATGCAGAATTTGAGTAAATTTAGTTGATATTCACTTCGATTCCTTTGGATTTTCATAAGATTTTTAGTAGAAGGAGCTGAAATTGAAGAAATTTTGGTGAAATTAAATTAAATTTATTTGTATTTTTTTATGATTTTTAGTTACAGATGCTGAATTTTAGAAAATACAGTTGAAATTCACTTCGATTCTTTTGAATTTTCTTAAGATTGTTTGTAGGAGGAGCTGAAATTGAAAAAATTTTGGTGAAATTAAATTAAATCATTTTGAATTTTTTTATGATTTTTAGTTACAGATACAGAATATGAGTAAATTTAGTTGATATTCACTTAGATTCAATTGGATTTCCATAAGATTTTTAGTAGGAGGAGCTGAAATTGAAGAATAGTTGGTAAAATTAAATTAAATCTTTTTGAATTTTTTTAAGTTTTTTAGTGAAAGGTGCAGAATTTGAGTAAATTTACTTGATATTCACTTCGATTCCTTTGGATTTTCATAAGATTTTTAGTAGGAGGAGCTGAAATTGAAGAAATGTTGGTAAAATTAAATTAAATCTTTTTGCATTTTTTTATGTTTTTTAGTGAAAGGTGCAGAATTTGAGTAAATTTACTTGATATTCACTTTGATTCCTTTGGATTTTCTTAAGATTTTTAGTAGGAGGAGCTGAAATTGAAGAAATGTTGGTAAAATTAAATTAAATCTTTTTGAATTTTTTTATAGTTTTTAGTTACAGATACAGAATATGAGTAAATTTAGTTGATATTCACTTAGATTCCTTTGGATTTTCATAAGATTTTTAGTAGGAGGAGCTGAAATTGAAGAAATATTGGTAAAATTAAATTAAATCTTTTTTAATTTTTTTATGTTTTTTAGTGAAAGGTGCAGAATTTGAGTAAATTTACTTGATATTCATTTCGATTCCTTTGGATTTTCATAAGATTTTTAGTAGAAGGAGCTGAAATTGAAGAAATTTTGGTGAAATTAAATTAAATTTCTTTGTATTTTTTTATGATTTTTAGTTACAGATACAGAAGATGAGTAAATTTAGTTGATATTCACTTAGATTCAATTGGATTTTCATAAGATTTTTAGTAGGAGGATCTGAAATTGAAGAAATGTTGGTAAAATTAAATTAAATCTTTTTGTATTTTTTTATGTTTTTTAGTGAAAGGTGCAGAATTTGAGTAAATTTACTTGATATTCACTTCGATTCCTTTGGATTTTCATAAGATTTTTAGTAGAAGAAGCTGAAATTGAAGAAATTTTGCTAAAATTAAATTAAATCTTTTTGAATTTTTTTATGATTTTTTGTTACAGATGCAGAATTTGAGTAAATTTAGTTGATATTCACTTCGATTCCTTTGGATTTTCATAAGATTTTTAGTAGGAGGAGCTGAAATTGAAGAAATGTTGGTAAAATTAAATTAAATCTTTTTGAATTTTTTTATGATTTTTAGTGAAAGGTGCAGAATTGGAGTAAATTTACTTGATATTCACTTCGATTCCTTTGGATTTTCATAAGATTTTTAGTAGAAGGAGCTGAAATTGAAGAAATTTTGGTGAAATTAAATTAAATTTATTTGTATTTTTTTATGATTTTTAGTTACAGATGCTGAATTTTAGAAAATACAGTTGAAATTCACTTCGATTCTTTTGAATTTTCTTAAGATTGTTTGTAGGAGGAGCTGAAATTGAAAAAATTTTGGTGAAATTAAATTAAATCGTTTTGAAATTTTTTATGATTTTTAGTTACAGATACAGAATATGAGTAAATTTAGTTGATATTCACTTAGATTCAATTGGATTTCCATAAGATTTTTAGTAGGAGGAGCTGAAATTGAAGAAATGTTGGTAAAATTAAATTAAATCTTTTTGCATTTTTTTATGTTTTTTAGTGAAAGGTGCAGAATTTGAGTAAATTTACTTGATATTCACTTTGATTCCTTTGGATTTTCATAAGATTTTTAGTAGGAGGAGTTGAAATTGAAGTAATGTTGGTAAAATTAAATTAAATCTTTTTGAATTTTTTTATGATTTTTAGTAACAGATACAGAATATGAGTAAATTTAGTTGATATTCACTTAGATTCAATTGGATTTTCATAAGATTTTTAGTAGGAGGAGCTGAAATTGAAGAAATGTTGGTAAAATTAAATTAAATCTTTTTGAATTTTTTTATGTTTCTTAGTGAAAGGTGCAGAATTTGAGTAATTTTACTTGATATTCATTTCGATTCCTTTGGATTTTCATAAGATTTTTAGTAGAAGGAGCTGAAATTGAAGAAATTTTGGTGAAATTAAATTAAATTTCTTTGTATTTTTTTATGATTTTTAGTTACAGATGCAGAATTTGAGAAAATATAGTTGAAATTCTCTTCGATTCTTTTGGACTTTCTTAAGATTTTTAGTAAGAGGAGCTAAAATTGAAAAAATTTTGGTGAAATTAAATTAAATCTTTTTTAATTTTTTTATGATTTTTAGTTACAGATACAGAATATGAGTAAATTTAGTTGATATTCACTTCGATTCCTTTTGAGTTTCATAAGATTTTTAGTAGAACGAGCTGAAATTGAAGAAATTGTGGTAAAATTAAATTAAATCTTTTTGAATTTTTTTTATGATTTTTAGTTACAGATGCAGAATTTGAGTAAATTTAGTTGATATTCACTTCGATTCCTTTGGATTTTCATAAGATTTTTAGTAGGAGGAGCTGAAATTGAAGAAATGTTGTTAAAATTAAATTAAATCTTTTTGAATTTTTTTATGATTTTAGTGAAAGGTGCAGAATTTGAGATAATATAGTTGAAATTCACTTCGATTCTTTTGCATTTTCTTAAGATTTTTAGTAGGAGCTGAAATTGAAGAAATTGTGGTGAAATTAAATTAAATCTTTTTGAATTTTTTTATGTTTTTTTTTTAGTGAAAGGTGCAGAATTTGAGTAAATTTACTTGATATTCATTTCGATTCCTTTGGATTTTCATAAGATTTTTAGTAGAAGGAGCTGAAATTGAAGAAATTTTGGTGAAATTAAATTAAATTTCTTTGTATTTTTTTATGATTTTTAGTTACAGGTGCAGAATTTGAGAAAGTATTGTTGAAATTCACTTCGATTCTTTTGAATTTTCTTAAGATTTTTTGTAGGAGGAGCTGAAATTGAAAAAATTTTGGTGAAATTAAAATAAATCTTTTTGAATTTTTTTATGATTTTTAGTTACAGATACAGAATATGAGTAAATTTAGTTGATATTCACTTACATTCAATTGGATTTTCATAAGATTTTTAGTAGGAGGAGCTGAAATTGAAGAAATGTTGGTAAAATTAAATTAAATCTTTTTGCATTTTTTTATGTTTTTTAGTGAAAGGTGCAGAATTTGAGTAAATTTACTTGATATACACTTTGATTCCTTTGGATTTTCTTAAGATTTTTAGTAGGAGGAGCTGAAATTGAAGAAATGTTGGTAAAATTAAATTAAATCTTTTTGAATTTTTTTATGATTTTTAGTTACAGATACAGAATATGAGTAAATTTAGTTGATATTCACTTAGATTCAATTGGATTTTCTTAAGATTTTTAGTAGGAGGAGCTGAAATTGAAGAAATGTTGGTAAAATTAAATTAAATCTTTTTGAATTTTTTTATGTTTTTTAGTGAAAGGTGCAGAATTTGAGTAAATTTACTTGATATTCATTTCGATTCCTTTGGATTTTCATAAGATTTTTAGTAGAAGGAGCTGAAATTGAAGAAATTTTGGTGAAATTAAATTAAATTTCTTTGTATTTTTTTATGATTTTAGTTACAGATGCAGAATTGAGAAAATATAGTTGAAATTCTCTTCGATTCTTTTGGACTTTCTTAAGATTTTTAGTAAGAGGAGCTGAAATTGAAAAAATTTTGGTGAAATTAAATTAAATCTTTTTGAATTTTTTTATGATTTTTAGTTACAGATACAGAATATGAGTAAATTTAGTTGATATTCACTTCGATTCCTTTGGATTTTCATAAGATTTTTAGTAGATGGAGCTGAAATTGAAGAAATTGTGGTAAACTTAAATTAAATCTTTTTGAATTTTTTTATGATTTTTTAGTTACAGATACAGAATATGAGTAAATTTAGTTGATATTCACTTAGATTCAATTGGATTTTCATAAGATTTTTAGTAGGAGGATCTGAAATTGAAGAAATGTTGTTAAAATTAAATTAAATCTTTTTGTATTTTTTTATGTTTTTTAGTGAAAGGTGCAGAATTTGAGTAAATTTACTTGATATTCACTTCGATTCCTTTGGATTTTCATAAGATTTTTAGTAGAAGGAGCTGAAATTGAAGAAATTGTGGTAAAATTAAATTAAATCTTATGAATTTTTTTATGATTTTTAGTTACAGATGCTGAATTTGAGAAAATATTGTTGAAATTCACTTCGATACTTTTGAATTTTCTTAAGATTTTTTGTAGGAGGAGACTGAAATTGAAAAAATTTTGGTTGAAATTAAAATTAAAATCTTTTGAATTTTTTTATGATTTTTAGTTACAGATACAGAATATGAGTAAATTTAGTTGATATTCACTTCGATTCCTTTTGAGTTTCATAAGATTTTTAGTAGAAGAAGCTGAAATTTAAGAAATTTTGCTAAAATTAAATTAAATCTTTTTGAATTTTTTTATGATTAATTTTTACAGATGCAGAATTTGAGTAAATTTAGTTGATATTCACTTCGATTCCTTTGGATTTTCATAAGATTTTTAGTAGAAGGAGCTGAAATTGAAGAAATTTTGGTGAAATTAAATTAAATTTATTTGTATTTTTTTATGATTTTTAGTTACAGATGCTGAATTTTAGAAAATACAGTTGAAATTCACTTCGATTCTTTTGAATTTTCTTAAGATTGTTTGTAGGAGGAGCTGAAATTGAAAAAATTTTGGTGAAATTAAATTAAATCATTTTGAATTTTTTTATGATTTTTAGTTACAGATACAGAATATGAGTAAATTTAGTTGATATTCACTTAGATTCAATTGGATTTCCATAAGATTTTTAGTAGGAGGAGCTGAAATTGAAGAATAGTTGGTAAATTAAATTAAATCTTTTTGAATTTTTTTAAGTTTTTTAGTGAAAGGTGCAGAATTTGAGTAAATTTACTTGATATTCACTTCGATTCCTTTGGATTTTCATAAGATTTTTAGTAGGAGGAGCTGAAATTGAAGAAATGTTGGTAAAATTAAATTAAATCTTTTGCATTTTTTTATGTTTTTTAGTGAAAGGTGCAGAATTTGAGTAAATTTACTTGATATTCACTTTGATTCCTTTGGATTTTCTTAAGATTTTTAGTAGGAGGAGCTGAAATTGAAGAAATGTTGGTAAAATTAAATTAAATCTTTTTGAATTTTTTTATAGTTTTTAGTTACAGATACAGAATATGAGTAAATTTAGTTGATATTCACTTAGATTCCTTTGGATTTTCATAAGATTTTTAGTAGGAGGAGCTGAAATTGAAGAAATATTGGTAAAATTAAATTAAATCTTTTTGAATTTTTTTATGTTTTTTAGTGAAAGGTGCAGAATTTGAGTAAATTTACTTGATATTCATTTCGATTCCTTTGGATTTTCATAAGATTTTTAGTAGAAGGAGCTGAAATTGAAGAAATTTTGGTGAAATTAAATTAAATTTCTTTGTATTTTTTTATGATTTTTAGTTACAGATACAGAAGATGAGTAAATTTAGTTGATATTCACTTAGATTCAATTGGATTTTCATAAGATTTTTAGTAGGAGGAGCTGAAATTGAAGAAATTTTGCTGAAATTAAATTAAATCTTTTTGAATTTTTTTATGATTTTTAGTTACAGATGCAGAATTTGAGTAAATTTAGTTGATATTCACTTCGATTCCTTTGGATTTTCATAAGATTTTAAGTAGGAGGAGCTGAAATTGAAGAAATTTTGCTAAAATTAAATTAAATTTCTTTGTATTTTTTAATGATTTTTAGTTACAGATGCAGAATTTGAGAAAATATAGTTGAAATTCACTTCGATTCTTTTGGATTTTCTTAAGATGTTTAGTAGGAGGAGCTGAAATTGAAAAAATTTTGGTAAAATTAAATTAAATCTTTTTGAATTTTTTTATGATTTTTAGTGAAAGGTGCAGAATTGGAGTAAATTTACTTGATATTCACTTCGATTCCTTTGGATTTTCATAAGATTTTTAGTAGAAGGAGCTGAAATTGAAGAAATTTTGGTGAAATTAAATTAAATTTATTTGTATTTTTTTATGATTTTTAGTTACAGATGCTGAATTTTAGAAAATACAGTTGAAATTCACTTCGATTCTTTTGAATTTTCTTAAGATTGTTTGTAGGAGGAGCTGAAATTGAAAAAATTTTGGTGAAATTAAATTAAATCGTTTTGAAATTTTTTATGATTTTTAGTTACAGATACAGAATATGAGTAAATTTAGTTGATATTCACTTAGATTCAATTGGATTTCCATAAGATTTTTAGTAGGAGGAGCTGAAATTGAAGAAATGTTGGTAAAATTAAATTAAATCTTTTTGCATTTTTTTATGTTTTTTAGTGAAAGGTGCAGAATTTGAGTAAATTTACTTGATATTCACTTTGATTCCTTTGGATTTTCTTAAGATTTTTAGTAGGAGGAGTTGAAATTGAAGTAATGTTGGTAAAATTAAATTAAATCTTTTTGAATTTTTTTATGATTTTTAGTAACAGATACAGAATATGAGTAAATTTAGTTGATATTCACTTAGATTCAATTGGATTTTCATAAGATTTTTAGTAGGAGGAGCTGAAATTGAAGAAATGTTGGTAAAATTAAATTAAATCTTTTTGAATTTTTTTATGTTTTTTAGTGAAAGGTGCAGAATTTGAGTAATTTTACTTGATATTCATTTCGATTCCTTTGGATTTTCATAAGATTTTTAGTAGAAGGAGCTGAAATTGAAGAAATTTTGGTGAAATTAAATTAAATTTCTTTGTATTTTTTTATGATTTTTAGTTACAGATGCAGAATTTGAGAAAATATAGTTGAAATTCTCTTCGATTCTTTTGGACTTTCTTAAGATTTTTAGTAAGAGGAGCTGAAATTGAAAAAATTTTGGTGAAATTAAATTAAATCTTTTTGAATTTTTTTATGATTTTTAGTTACAGATACAGAATATGAGTAAATTTAGTTGATATTCACTTCGATTCCTTTTGAGTTTCATAAGATTTTTAGTAGAACGAGCTGAAATTGAAGAAATTGTGGTAAAATTAAATTAAATCTTTTTGAATTTTTTTATGATTTTTAGTTACAGATGCAGAATTTGAGTAAATTTAGTTGATATTCACTTCGATTCCTTTGGATTTTCATAAGATTTTTAGTAGGAGGAGCTGAAATTGAAGAAATGTTGTTAAAATTAAATTAAATCTTTTTGAATTTTTTTATGATTTTAGTGAAAGGTGCAGAATTTGAGATAATATAGTTGAAATTCACTTCGATTCTTTTGCATTTTCTTAAGATTTTTAGTAGGAGCTGAAATTGAAGAAATTGTGGTGAAATTAAATTAAATCTTTTTGAATTTTTTTATGTTTTTTAGTGAAAGGTGCAGAATTTGAGTAAATTTACTTGATATTCATTTCGATTCCTTTGGATTTTCATAAGATTTTTAGTAGAAGGAGCTGAAATTGAAGAAATTTTGGTGAAATTAAATTAAATTTCTTTGTATTTTTTTATGATTTTTAGTTACAGGTGCAGAATTTGAGAAAGTATTGTTGAAATTCACTTCGATTCTTTTGAATTTTCTTAAGATTTTTTGTAGGAGGAGCTGAAATTGAAAAAATTTTGGTGAAATTAAAATAAATCTTTTTGAATTTTTTTATGATTTTTAGTTACAGATACAGAATATGAGTAAATTTAGTTGATATTCACTTACATTCAATTGGATTTTCATAAGATTTTTAGTAGGAGGAGCTGAAATTGAAGAAATGTTGGTAAAATTAAATTAAATCTTTTTGCATTTTTTTTATGTTTTTTAGTGAAAGGTGCAGAATTTGAGTAAATTTACTTGATATTCACTTTGATTCCTTTGGATTTTCTTAAGATTTTTAGTAGGAGGAGCTGAAATTGAAGAAATGTTGGTAAAATTAAATTAAATCTTTTTGAATTTTTTTATGATTTTTAGTTACAGATACAGAATATGAGTAAATTTAGTAGGTATTCACTTAGATTCAATTGGATTTTCATATGATTTTTAGTAGGAGGAGCTGAAATTGAAGAAATGTTGGTAAAATTAAATTAAATCTTTTTGAATTTTTTTATGTTTTTTAGTGAAAGGCGCAGAATTTGAGTAAATTTACTTGATATTCATTTCGATTCCTTTGGATTTTCATAAGATTTTTAGTAGAAGGAGCTTAAATTGAAGAAATTTTGGTGAAATTAAATTAAATCTTTTTGAATTTTTTTATGATTTTTAGTTACAGATACAGAATATGAGTAAATTTAGTTGATATTCACTTCGATTCCTTTTGAGTTTCATAAGATTTTTAGTAGAACGAGCTGAAATTGAAGAAATGTTGGTAAAATTAAATTAAATCTTTTTGAATTTTTTTATGATTTTTCGTTACAGATACAGAATATGAGTAAATTTAGTTGATATTCACTTACATTCAATTGGATTTTCATAAGATTTTTAGTAGGAGGAGCTGAAATTGAAGAAATTTTGGTGATAATTAAATTAAATTTCTTTGTATTTTTTTATGATTTTTAGTTACAGGTGCAGAATTTGAGAAAGTATTGTTGAAATTCACTTCGATTCTTTTGAATTTTCTTAAGATTTTTTGTAGGAGGAGCTGAAATTGAAAAAATTTTGGTGAAATTAAAATAAATCTTTTTGAATTTTTTTATGATTTTTCGTTACAGATACAGAATATGAGTAAATTTAGTTGATATTCACTTACATTCAATTGGATTTTCATAAGATTTTTAGTAGGAGGAGCTGAAATTGAAGAAATGTTGGTAAAATTAAATTAAATCTTTTTGAATTTTTTTATGTTTTTTAGTGAAAGGTGCAGAATTTGAGTAAATTTACTTGATATTCATTTCGATTCCTTTGGATTTTCATAAGATTTTTAGTAGAAGGAGCTGAAATTGAAGAAATTTTGGTGAAATTAAATTAAATTTCTTTGTATTTTTTTATGATTTTTAGTTACAGATGCAGAATTTGAGAAAATATAGTTGAAATTCTCTTCGATTCTTTTGGACTTTCTTAAGATTTTTAGTAAGAGGAGCTGAAATTGAAAAAATTTTGGTGAAATTAAATTAAATCTTTTTGAATTTTTTTATGATTTTTAGTTACAGATACAGAATATGAGTAAATTTAGTTGATATTCACTTCGATTCCTTTTGAGTTTCATAAGATTTTTAGTAGAACGAGCTGAAATTGAAGAAATTGTGGTAAAATTAAATTAAATCTTTTTGAATTTTTTTATGATTTTTAGTTACAGATGCAGAATTTGAGTAAATTTAGTTGATATTCACTGTGACGTCCCCCAAAATTTCGCTCGCAGATAAAATAATATTTCTTTATAAACCATTATACAACTCTTCTCAAATCACCCCAAACACCAAAATACCCCTTCTCCATGACCTCGACCGCCTTGGCGATGTACCTTAGCGGTCCCCATCTCAAGACGGTCAATCAATGAATTTCCCTCATATATTCGCCCAACGCGGCACAAACTCTTCCCTCCTATCGAATCTAAACAAGTCCCTCGCCCCTTCTATATCTTAAATCGAGACCAAGTCTCAAGCCCACTAAATGACCAAAGAAGTCAAATCCATTATCACCCCTTTCCTATAAAAACACCCAAAACCCATTCGAGGAGTTGAACATTACCAAATCACATGTATAAGAACCCCAGAAGGATAATCGCGAGGATTATTTGGCGTACGTGCCGAAAATGCGAGTCCAAATATAGACCAACCTTTGGTCCTTACAAAAACCCCGGAAATGTTACTGCGACGCATATGCGTAACTATGTCAAGGTGCGTACTGCGCACCCCCCTTCAAACCGAAAAGATTGTAATTAGTATAAATACGAGGAACCGCGAGAGCTCGTTCTCTCTTTTACGGAAGCTCGTTCTACGGAAATTTATCATCGAGACTCGTTCTACAGAAATCAATCAACGACTCGTTCTACGGAAATCTATCAACGATTCTATCTTGCAGAAATCTATCAGAAATCTATATAATTGTCTAAACTATAAATTCAGTGTTCAACGGCAACTACCGTAAGAATTTATATTACCATTTAACTATTGCATATCACCTCCATACATATTATTTTGTATTGCTATTCTAATCGATATTCATATTATTTTGTATTTCTACGCTTATTGCGTTCTCCTATTATTTTGCATTACTATTCTTATAGCTATTCACATTATTTTGTCTTGCTATTCTTATTGCTTTTCATATTATTTTGTCTCATTACGCTTAAGTGCTTTTCATATTATATTGTGTTATTAACGCTCATTGCGACCATATTCCATGTTCTTAACTACGTTTATTGCTTATATTATTTCATCGTAAAACATATACTGTATGTCACGCTCATAATCACTCTATATATATATATATATATATATATATTGCCATTTATATAAATGTTCTGTGCCAATTATTAATGTTTAAACGCATTCTATGTTTAACAAAGCACTTTCACAAACAGTGCCTATATTTTCGCCTAACTTATTAATAAACCGCTTTGCTTAACTAACGTTTCGAGTCATTGAGATAATCCTTCTGCTACGAAGATCCCGAAATCCAACCAGGCTGCCGGAACAGCTGATTACGGGCAACGACCGCGGAAAGCATTGCAGTGTTTACTAACTTACTTTCGTATAGGTTTCGCTTAACCGTATGAATAGCTGATTTTGCTGAATCATTACAACTGTCTTTTACCTCGATGCAGCGGTAAATCCGATTACCAAAAACAAACCATAATAAGTGCTCTAACGGGTGTCTCCACAAAAGGTATAAGTCATTAAACCTTCCCTGGTCGATCAGTGTGCAGGATTATAGATTCGCGCCTGACATTCCCTCAAAACGATCAGTGTGCAGGATTTTAGATTCGTGCCTGACTCTCCCTTCAAAACCCTCAGAGTGTTGGATTACAGATTCGCGCCTGACATTCCCTCGAAATCCTCAGTGTGCTGGATTACAGATTCGCGCCTGACATTCCCTTAAAATCCTCAGTGTGCTGGATTACAGATTCCCGCCTGACATTCCCTTAAAATCCTCAGTGTGCTGGATTACAGATTCGCGCCTGACATTCCCTCAAAATCCTCAGTGTGCTGGATTACAGATTCGCGCCTGACATTCCCTCAAAATCCTCAGTGTGCTGGATTACAGATTCGCGCCTGACATTCTCTCAAAATCCTCAGTGTGCTGGATTATAGATTCGTGCCTGACTCTCCCTTCAAAACCCTCAGAGTGTTGGATTATAGATTCGCGCCTGATTTTATTCCCCATGTCATTGTCCCCACAGACCTCCACCCGGGACGTGACATTCACTTCGATTCCTTTGGATTTTCATAAGATTTTTAGTAGGAGGAGCTGAAATTGAAGAAATGTTGGTAAAATTAAATTAAATCTTTTTGAATTTTTTTATGATTTTAGTTACAGATGCAGAATTTGAGTAAATTTAGTTGATATTCACATCGATTCCTTTGGATTTTCATAAGATTTTTAGTAGGAGCTGAAATTGAAGAAATGTTGGTAAAATTAAATTAAATATTTATGAATTTTTTTATGATTTTTAGTTACAGATGCAGAATTTGAGTAAATTTTGTTGATATTCACTTAGATTCAATTGGATTTTCATAAGATTTTTAGTAGGAGGAGCTGAAATTGAAGAAATGTTGGTAAAATTAAATTAAATCTTATTGAATTTTTTTATGATTTTTAGTGAAAGGTGCAGAATTTGAGTAAATTTACTTGATATTCACTTCGATTCCTTTGGATTTTCATAAGATTTTTAGTAGAAGGAGCTGAAATTGAAGAAATTTTGGTGAAACTAAATTAAATTTCTTTGTATTTTTCTATGATTTTTAGTTACAGATGCAGAATTTGAATAAATTTAGTTGATATTCACTTCGATTCCTTTGGATTTTCATAAGATTTTTAGTAGGAGGAGCTGAAATTGAAAAAATTTTGCTAAAATTAAATTAAATTTCTTTGTATTTTTTTATGAATTTTAGTTACAGGTGCAGAATTTGAGAAAATATTGTTGAAATTCACTTCGATTCTTTGGAATTTTCTTAAGATTTTTTGTAGGAGGAGCTGAAATTGAAAAAATTTTGGTGAAATTAAATTAAATCTTTTTGAATTTTTTATGATTTTTAGTTACAGATGCAGAATTTGAGAAAATATAGTTGAAATTCACTTCGATTCTTTTGGATTTTCTTAAGATGTTTAGTAGGAGGAGCTGAAATTGAAAAAATTTTGCTGAAATTAAATTAAATTTTTTAAAATTTTTTTATGATTTTTAGTTACAGATGCAGAATTTGAGTAAATTTAGTTGATATTCACTTCGATTCCTTTTGATTTTCATAAGATTTTTAGTAGAAGGAGCTGAAATTGAAGAAATTGTGGTAAAATTAAATTAAATCTTTATGAATTTTTTTATGATTTTTAGTTACAGATGCAGAATTTGAGTAAATTTAGTTGATATTCACTTCGATTCCTTTGGATTTTCAAAAGATTTTTAGTAGGAGGAGCTGAAATTGAAGAAATGTTGGTAAAATTAAATTAAATTTCTTTGTATTTTTTTATGATTTTTAGTTACAGTTGACTTTGAGAAAGTGTTGTTGAAATTCACTTCGATTCTTTTGAATTTTCTTAAGATTTTTTGTAGGAGGAGCTGAAATTGAAAAAATTTTGGTGAAATTAAAATAAATCTTTTTGAATTTTTTTATGATTTTTAGTTACAGATGCAGAATATGAGTAAATTTAGTTGATATTCACTTACATTCAATTGGATTTTCATAAGATTTTTAGTAGGAGGAGCTGAAATTGAAGAAATGTTGGTAAAATTAAATTAAATCTTTTTGCATTTTTTTATGTTTTTTAGTGAAAGGTGCAGAATTTGAGTAAATTTACTTGATATTCACTTTGATTCCTTTGGATTTTCTTAAGATTTTTAGTAGGAGGAACTGAAATTGAAGAAATGTTGGTAAAATTAAATTAAATCTTTTTGAATTTTTTTACGATTTTTAGTTACAGGTGCAGAATTTGAGTAAATTTACTTGATATTCACTTCGATTCCTTTGGATTTTCATAAGATTTTTAGTAGAAGGAGCTGAAATTGAAGAAATTTTGGTGAAATTAAATTAAATTTCTTTGTATTTTTTTATGATTTTTAGTTACAGGTGCAGAATTTGAGAAAGTATTGTTGAAATTCACTTCGATTCTTTTGAATTTTCTTAAGATTTTTTGTAGGAGGAGCTGAAATTGAAAAAATTTTGGTGAAATTAAAATAAATCTTTTTGAATTTTTTTATGATTTTTAGTTACAGATACAGAATATGAGTAAATTTAGTTGATATTCACTTACATTCAATTGGATTTTCATAAGATTATTAGTAGGAGGAGCTGAAATTGAAGAAATGTTGGTAAAATTAAATTAAATCTTTTTGCATTTTTTTATGTTTTTTAGTGAAAGGTGCAGAATTTGGGTAAACTTACTTGATATTCACTTTGATTCCTTTGGATTTTCTTAAGATTTTTAGTAGGAGGAGCTGAAATTGAAGAAATGTTGGTAAAATTAAATTAAATCTTTTTGAATTTTTTTATGATTTTTAGTTACAGATGGAGAATTTGAGTAAATTTTGTTGATATTCACTTAGATTCAATTGGATTTTCATAAGATTTTTAGTAGGAGGAGCTGAAATTGAAGAAATGTTGGTAAAATTAAATTAAATCTTTTTGAATTTTTTTATGTTTTTTAGTGAAAGGTGCAGAATTTGAGTAAATTTACTTGATATTCATTTCGATTCCTTTGGATTTTCATAAGATTTTTAGTAGAAGGAGCTTAAATTGAAGAAATTTTGGTGAAAGTAAATTAAATTTCTTTGTATTTTTTTATGATTTTTAGTTACAGGTGCAGAATTTGAGAAAGTATTGTTGAAATTCACTTCGATTCTTTTGAATTTTCTTAAGATTTTTTGTAGGAGGAGCTGAAATTGAAAAAATTTTGGTGAAATTAAATTAAATCTTTTTGCATTTTTTTATGTTTTTTAGTGAAAGGTGCAGAATTTGAGTAAATTTACTTGATATTCACTTTGATTCCTTTGGATTTTCTTAAGATTTTTAGTAGGAGGAGCTGAAATTGAAGAAATGTTGGTAAAATTAAATTAAATCTTTTTGAATTTTTTTATGATTTTTAGTGAAAGGTGCAGAATTTGAGATAATATAGTTGAAATTCACTTCGATTCTTTTGCATTTTCTTAAGATTTTTAGTAGGAGCTGAAATTGAAGAAATTGTGGTGAAATTAAATTAAATCTTTATGAATTTTTTTATGATTTTTAGTTACAGATGCAGAATTTGAGTAAATTTAGTTGATATTCACTTAGATTCAATTGGATTTTCATAAGATTTTTAGTAGGAGGAGCTGAAATTGAAGAAATGTTGGTAAAATTAAATTAAATCTTTTTGAATTTTTTTATGTTTTTTAGTGAAAGGTGCAGAATTTGAGTAAATTTACTTGATATTCATTTCGATTCCTTTGGATTTTCATAAGATTTTTAGTAGAAGGAGCTTAAATTGAAGAAATTTTGGTGAAATTAAATTAAATTTCTTTGTATTTTTTTATGATTTTTAGTTACAGGTGCAGAATTTGAGAAAGTATTGTTGAAATTCACTTCGATTCTTTTGAATTTTCTTAAGATTTTTTGTAGGAGGAGCTGAAATTGAAAAAATTTTGGTGAAATTAAAATAAATCTTTTTGAATTTTTTTATGATTTTTAGTTACAGATACAGAATATGAGTAAATTTAGTTGATATTCACTTAGATTCAATTGGATTTTCATAAGATTTTTAGTAGGAGGAGCTGAAATTGAAGAAATTTTGGTGAAAGTATATTAAATTTCTTTGTATTTTTTTATGATTTTTAGTTACAGATGCAGAATTTGAGAAAATATAGTTGAAATTCACTTCGATTCTTTTGGATTTTCTTAAGATGTTTAGTAGGAGGAGCCGAAATTGAAAAAATTTTGCTGAAATTAAATTAAATTTTTTTAAATTTTTTTATGACTTTTAGTTACAGATGCAGAATTTGAGTAAATTTAGTTGATATTCACTTCGATTCCTTTTGATTTTCATAAGATTTTTAGTAGAAGGAGCTGAAATTGAAGAAATTGTGGTAAAATTAAATTAAAACTTTATGAATTTTTTTATGATTTTTAGTTACAGATGCAGAATTTGGGTAAATTTAGTTGATATTCACTTCGATTCCTTTGGATTTTCATAAGATTTTTAGTAGGAGGAGCTGAAATTGAAGAAATGTTGGTAAAATTAAATTAAATCTTTTTGAATTTTTTTATGTTTTTTAGTGAAAGGTGCAGAATTTGAGTAAATTTACTTGATATTCATTTCGATTCCTTTGGATTTTCATAAGCTTTTTAGTAGAAGGAGCTGAAATTGAAGAAATTTTGGTGAAATTAAATTAAATTTCTTTGTATTTTTTTATGATTTTTAGTTACAAATGCAGAATTTGAGAAAATATAGTTGAAATTCTCTTCGATTCTTTTGGACTTTCTTAAGATTTTTAGTAAGAGGAGCTGAAATTGAAAAAATTTTGGTGAAATTAAATTAAATCTTTTTGAATTTTTTTATGATTTTTAGTTACAGATACAGAATATGAGTAAATTTAGTTGATATTCACTTCGATTCCTTTTGAGTTTCATAAGATTTTTAGTAGAACGAGCTGAAATTGAAGAAATTTTGGTGAAATTAAATTAAATTTCTTTGTATTTTTTTATGATTTTTAGTTACAGATGCAGAATTTGAGAAAATATAGTTGAAATTCTCTTCGATTCTTTTGGACTTTCTTAAGATTTTTAGTAAGAGGAGCTGAAATTGAAAAAATTTTGCTGAAATTAAATTAAATCTTTTAAAATTTTTTTATGATTTTTAGTTACAGATGCAGAATTTGAGTAAATTTAGTTGATATTCACTTCGATTCCTTTTGATTTTCATAAGATTTTTAGTAGAAGGAGCTGAAATTGAAGAAATTGTGGTAAAATTAAATTAAATCTTTATGAATTTTTTTATGATTTTTAGTTACAGATGCAGAATTTGAGTAAATTTAGTTGATATTCACTTCGATTCCTTTGGATTTTCAAAAGATTTTTAGTAGGAGGAGCTGAAATTGAAGAAATGTTGGTAAAATTAAATTAAATTTCTTTGTATTTTTTTATGATTTTTAGTTACAGTTGACTTTGAGAAAGTGTTGTTGAAATTCACTTCGATTCTTTTGAATTTTCTTAAGATTTTTTGTAGGAGGAGCTGAAATTGAAAAAATTTTGGTGAAATTAAAATAAATCTTTTTGAATTTTTTTATGATTTTTAGTTACAGATACAGAATATGAGTAAATTTAGTTGATATTCACTTACATTCAATTGGATTTTCATAAGATTTTTAGTAGGAGGAGCTGAAATTGAAGAAATGTTGGTAAAATTAAATTAAATCTTTTTGCATTTTTTTATGTTTTTTAGTGAAAGGTGCAGAATTTGAGTAAATTTACTTGATATTCACTTTGATTCCTTTGGATTTTCTTAAGATTTTTAGTAGGAGGAACTGAAATTGAAGAAATGTTGGTAAAATTAAATTAAATCTTTTTGAATTTTTTTACGATTTTTAGTTACAGGTGCAGAATTTGAGTAAATTTACTTGATATTCACTTCGATTCCTTTGGATTTTCATAAGATTTTTAGTAGAAGGAGCTGAAATTGAAGAAATTTTGGTGAAATTAAATTAAATTTCTTTGTATTTTTTTATGATTTTTAGTTACAGGTGCAGAATTTGAGAAAGTATTGTTGAAATTCACTTCGATTCTTTTGAATTTTCTTAAGATTTTTTGTAGGAGGAGCTGAAATTGAAAAAATTTTGGTGAAATTAAAATAAATCTTTTTGAATTTTTTTATGATTTTTAGTTACAGATACAGAATATGAGTAAATTTAGTTGATATTCACTTATATTCAATTGGATTTTCATAAGATTATTAGTAGGAGGAGCTGAAATTGAAGAAATGTTGGTAAAATTAAATTAAATCTTTTTGCATTTTTTTATGTTTTTTAGTGAAAGGTGCAGAATTTGGGTAAACTTACTTGATATTCACTTTGATTCCTTTGGATTTTCTTAAGATTTTTAGTAGGAGGAGCTGAAATTGAAGAAATGTTGGTAAAATTAAATTAAATCTTTTTGAATTTTTTTATGATTTTTAGTTACAGATGGAGAATTTGAGTAAATTTTGTTGATATTCACTTAGATTCAATTGGATTTTCATAAGATTTTTAGTAGGAGGAGCTGAAATTGAAGAAATGTTGGTAAAATTAAATTAAATCTTTTTGAATTTTTTTATGTTTTTTAGTGAAAGGTGCAGAATTTGAGTAAATTTACTTGATATTCATTTCGATTCCTTTGGATTTTCATAAGATTTTTAGTAGAAGGAGCTTAAATTGAAGAAATTTTGGTGAAAGTAAATTAAATTTCTTTGTATTTTTTTATGATTTTTAGTTACAGGTGCAGAATTTGAGAAAGTATTGTTGAAATTCACTTCGATTCTTTTGAATTTTCTTAAGATTTTTTGTAGGAGGAGCTGAAATTGAAAAAATTTTGGTGAAATTAAAATAAATCTTTTTGAATTTTTTTATGATTTTTAGTTACAGATACAGAATATGAGTAAATTTAGTTGATATTCACTTACATTCAATTGGATTTTCATAAGATTTTTAGTAGGAGGAGCTGAAATTGAAGAAATGTTTGTAAAATTAAATTAAATCTTTTTGCATTTTTTTATGTTTTTTAGTGAAAGGTGCAGAATTTGAGTAAATTTACTTGATATTCACTTTGATTCCTTTGGATTTTCTTAAGATTTTTAGTAGGAGGAGCTGAAATTGAAGAAATGTTGGTAAAATTAAATTAAATCTTTTTGAATTTTTTTATGATTTTTAGTGAAAGGTGCAGAATTTGAGATAATATAGTTGAAATTCACTTCGATTCTTTTGCATTTTCTTAAGATTTTTAGTAGGAGCTGAAATTGAAGAAATTGTGGAGAAATTAAATTAAATCTTTATGAATTTTTTTATGATTTTTAGTTACAGATGCAGAATTTGAGTAAATTTAGTTGATATTCACTTAGATTCAATTGGATTTTCATAAGATTTTTAGTAGGAGGAGCTGAAATTGAAGAAATGTTGGTAAAATTAAATTAAATCTTTTTGAATTTTTTTATGTTTTTTAGTGAAAGGTGCAGAATTTGAGTAAATTTACTTGATACTCATTTCGATTCCTTTGGATTTTCATAAGATTTTTAGTAGAAGGAGCTTAAATTGAAGAAATTTTGGTGAAATTAAATTAAATTTCTTTGTATTTTTTTATGATTTTTAGTTACAGGTGCAGAATTTGAGAAAGTATTGTTGAAATTCACTTCGATTCTTTTGAATTTTCTTAACATTTTTTGTAGGAGGAGCTGAAATTGAAAAAATTTTGGTGAAATTAAAATAAATCTTTTTGAATTTTTTTATGATTTTTAGTTACAGATACAGAATATGAGTAAATTTAGTTGATATTCACTTAGATTCAATTGGATTTTCATAAGATTTTTAGTAGGAGGAGCTGAAATTGAAGAAATTTTGGTGAAAGTATATTAAATTTCTTTGTATTTTTTTATGATTTTTAGTTACAGATGCAGAATTTGAGAAAATATAGTTGAAATTCACTTCGATTCTTTTGGATTTTCTTAAGATGTTTAGTAGGAGGAGCCGAAATTGAAAAAATTTTGCTGAAATTAAATTAAATTTTTTTAAATTTTTTTATGACTTTTAGTTACAGATGCAGAATTTGAGTAAATTTAGTTGATATTCACTTCGATTCCTTTTGATTTTCATAAGATTTTTAGTAGAAGGAGCTGAAATTGAAGAAATTTTGGTAAAATTAAATTAAAACTTTATGAATTTTTTTATGATTTTTAGTTACAGATGCAGAATTTGGGTAAATTTAGTTGATATTCACTTCGATTCCTTTGGATTTTCATAAGATTTTTAGTAGGAGGAGCTGAAATTGAAGAAATGTTGGTAAAATTAAATTAAATCTTTTTGAATTTTTTTATGTTTTTTAGTGAAAGGTGCAGAATTTGAGTAAATTTACTTGATATTCATTTCGATTCCTTTGGATTTTCATAAGCTTTTTAGTAGAAGGAGCTGAAATTGAAGAAATTTTGGTGAAATTAAATTAAATTTCTTTGTATTTTTTTATGATTTTTAGTTACAAATGCAGAATTTGAGAAAATATAGTTGAAATTCTCTTCGATTCTTTTGGACTTTCTTAAGATTTTTAGTAAGAGGAGCTGAAATTGAAAAAATTTTGGTGAAATTAAATTAAATCTTTTTGAATTTTTTTATGATTTTTAGTTACAGATACAGAATATGAGTAAATTTAGTTGATATTCACTTCGATTCCTTTTGAGTTTCATAAGATTTTTAGTAGAACGAGCTGAAATTGAAGAAATGTTGGTAAAATTAAATTAAATCTTTTTGAATTTTTTTATGATTTTTAGTTACAGATACAGAATTTGAGTAAATTCAGTTGATATTCACATAGATTCTATTGGATTTTCATAAGATTTTTAGTAGGAGGAGCTGAAATTGAAGAAATTTTGGTGATAATTAAATTAAATTTCTTTGTATTTTTTTATGATTTTTAGTTACAGGTGCAGAATTTGAGAAAGTATTGTTGAAATTCACTTCGATTCTTTTGAATTTTCTTAAGATTTTTTGTAGGAGGAGCTGAAATTGAAAAAATTTTGGTGAAATTAAAATAAATCTTTTTGAATTTTTTTATGATTTTTCGTTACAGATACAGAATATGAGTAAATTTAGTTGATATTCACTTACATTCAATTGGATTTTCATAAGATTTTTAGTAGGAGGAGCTGAAATTGAAGAAATGTTGGTAAAATTAAATTAAATCTTTTTGAATTTTTTTATGTTTTTTAGTGAAAGGTGCAGAATTTGAGTAAATTTACTTGATATTCATTTCGATTCCTTTGGATTTTCATAAGATTTTTAGTAGAAGGAGCTGAAATTGAAGAAATTTTGGTGAAATTAAATTAAATTTCTTTGTATTTTTTTATGATTTTTAGTTACAGATGCAGAATTTGAGAAAATATAGTTGAAATTCTCTTCGATTCTTTTGGACTTTCTTAAGATTTTTAGTAAGAGGAGCTGAAATTGAAAAAATTTTGGTGAAATTAAATTAAATCTTTTTGAATTTTTTTATGATTTTTAGTTACAGATACAGAATATGAGTAAATTTAGTTGATATTCACTTCGATTCCTTTTGAGTTTCATAAGATTTTTAGTAGAACGAGCTGAAATTGAAGAAATTGTGGTAAAATTAAATTAAATCTTTTTGAATTTTTTTATGATTTTTAGTTACAGATGCAGAATTTGAGTAAATTTAGTTGATATTCACTTCGATTCCTTTGGATTTTCATAAGATTTTTAGTAGGAGGAGCTGAAATTGAAGAAATGTTGTTAAAATTAAATTAAATCTTTTTGAATTTTTTTATGATTTTAGTGAAAGGTGCAGAATTTGAGATAATATAGTTGAAATTCACTTCGATTCTTTTGCATTTTCTTAAGATTTTTAGTAGGAGCTGAAATTGAAGAAATTGTGGTGAAATTAAATTAAATCTTTTTGAATTTTTTTATGTTTTTTAGTGAAAGGTGCAGAATTTGAGTAAATTTACTTGATATTCATTTCGATTCCTTTGGATTTTCATAAGATTTTTAGTAGAAGGAGCTGAAATTGAAGAAATTTTGGTGAAATTAAATTAAATTTCTTTGTATTTTTTTATGATTTTTAGTTACAGGTGCAGAATTTGAGAAAGTATTGTTGAAATTCACTTCGATTCTTTTGAATTTTCTTAAGATTTTTTGTAGGAGGAGCTGAAATTGAAAAAATTTTGGTGAAATTAAAATAAATCTTTTTGAATTTTTTTATGATTTTTAGTTACAGATACAGAATATGAGTAAATTTAGTTGATATTCACTTACATTCAATTGGATTTTCATAAGATTTTTAGTAGGAGGAGCTGAAATTGAAGAAATGTTGGTAAAATTAAATTAAATCTTTTTGCATTTTTTTATGTTTTTTAGTGAAAGGTGCAGAATTTGAGTAAATTTACTTGATATTCACTTTGATTCCTTTGGATTTTCTTAAGATTTTTAGTAGGAGGAGCTGAAATTGAAGAAATGTTGGTAAAATTAAATTAAATCTTTTTGAATTTTTTTATGATTTTTAGTTACAGATACAGAATATGAGTAAATTTAGTTGATATTCACTTAGATTCAATTGGATTTTCATAAGATTTTTAGTAGGAGGAGCTGAAATTGAAGAAATGTTGGTAAAATTAAATTAAATCTTTTTGAATTTTTTTATGTTTTTTAGTGAAAGGTGCAGAATTTGAGTAAATTTACTTGATATTCATTTCGATTCCTTTGGATTTTCATAAGATTTTTAGTAGAAGGAGCTGAAATTGAAGAAATTTTGGTGAAATTAAATTAAATTTCTTTGTATTTTTTTATGATTTTTAGTTACAGATGCAGAATTTGAGAAAATATAGTTGAAATTCTCTTCGATTCTTTTGGACTTTCTTAAGATTTTTAGTAAGAGGAGCTGAAATTGAAAAAATTTTGGTGAAATTAAATTAAATCTTTTTGAATTTTTTTATGATTTTTAGTTACAGATACAGAATATGAGTAAATTTAGTTGATATTCACTTCGATTCCTTTTGAGTTTCATAAGATTTTTAGTAGAACGAGCTGAAATTGAAGAAATTGTGGTAAAATTAAATTAAATCTTTTTGAATTTTTTTATGATTTTTAGTTACAGATGCAGAATTTGAGTAAATTTAGTTGATATTCACTGTGACGTCCCCCAAAATTTCGCTCGCAGATAAAATAATATTTCTTTATAAACCATTATACAACTCTTCTCAAATCACCCCAAACACCAAAATACCCCTTCTCCATGACCTCGACCGCCTTGGCGATGTACCTTAGCGGTCCCCATCTCAAGACGGTCAATCAATGAATTTCCCTCATATATTCGCCCAACGCGGCACAAACTCTTCCCTCCTATCGAATCTAAACAAGTCCCTCGCCCCTTCTATATCTTAAATCGAGACCAAGTCTCAAGCCCACTAAATGACCAAAGAAGTCAAATCCATTATCACCCCTTTCCTATAAAAACACCCAAAACCCATTCGAGGAGTTGAACATTACCAAATCACATGTATAAGAACCCCAGAAGGATAATCGCGAGGATTATTTGGCGTACGTGCCGAAAATGCGAGTCCAAATATAGACCAACCTTTGGTCCTTACAAAAACCCCGGAAATGTTACTGCGACGCATATGCGTAACTATGTCAAGGTGCGTACTGCGCACCCCCCTTCAAACCGAAAAGATTGTAATTAGTATAAATACGAGGAACCGCGAGAGCTCGTTCTCTCTTTTACGGAAGCTCGTTCTACGGAAATTTATCATCGAGACTCGTTCTACAGAAATCAATCAACGACTCGTTCTACGGAAATCTATCAACGATTCTATCTTGCAGAAATCTATCAGAAATCTATATAATTGTCTAAACTATAAATTCAGTGTTCAACGGCAACTACCGTAAGAATTTATATTACCATTTAACTATTGCATATCACCTCCATACATATTATTTTGTATTGCTATTCTAATCGATATTCATATTATTTTGTATTTCTACGCTTATTGCGTTCTCCTATTATTTTGCATTACTATTCTTATAGCTATTCACATTATTTTGTCTTGCTATTCTTATTGCTTTTCATATTATTTTGTCTCATTACGCTTAAGTGCTTTTCATATTATATTGTGTTATTAACGCTCATTGCGACCATATTCCATGTTCTTAACTACGTTTATTGCTTATATTATTTCATCGTAAAACATATACTGTATGTCACGCTCATAATCACTCTATATATATATATATATTGCCATTTATATAAATGTTCTGTGCCAATTATTAATGTTTAAACGCATTCTATGTTTAACAAAGCACTTTCACAAACAGTGCCTATATTTTCGCCTAACTTATTAATAAACCGCTTTGCTTAACTAACGTTTCGAGTCATTGAGATAATCCTTCTGCTACGAAGATCCCGAAATCCAACCAGGCTGCCGGAACAGCTGATTACGGGCAACGACCGCGGAAAGCATTGCAGTGTTTACTAACTTACTTTCGTATAGGTTTCGCTTAACCGTATGAATAGCTGATTTTGCTGAATCATTACAACTGTCTTTTACCTCGATGCAGCGGTAAATCCGATTACCAAAAACAAACCATAATAAGTGCTCTAACGGGTGTCTCCACAAAAGGTATAAGTCATTAAACCTTCCCTGGTCGATCAGTGTGCAGGATTATAGATTCGCGCCTGACATTCCCTCAAAACGATCAGTGTGCAGGATTTTAGATTCGTGCCTGACTCTCCCTTCAAAACCCTCAGAGTGTTGGATTACAGATTCGCGCCTGACATTCCCTCGAAATCCTCAGTGTGCTGGATTACAGATTCGCGCCTGACATTCCCTTAAAATCCTCAGTGTGCTGGATTACAGATTCCCGCCTGACATTCCCTTAAAATCCTCAGTGTGCTGGATTACAGATTCGCGCCTGACATTCCCTCAAAATCCTCAGTGTGCTGGATTACAGATTCGCGCCTGACATTCCCTCAAAATCCTCAGTGTGCTGGATTACAGATTCGCGCCTGACATTCTCTCAAAATCCTCAGTGTGCTGGATTATAGATTCGTGCCTGACTCTCCCTTCAAAACCCTCAGAGTGTTGGATTATAGATTCGCGCCTGATTTTATTCCCCATGTCATTGTCCCCACAGACCTCCACCCGGGACGTGACATTCACTTCGATTCCTTTGGATTTTCATAAGATTTTTAGTAGGAGGAGCTGAAATTGAAGAAATGTTAGTAAAATTAAATTAAATCTTTTTGAATTTTTTTATGATTTTAGTTACAGATGCAGAATTTGAGTAAATTTAGTTGATATTCACATCGATTCCTTTGGATTTTCATAAGATTTTTAGTAGGAGCTGAAATTGAAGAAATGTTGGTAAAATTAAATTAAATATTTATGAATTTTTTTATGATTTTTAGTTACAGATGCAGAATTTGAGTAAATTTTGTTGATATTCACTTAGATTCAATTGGATTTTCATAAGATTTTTAGTAGGAGGAGCTGAAATTGAAGAAATGTTGGTAAAATTAAATTAAATCTTTTTGAATTTTTTTATGTTTTTTAGTGAAAGGTGCAGAATTTGAGTAAATTTACTTGATATTCATTTCGATTCCTTTGGATTTTCATAAGATTTTTAGTAGAAGGAGCTGAAATTGAAGAAATTTTGGTGAAATTAAATTAAATTTCTTTGTATTTTTTTATGATTTTTAGTTACAGGTGCAGAATTTGAGAAAGTATTGTTGAAATTCACTTCGATTCTTTTGAATTTTCTTAAGATTTTTTGTAGGAGGAGCTGAAATTGAAAAAATTTTGGTGAAATTAAAATAAATCTTTTTGAATTTTTTTATGATTTTTAGTTACAGATACAGAATATGAGTAAATTTAGTTGATATTCACTTACATTCAATTGGATTTTCATAAGATTATTAGTAGGAGGAGCTGAAATTGAAGAAATGTTGGTAAAATTAAATTAAATCTTTTTGCATTTTTTTATGTTTTTTAGTGAAAGGTGCAGAATTTGGGTAAACTTACTTGATATTCACTTTGATTCCTTTGGATTTTCTTAAGATTTTTAGTAGGAGGAGCTGAAATTGAAGAAATGTTGGTAAAATTAAATTAAATCTTTTTGAATTTTTTTATGATTTTTAGTTACAGATGGAGAATTTGAGTAAATTTTGTTGATATTCACTTAGATTCAATTGGATTTTCATAAGATTTTTAGTAGGAGGAGCTGAAATTGAAGAAATGTTGGTAAAATTAAATTAAATCTTTTTGAATTTTTTTATGTTTTTTAGTGAAAGGTGCAGAATTTGAGTAAATTTACTTGATATTCATTTCGATTCCTTTGGATTTTCATAAGATTTTTAGTAGAAGGAGCTTAAATTGAAGAAATTTTGGTGAAATTAAATTAAATTTCTTTGTATTTTTTTATGATTTTTAGTTACAGGTGCAGAATTTGAGAAAGTATTGTTGAAATTCACTTCGATTCTTTTGAATTTTCTTAAGATTTTTTGTAGGAGGAGCTGAAATTGAAAAAATTTTGGTGAAATTAAAATAAATCTTTTTGAATTTTTTTATGATTTTTAGTTACAGATACAGAATATGAGTAAATTTAGTTGATATTCACTTACATTCAATTGGATTTTCATAAGATTTTTAGTAGGAGGAGCTGAAATTGAAGAAATGTTTGTAAAATTAAATTAAATCTCTTTGCATTTTTTTATGTTTTTTAGTGAAAGGTGCAGAATTTGAGTAAATTTACTTGATATTCACTTTGATTCCTTTGGATTTTCTTAAGATTTTTAGTAGGAGGAGCTGAAATTGAAGAAATGTTGGTAAAATTAAATTAAATCTTTTTGAATTTTTTTATGATTTTTAGTGAAAGGTGCAGAATTTGAGATAATATAGTTGAAATTCAATTCGATTCTTTTGCATTTTCTTAAGATTTTTAGTAGGAGCTGAAATTGAAGAAATTGTGGTGAAATTAAATTAAATCTTTTTGAATTTTTTTATGATTTTTAGTTACAGATGCAGAATTTGAGTAAATTTAGTTGATATTCACATCGATTCCTTTGGATTTTCATAAGATTTTTAGTAGGAGCTGAAATTGAAGAAATGTTGGTAAAATTAAATTAAATCTTTATGAATTTTTTTATGATTTTTAGTTACAGATGCAGAATTTGAGTAAATTTAGTCGATATTCACTTCGATTCCTTTGGATTTTCATAAGATTTTTAGTAGGAGGAGCTGAAATTGAAGAAATTTTGCTAAAATTAAATTAAATTTCTTTGTATTTTTTTATGAATTTTAGTTACAGGTGCAGAATTTGAGAAAATATTGTTGAAATTCACTTCGATTCTTTGGAATTTTCTTAAGATTTTTTGTAGGAGGAGCTGAAATTGAAAAAATTTTGGTGAAATTAAATTAAACCTTTTTGAATTTTTTTTTATTTTTAGTTACAGATACAGAATATGAGTAAATTTAGTTGATATTCACTTAGATTCAATTGGATTTTCATAAGATTTTTAGTAGGAGGAGCTGAAATTGAAGAAATTTTGGTGAAAGTATATTAAATTTCTTTGTATTTTTTTATGATTTTTAGTTACAGATGCAGAATTTGAGAAAATATAGTTGAAATTCACTTCGATTCTTTTGGATTTTCTTAAGATGTTTAGTAGGAGGAGCCGAAATTGAAAAAATTTTGCTGAAATTAAATTAAATTTTTTTAAATTTTTTTATGACTTTTAGTTACAGATGCAGAATTTGAGTAAATTTAGTTGATATTCACTTCGATTCCTTTTGATTTTCATAAGATTTTTAGTAGAAGGAGCTGAAATTGAAGAAATTGTGGTAAAATTAAATTAAAACTTTATGAATTTTTTTATGATTTTTAGTTACAGATGCAGAATTTGAGTAAATTTAGTTGATATTCACTTCGATTCCTTTGGATTTTCATAAGATTTTTAGTAGGAGGAGCTGAAATTGAAGAAATGTTGGTGAAATTAAAATAAATCTTTTTGAATTTTTTTATGATTTTTAGTTACAGATACAGAATATGAGTAAATTTAGTTGATATTCACTTACATTCAATTGGATTTTCATAAGATTTTTAGTAGGAGGAGCTGAAATTGAAGAAATGTTTGTAAAATTAAATTAAATCTTTTTGAATTTTTTTATGATTTTTAGTGAAAGGTGCAGAATTTGAGATAATATAGTTGAAATTCACTTCGATTCTTTTGCATTTTCTTAAGATTTTTAGTAGGAGCTGAAATTGAAGAAATTGTGGTGAAATTAAATTAAATCTTTTTGAATTTTTTTATGTTTTTTAGTGAAAGGTGCAGAATTTGAGTAAATTTACTTGATATTCACTTTGATTCCTTTGGATTTTCTTAAGATTTTTAGTAGGAGGAGCTGAAATTGAAGAAATGTTGGTAAAATTAAATTAAATCTTTTTGAATTTTTTTATGATTTTTAGTGAAAGGTGCAGAATTTGAGATAATATAGTTGAAATTCACTTCGATTCTTTTGCATTTTCTTAAGATTTTTAGTAGGAGCTGAAATTGAAGAAATTGTGGTGAAATTAAATTAAATCTTTATGAATTTTTTTATGATTTTTAGTTACAGATGCAGAATTTGAGTAAATTTAGTTGATATTCACTTAGATTCAATTGGATTTTCATAAGATTTTTAGTAGGAGGAGCTGAAATTGAAGAAATGTTGGTAAAATTAAATTAAATCTTTTTGAATTTTTTTATGTTTTTTAGTGAAAGGTGCAGAATTTGAGTAAATTTACTTGATATTCATTTCGATTCCTTTGGATTTTCATAAGATTTTTAGTAGAAGGAGCTTAAATTGAAGAAATTTTGGTGAAATTAAATTAAATTTCTTTGTATTTTTTTTATGATTTTTAGTTACAGGTGCAGAATTTGAGAAAGTATTGTTGAAATTCACTTCGATTCTTTTGAATTTTCTTAAGATTTTTTGTAGGAGGAGCTGAAATTGAAAAAATTTTGGTGAAATTAAAATAAATCTTTTTGAATTTTTTTATGATTTTTAGTTACAGATACAGAATATGAGTAAATTTAGTTGATATTCACTTAGATTCAATTGGATTTTCATAAGATTTTTAGTAGGAGGAGCTGAAATTGAAGAAATTTTGGTGAAAGTATATTAAATTTCTTTGTATTTTTTTATGATTTTTAGTTACAGATGCAGAATTTGAGTAAATTTACTTGATATTCATTTCGATTCCTTTGGATTTTCATAAGCTTTTTAGTAGAAGGAGCTGAAATTGAAGAAATTTTGGTGAAATTAAATTAAATTTCTTTGTATTTTTTTATGATTTTTAGTTACAAATGCAGAATTTGAGAAAATATAGTTGAAATTCTCTTCGATTCTTTTGGACTTTCTTAAGATTTTTAGTAAGAGGAGCTGAAATTGAAAAAATTTTGGTGAAATTAAATTAAATCTTTTTGAATTTTTTTATGATTTTTAGTTACAGATACAGAATATGAGTAAATTTAGTTGATATTCACTTCGATTCCTTTTGAGTTTCATAAGATTTTTAGTAGAACGAGCTGAAATTGAAGAAATGTTGGTAAAATTAAATTAAATCTTTTTGAATTTTTTTATGATTTTTAGTTACAGATACAGAATTTGAGTAAATTCAGTTGATATTCACATAGATTCTATTGGATTTTCATAAGATTTTTAGTAGGAGGAGCTGAAATTGAAGAAATTTTGGTGATAATTAAATTAAATTTCTTTGTATTTTTTTATGATTTTTAGTTACAGGTGCAGAATTTGAGAAAGTATTGTTGAAATTCACTTCGATTCTTTTGAATTTTCTTAAGATTTTTTGTAGGAGGAGCTGAAATTGAAAAAATTTTGGTGAAATTAAAATAAATCTTTTTGAATTTTTTTATGATTTTTCGTTACAGATACAGAATATGAGTAAATTTAGTTGATATTCACTTACATTCAATTGGATTTTCATAAGATTTTTAGTAGGAGGAGCTGAAATTGAAGAAATGTTGGTAAAATTAAATTAAATCTTTTGAATTTTTTTTATGTTTTTTAGTGAAAGGTGCAGAATTTGAGTAAATTTACTTGATATTCATTTCGATTCCTTTGGATTTTCATAAGATTTTTAGTAGAAGGAGCTGAAATTGAAGAAATTTTGGTGAAATTAAATTAAATTTCTTTGTATTTTTTTATGATTTTTAGTTACAGATGCAGAATTTGAGAAAATATAGTTGAAATTCTCTTCGATTCTTTTGGACTTTCTTAAGATTTTTAGTAAGAGGAGCTGAAATTGAAAAAATTTTGGTGAAATTAATTAAATCTTTTTGAATTTTTTTATGATTTTTAGTTACAGATACAGAATATGAGTAAATTTAGTTGATATTCACTTCGATTCCTTTTGAGTTTCATAAGATTTTTAGTAGAACGAGCTGAAATTGAAGAAATTGTGGTAAAATTAAATTAAATCTTTTTGAATTTTTTTATGATTTTTAGTTACAGATGCAGAATTTGAGTAAATTTAGTTGATATTCACTGTGACGTCCCCCAAAATTTCGCTCGCAGATAAATAATATTTCTTTATAAACCATTATACAACTCTTCTCAAATCACCCCAAACACCAAAATACCCCTTCTCCATGACCTCGACCGCCTTGGCGATGTACCTTAGCGGTCCCCATCTCAAGACGGTCAATCAATGAATTTCCCTCATATATTCGCCCAACGCGGCACAAACTCTTCCCTCCTATCGAATCTAAACAAGTCCCTCGCCCCTTCTATATCTTAAATCGAGACCAAGTCTCAAGCCCACTAAATGACCAAAGAAGTCAAATCCATTATCACCCCTTTCCTATAAAAACACCCAAAACCCATTCGAGGAGTTGAACATTACCAAATCACATGTATAAGAACCCCAGAAGGATAATCGCGAGGATTATTTGGCGTACGTGCCGAAAATGCGAGTCCAAATATAGACCAACCTTTGGTCCTTACAAAAACCCCGGAAATGTTACTGCGACGCATATGCGTAACTATGTCAAGGTGCGTACTGCGCACCCCCCTTCAAACCGAAAAGATTGTAATTAGTATAAATACGAGGAACCGCGAGAGCTCGTTCTCTCTTTTACGGAAGCTCGTTCTACGGAAATTTATCATCGAGACTCGTTCTACAGAAATCAATCAACGACTCGTTCTACGGAAATCTATCAACGATTCTATCTTGCAGAAATCTATCAGAAATCTATATAATTGTCTAAACTATAAATTCAGTGTTCAACGGCAACTACCGTAAGAATTTATATT